>OX411308.1:17745344-18345344 GCA_948150685.1 Rhaphigaster nebulosa
TGAGAAGGAAGTTCACCGAACTGAATTAAGAATACCAGGTATGCTGTGGCAGAAGCTATCATCTGTAAACAAATAACGAGAAAAAATCAATTGAAATCCAGAAGGCGTAATCTTAAATGATTTTATACATTATCAAAAAGGTACTAAATACACAAAAAGCATTAGCTAGCGACAATCAATTACTCCATCTGAACGATTAAGAGATCAAAGCGTCGAAGTGAAATACAATGAATTATCTGTTTTTATAATCTACTAATTACAAGTAACATTATACTGAACTGTAATTTCCTAACATGCTAATTCATGCTACTAATAAACTCACCGAATGAACCAGGGTATAGTCCAACTTAAATAAACCACAGGCAGTGAAGACGACTTCTCGTTTCATCGTGAAATGGACCATCAACTTTTCCTGTTCGGACAAATCACATTAATGAAAATTACCGAGAAATTGTTTTCAAGCCCATACTGAAAAGGCACAATAAAAGCTTTCAGTTCAGTTTACAGATAACTCATAGCTATACTAATATTGATCATATTGTTCTTATCGATATTATTTCGTGAATGTTCGTTAATAACCTGGGTTTTTTTTCATCGTTCTGAATATAAAATTAAGTGCTATATAAGAAATATAGTTAATGGACTGTCAATTGTGTGTGTCAATTAGAATTCGGTGTTTGGAAATCAGTGTTTCAGAGAATATTGAACTAAATCACTTATTTGTTAATTTTTCAATTATGTCATGCTAATATTAATTATTTTTTATCTACTTCAAAAGTAAACAATGCTTCTTATAAAATAGCAGAAGTACACAAACTATTTTTTGTGTGTCTATGTGTGAAAAATATATACATAACTTTACAAATAAATGCAGAAGATATAGTAGACCCTAGGTGAAATCAGATGGTGGATTGGGGGTGTGGTCTGAAATGAAACACACCGTAAGGCACGGGTCAGAACTTTCTACCATTAGACCAGCCTTGGTAGGAGTACCCCAGGGGTCAGCACTTGCTTCACTGCTCTACATCATATATACACTCGATATTCCAAAAATATCCGAAACTAGCGGCGTATGCAGACGATTTATTATTTTTAACTAAGCATCAAAATTTTACACACACCTCACAGACTTTACAACATCACCTAACAAAACAAATCACAACACATTACTTTCACTCTTCGATAAGAAACCTTCCCTCCATATATCTATACAGTATACAAATTCCGCTGACAGACAGAATTCGTTACCTTGGCCTGACATTTGACAGAAAAATTATATGAGACCCACATATCATGAACAAACGAAAAACGCTATATCGATGTCTAAAACTATTAATTCATTTCTATCAAGACGTTCAAAATTGAAATTTAGACAGAAATTGATCACTTACACCTACTTGCCTAAGTCCATTTGGGCCTACGCTTCACAGATATCCGGGACAGCCAAAAAGACACACATATGTAAACTGCAAAGTTCCCAGACAAAATATTTTTTAGGAATATATCCAAATCCCCGTGGTGCATTAGCAACATTACTTTACAGACATTCATATGCTAATCGTTAACGAAAACATACGGACCCACTACAAACTATTTCATTATCACTAACAAGGACAGATAAACTCACTCATCCAGAACCAACAAGCCCTGATGCATGGAAAGTACGATAATTAAATGGTCTGCAAGACTAAACTTAAAAAAAAAAATTTGTATAGGACTATGCCCACAAAGTGATAAGGAAAGTCGAGTGAGTGGGCACACCGGATATTTCCGTTTATGTTTCTATTTTTATCAATTTCTATGAAAAGAATGGTCTTAAATTGTTAATACAACAAGGCTATGCTTAACCAAGAAATCGACCCTTAATTGAGATGATATTTCTCATCCGCTCCACCCGCCATCCCAAGCGCGTAAGCTTGTCGTCTTCTGGGACCCGCCGTGGCAGAGTGGGACGAAACCAGAAAAAATCGTTCAAAATCCTCTTTTTGATTTATTATTTTCAAGAATAGACCTTTGTAATCGACCAAGAAATTTTTTTTGTAACCTCTCCTTCTCAAAATTTGAGATTTTACGTTATCCAATAAAAAAAAAAAATCCATCCGTCCGCCGTGCGCAACTTTTCTCCGAGACTTCTGGACCCATTTTTTTGAGGTTCGGTACCAATGTTACAGGTCTTCCCAGGATGATCCTCGGAACTCGACATTACCATCCGTCTCTTTGTTTTAAAATGGCAACTGGTTAGAGATCTTATAAGCCCATACCTCGGTCATTGATAAAGATAGAGGGGAAATGGAAGGTGTTTTGGAATCAGCATAACAATAATAATAATAATAATAAAAGGCTTAGCGAACCCGGAGGTTCGATGCCGATACCACTAATCGCTGTCTACAAATCTCGGTCCACCGACTACCGTCCTAACCAAAATTCATTAGATCACTCTTAATACAATCCTCCCGACTACGTTTCGGTCTTCCCCTCGGACGTTTACCAGTCGGCTCTGCGTTTATTAACTTTTTAGAAATTCGTTCGTTACTGAGCCAATAACTTTGCAAGCCCATTTCAACCGTCGCGATGATATCACTTCGATTATATTAACAGGGTGCATGCTCCGCAATTCCGCGTTGTGTAATCTCCTAAATTCTCCAGTTGACTCATCCTTTTTCGGACCAAATATTTTACGCAGTACCTTGTTCTCGAATACCTTAAGGCGTTGTTCGTCCTTCAAGGTTAGCGGCCACGTTTCACACCCATACAGAACTGTAGGCAAGATAATGGTTTTGTATATTCTAAGTTTTAAGTTTCTGGACAAAATGCGCGACCTAAGTAATGCTGATACCGAAAAATAACAAGCATTTCCCGCCTTTAACCGCGCCTTTATTTCCTCTTGAATTTCGTTTTTTCTAGTAATCACAGACCCCAAATACTTAAATTTCTCTACGTGTTCAAACCTATTTTCTCCTATATCTATATCCTCAAAATCGCCTCTGTTTCTATTGCTAACAATATATTTCGTCTTATCCGTATTTATTTGAGGCCAACCTCTTTCCCAGCTGTCATCAACGTTGTTGTATTCATTATTATAGTTTCCGCGTCCTAGCTTAATAATACCAAATCATCCGCAAACCTGAGCACGGATATTTTACCATCCAGATCTAAACCCCTTTCGGTACGCATTACCTTTCTAATGACATACTCTAGTGCTAAATTAAATAGGACAGGTGAAAGGGAATCGCCTTGTTTTAACCCCGAGCGAACTTCAAATTTCTCCGAAAAATAATTACCGATTCTAACTTTATTGAATGTTTCGGTCATGCACATCCCTACTAGATTTACCAACTTCTTCGGTATTCCCTGCTCAATCAAAATGTTATACAGTCTCTAGCGATCAATGGTGTATCATAAGCCTTTTTGAAATCCACAAAAAGCTGATGAACTACACCGTTGAATTCTAATTTTTTTTCTAATATTTGCCGTAAGGAAAATATTTGATCGATAGTTGATCGCTTCCGTCTAAAACCTCATTGGTAGTCTCCGATAATTTCCTCGGCATATTCCGTGATTCGACTAGTTAGTATCGACGAGAATATTTTATAACATACCGGGAGGAGTGATATTCCGCGATAGTTATTACACTCCGTCCTCGGGCCTTTTTTGTGAATCGGAATAAGTATAGATTCTTTCCATTCTTCGGGCATTTTTTCATTTTCCCAGATCTTTTTAACCAAAAAATGTATTTTAGAAACTCCAGCTTCACCGCACGCTTTTATTATTTCACTGGAAATGTTGTTGATTCCCGCTGCTTTAAGAGATTTTAATTTTCCGATGGCTATTTCGACTTCCTCCTTACTCGGTTCTTCAATTAACGGTTCAGCACTCTGATATTCAGAAGGAGGAGATTGATTATTATTTCCCGAATTCAAAATACTTTCAAAGTGTTTTTTAAATTTATTCACAGTGTCCCCCGGATCGGCCAAGATGTTGTTATTTTCATCTCTAATTCCATTCATTGCGGGTTCAAACTGTTTACGCGATCTGTTTATACCCTTGTACATGTCTCTTACGTTGTTTTCAATTCTATTAGTTTCTATCTCTATTATTTTGTTTTTAAGATATTCTCGTTTTTTATTTTTGAGGAATTTGGACGTTTCATTCACCAAGGCTCGGAGATTAGCAACATTGTTATCGCTTGGATTATTCAAAGCTTTTAATTTCGCGGCTCTTCTTTTTTCGCACAAGTTTAGACAATCATTATCGAACCACGGTTTCTTCTTTTTATTGTCCCTTTTTCCAAGACACAAATTACTTACCTCTTTAATCTTATCCCTAATTCCGATCCATAGCTTGTCTACATCTTCGCGATCCTCATCTAAAGATTCCAAGGCTTCAAATCTATTCTTGATTTCTACCGCGAATTGATTTCTAATTGAAGGGTTTTTCAATTTATCTAGATCAAAATTTTCGGAACAAATACGGCTTTCTTTCCTTTTTTTTATATTAAGTTTTTGTCGAAGTTTCGTGATTACTAATTCATGATCTGACCCACATTCTGCCCCACGATAAGACCTCACGTTAATTATACTATTTTGCCATCTTTGTTGTATCAAAACATGATCAATTTGATTGCGTGTTTGTGAATCCGGCGATGTCCACGTGTACTTATGAATATCCTTATGTTTAAACGTAGTACTTTTGATTGTTAGGTTTTTCGAGATAGCAAAGTTTATTAGACGGATCCCATTATCATTGCTATGTTCGTGCAAACTTTCTTTACCGATCGTCGGATAGTATACTTCTTCCCTTCCCACCTTTGCGTTTGCGTCCCCTAATATTATCTTCATGCAGTTTCGAGGTAGTTTATCATAAACCCACTCTAGTTTATCATAAAATTCGCATTTAACTTCATCATCACTGTCTTCGGTAGGGGAATGTATGTTTATCAGCGCGATTTTAAACCACCGCCCCTGAAATATGGCCACAGATATCCTATCACTGAAAAATTTAACGTCCCTCAATGCGGAGAGCAATCTATTCCTAATTAGAAATCCAGTACCTAAACAATAATTACCGCTCCCACCGTACCAAATAGAATAGTTCCCTTCTGTTTACGAACCCTCCCCTGGCCACCGAACCTCTTGCAGTGCCACGATATCTACATTGTATCTCTTAACCTCGTTTGCCACCGATTTTAACCCACCCGATGTATTCAAACTTCTTACGTTCCACGTCCCTATACCTAAATCTCTAATTTTCAACTTGCGCCATGAATCCCCTGAAGCAGTCCCCACCCGGAGACCCGAACGGGGGACTAGTTTCAGGATAACAAGGCATAAAAATAAATATGTATATATATATATATATATATATATATATATATATATATATATATATATATATATATTTATATATATTATATCTATAAACTTGACATTACCATTCGTCTGTTCGTTTCTTAATGGCGGTCATACTTGTTTTATTGTATTCAAATAATAGCTGATGAAATTACCTACAAAAGGACAAAAAAACTTTTAAATCGGACCAGTATTAGCTGAGATATAGCGTAATGAACTTCGCAGACTAATTCTCCGGCGCTGCTGGTCATCGAGGCCCTAGGCCATCTTTAGCGTTTTTATACTTTTCTTTCGGAAAATGAAAATTTACACCCAAATGCTCAAGACAAATTGTCCCAAAATGTGGAAATTGATAATAAATCGCAATAAGATTGTATTTTTATTTTTCATTCTAAAATTCTTATAATTAATCTACATGTATTCATACTTATGGCATGGTTTTAGCATTATTGAATGAATATAAATTATTTGTTCACATATTTTATTGCCATTTAAGTGTCAGATCGAAATCAGAAAAGTTAAAAATCTTTTAAATTATGACTTTTTGTCCATCTACAGCCTGTTTTAAATTAACAAGAATATGCCAGTAATGATGTGGATGAGCGATCAAAACGATATTTAACTTTGTGAATCTGCAAACTTTGGAACAAGTTGAATATAATATAATGTACTATGAAACATATTAGTAAATATTTTCCTACTTATCCCTGTGAAGATTTTATTTTGGATTGCAAAAGGTGGAGTCTATTTTGAATTTCAGGTGTGCTGTATGTATTGCCCCTCTCATGAAAAATCCAAGTTTGCAAACTCCCATACCTAATGCGTTTTCCTTTATCTTGAAAAAAAAACACTAAGAAAAAGCACCTTTTTTCAGTAACTCATATGCGGGATATTTTAGGCAAAAAGTTGTAATTACCAATTTTAAACAGCGTTATGTTTCCTTCAAGGGGCCGTGAATATCTGCAAAAATGTCAAACTCAAAAAGTAAGATGCGACAGTGGTTTCGTCTTAATAATTATTTTTTTACCAAAGTTTAGTGCAAAATGCTATATGACCAATCTTGTATAAATTTCCTACAAGATTCATACAAAATGTTTGTAGTAACTCTGAACAGACGCTACCCACTATTCAAATTAGTATTTCTGAATGTAATTTCATCTGCAATCCATTATCTACCAAATTCATATATATATATATATATATATATATATATATATATATATATATATATATATATATACACACACGTGTAGTTCGTGTAATCCATGGGGGAGATTCATCGTGAGATTTTTTTGAAAACTTATTAGCATCATTTTTTAAAATTTATTATGCTAATATCTTTTTTTGTACGTAAAAATCGACAATTTATTGATTTTTCTATAATTATATTACATAAATAAATGCTTATATTGTATAATATACAAATACACAATATATTTATATTATTAAATTACATAATATATTTATGTTACATAAATATATTAAATGGACAAAATGTGAGGGGTTTTTTCGTGAGAAAGATACTCACGTTAAATAGAATTTCGTTGGTTTTATCTTCGATTATGAGCCGGCATAGAAGAGAGTTGAACTCATAGATCTGAAAGTATAATTTAAAATAAATTATAACCAAGAAACTCCTATCTGGATCAGTTATTATAACAATACGAGTGAGAGAGCACGTCCCAAGACGGTCTTTATCGCTGGAAAAAATGTAATACGGAATTAAATAAAGAAATATTCTCTAAAAATACAGAACATAATATTTATTTCTTTAATACACTTCGTTCCAGTAAAAAATATGGGAAACAGATAGCACCACACAATAGCTGCACAAACATAATTCAATAAAGAGACACCAAAGATTGTAATAACCCGTTTTTTAAGGTTATTTGACCCCTGCAATTTAACCTAATGAAAGATATGTTGTTAAGTTGCTTCCACTAGAATGAAGTTGTTATGAAAACGATTACGGACATAATCCTACGGACGTACACACACGCAAGCTTTATATAATTTAGACAATAAATCGATAAATCTCTCACCTCCCAAAATATGTTTTAATTAGCAATAATTAATAAGCCTTCACCTATTAAAGTGTGTGTTGTGAACTACAATAGCTTCCACGGGTATGAAGTTGTCACGAAAACGATTGCGGAAACTGGCGTACTAGGGACGGATATCAAGGCTTCGAGGGACTTGTTAAGTTGATCTCGATAACCCGGATGAGCGCAGATTTGCTTATTGCAAAAATAATTTGCAGAGGGCAAATTAATTATTGCCTAACTAGGAAAATAAATGTAATATATAATGAATTTCTTATATTACAAAAACATCTTAATATTTCAGAACTGTTATTAATGTTTGCAATAGATAACAAAAAAAAATATTGAAATAAATAATGAATTGGAATCACTTTCGATAAAAATAAAAAAGTGTTGGCTTTTTTGAAAAAGATATTAACGACAAATCACGCATATCGATTGTGTTTATGTATATATTTGTTTTTATTTTAAAGTAGTATTTGGGATGGACTGGGACGCTTAATGATAAATGAACTCTCCCTTCTCATTGGGCCTGATAACAAGATTTCTTCATTTCTTACCAAGCTTCCACTGATTGGGTTTGTGTTCAATCATCTTTAAATAACTTTAATTAAACTTTTTTTTTATCAAATTATGATGGTAACTGGTATTTTGGACTTGTAAAATCTATCATTCGTGAATAAAAAGATGCGGAAATTCTTTGTTTCCACCCTTTAGGACCAGCTTCATCTTTGTTTCCACCCTTTAGGACCAGCTTCATCTTTGTTTCCACCCTTTAGGACCAGCTTCATCTTTAAATCGATCTAAAAAAAAGATTCGTACATAGTGTCTTTTGAATACATCGCCTGTAAGTATAGTTGACGCACCTAGATCAAGTGGCAACAAAAGAATTTCAAAAAATGAGAGCTGTTCAATAAAGTAGAAAAAGTATTTTAATCAGCATTAAAATGTATTAAAAATACGAACTATTCACAATATCGAATATGTATTTTGAACAATATATTTTGTGACACAAGTATTCATCTTTTTCAATTTTATAATATACTCTGCTATTGAGCACTGTAATTATACATGCTAAAAAGCCACCTCTGATCACCTATATTATTTATGTATCTAATAGCCCATGCATTTATTTAAGGGTGTTTAAAATTAAAATATTTAAAACGAATTTGAGCATTCTATCAGGTCTGAGTCTGTAGATATTGTGGTTTTTGTAAAACAAAACACCAGTTTCCTAAATTTCTAAATAACTGTGAGTTATTTAGTAAGAGTCTATGAGTTGTTTGTAAGAAAAGTATTTTTAAGTTGTAAGTGTATGTTAACGATTTCCGGTGATTGTGATAGAGCCAAGTTAAAAAAAAAAAATTAAGAAAACTGCAACTGATAGGCCAAAATAATTTTTCAAGTATTATCAGGGGAATAATGGAATCAATTGGTTCAAGTTTCATCAACATCTGAGGAAGTGGACGCCCTCAACGGGTGGGTTTTGCATTGAACGACCCTTTTCTGCAATATTAAAGTTTTGAATATCACCCAATCTACTTCCTCACGCTCAAATGTATTTCATGTTTGTCGAGGTAGAAACAGTAACTGAATCTTGTACTTATCCGTTTCCAGGTTCAGTCTATTTCATATGAAAATAGAGGGGAAAAAAAGAGACACGAAAAAAAGTGAAACTGTAATAAATTACCGATTGACCGGATGGCAGAAATGAGTTTGATTGAAATGCTAAAATAGTTGGGTAAAAGTTATAATAGGAAATATCTCGAACAGCAGTTCTTTGAGTTTAAAGTTTGGTAGGATGTGGCTCTCAAGATCGTATTTTATAGTTTTGTCTCAAATTAATCTAACATATAAAAATTTAAAGCTGAAACCTCAACTCTACGAATTCATTTAGTTTTGTTAAAACATACCTTGTCTGCGATCGATGAAAATTTATAACCGAATCGCAAAATAGTTAGTAAGGTAAGAACTACCGCAGAAGCATGTGCTATAAACACTATTTTCTTGTTGTCAAAAGATCCATGATTGTGGAATTGTCGTATGATCTCATAAACCTCGCTAAAGGATATGATGAATACCGACGTGAGAATCAATAAAATCTGAAAAGAGAAGAAATGATTGATACTTTCGCCTGATGAACACAGACCTTCGTAGCATAAAACCATTTTCTCCGATAGCACAGAAGCATTCTTTCCATGCAATGAGAGGCATCTCCGTAAGACATTGATGACTGCTTGGTAACGCAAAATTAGTAATGTACACAATCTATCCAAAAACATATGGGCCATCAACATCAGCATGTAAGGGTGGAAAATAATTATTAAGAAAATCATGTATTCATAAGCTCTAAAAGTAAACATCCAAAGGCCATATGGTAAGGCAATTGTAGCCATCGTCAAAATTATCATCTTACTTGGTTTAGAAGGAGGTACTAGTTCGCCAACCGAAAAGAGGTAATGGTCAACTACCTGTATCTTTCTGAGGCATCTGTTAAAGCTGTCCAACCTGATGCTGTTCATCAGCCACATTAGAAACACGCTAAAAAAAACTGTAAAATTCCGCGCTGCAAACAGGAAAGAATTCAGGTTATTGGCGCTAACGAACCGATAGGCTAGATATATGTTGCAGACAAAAAAGGGCCACAACGTGAAGAAGCTCACTATGAACCATTTTCTTGATATTGTGAATTCACCCAGTGAATACGTCAAAGTACACAAGCCGAATGCTCTGTAAACCATTAAAAATTTGTTGACTTCTGCAAACACATCATTTGGCTTCCTTTTGTTCATGGTCTCTGATTCTTCTGAACTCACTTTCTGTCCGATCATGTAACGAATGGATAGATTTAACATCGATTATGGTCACATTTAAGCCAACAATCAAAGAGTAGTTTGCAATAAGTGATCAATTAGTCCTGAGTGGTTAAAAGCACGAGTAGACTTCCATGACAACGAATGACCTATATCGATCGCCAAACATTAAATATAATACTTATTTGCAGGGATGGCGAATTGAAGTAAATAAACAAGAAATTTGTCGTGTTTGGGAACAGGGAAATTACTCATTTTTTGCAAAAATGGTGTAAGTTATATTTTATTCTTTATAACGAACTTCACCTTTGAGAAAAAAGATATAAGTCAATAAAACAATTTTCATATGGAATGTGAAAACTGTTTTATTGACTTATATAGTTAAAGGCTTAGGCAAAGTTCGTTATAAAGAATAGAATATAACCAATATCGCATAATTTGACTTACACCCCTTTTACTCAAAGACCACAGATTTTTTTGGATCCATTCCTAGGGCTAGATAGACCCGAGTCACTTTATTCATTATCACATGTACCATTGCTCGTTTAGAAAGAATAGTAATGTAGCATTACCTAAAAGGACAAACGGTCAATGGAACATTTTGTCAACAAAAACTGCATGCATAAGTTTTAAACTGCTCATTATTATTTTTTTAAATAATTAATAAACGATTAAATTTTTAAAAAATTTATTTATTTATAACTCTAGCATTGTTTTGAACATCTTGGAACTTAATTACAAGTAAAACATATATATTGAAATAAATTGAAACTATAGACAATATCAAAATTACCTAAAAAATCAAAATGTTAACACAATTCAAATTTGAAACATAAAAAGCCTCTGTTTTTCAATTATCTTTCTCTCAGAAGAATAATCTTTGCTTTTGTCTCTGACCTACCTCCAAATATTCAATTTATTAAACATAACTTTTCAATCCCCTCTTTTTTTTTTCTTTTTTCTTTTTTTTTTTTTGCCCGTGACAACTCCTCATACTAATTATTTTTCCTTAGTAAATTTAACCCGTCACTTATATTTATTTTCATTGTCATTTATTCCATTAGTTGGAGTGAACGTTTTTTTGGGTGAGATATTAATTTCTAATTTAATTTTTTAACATTAATTTTTATATTTTAATTCATTTATTTATTTTTTTTTTACCTTAAATCAATACGTTTTAGCAGATTCTAAATCAATTGCTATGCCTTTTGATCACAGAGCATTTAAATTTAGTGTTAGTTTCTGTCAAATCAGTGAGTTGGTGACATTGTTTAAAGGTTTTTCTAATTCCCGGTAATCTATTATTACGATTCAGTTGGCGCTCGACCACACGCCACTTTGGTATTTAATTATTACGTTTTCTTTACATTTCTTCTTCCTCCTTGTTTATCCTTCTTCTTTCTTCACCACATAGGATTTTGACCGATTTTTGTTTTGGGGCTTACATTACTTTATATTTTACTCCTTCATCTCATAATTATTTAATTACAACAATGTCAACTTCTTTAACATCATTGTCACTTTTGCATAACTTGTTACATCACAACTATCTCTGTATGCTTTACATATTACCAAATCTTCATACTATTTGTCTTTTTAATCAATAGGTTTCATATATTTTACTATTCCCTGTGTAAATAAAGCATTATTTTAATTTCAATTAATTTTTATATTGTTATTTTATTTTATTTTACTTTTTCATTTGTCACTACTATTATGTAATTTAGTGTTATATTTATTTTTATTTTTATACTTCATACTTTTTTATCTTACTTGTAATTTCTGTTTTTATCATTTTTTACTGTTACTGGTACTAGGGTTGGAATATCGACATGCGATATATCGATATATCGCAGTTGAAAAACCGATATATTATATCGATATCATAACATCCGATATATCGATGATATCGATATTTTACAAAAATATATCGATCACACCATATGCTAAACTATATTACAGTAGAATCTCGGCAATTCATATCCCAGTAATTTGTATAGATTTTCTGGTCTCTTGAAAGTCTCCCTTTATTTCGTATAAAAACACTGCAATCCGGTTCCTCCGATAATTCGTATTTATTTTCGCCTTCCAAGTAATGTAAACGCCTTATAATTCGAATTTCCAAATAAAAAATCTAGTTAACTCTTAATCTTTTCAAGAGGAGAGGTGAGTGAGTGAGAGAGGAATCATTTCTATGAATTTCGGTCGATTTATCCTTTTTTTTTCTATTCAGTACTCTTTAAATAAAATTTAAAAAACTTGTAACCATACTGTTAGCCGACAACATAGATTGATCTAAAAAATTAAGTTCGCTCATGACTGGCAAATCCGCGAATGCAAGGTGCTTTATAAACAAAAACTTTACCGAACGCATATCGTGCAAACACAAAAGAATGTATCATAAGTGAAATTTTCAACGAATGGGCACAGATATGGAATAAAAACCAGCGAAAATTTTCAACTGTTTATTGATAATTGTAGGGCCCACAACAGTACCACATCACTCAGCGATGTTTAACTTCTGTTTTTGCCTTCCAGCACAACCTCTAAGCTGCAATCTCTAAACTTGGCCATAATTAAACGATTTTAGGCATTAAACGCAAGTAAGTAGTGATGCAACTCTTAGAAAACATCAAGGATGGGAATCATCTACCTCAAAATTATGAATTCCCATGACTTTTCGAGATTTCGCCTATTTTGACGAAGGTTTAGCAGTAGCTTGGATCCTAACTGACGAGGAAATTTTGACTCCGTAAAAAAACGAGATGATGAAGAAATTGATGTGCCAACGATTAGTTCTAAAATGGCGAAATAATGCATCTACAACGTGTGTCATTTCTTAGCAAAATCGGATGTTTGTGTAAACGTATTTTCTGCTCTGAGCATGCTTAACGAAGAAACCCGTCTTCAAGGATTTTTTACAGCCGATTATTGGAAATCTCAATAATATACATGTCAAATAGATGTTCCAATAGTATCATTGCATATTAAATAGATAAATTAGTAGAAATGAAGTGACTCAGAATTTTGACATGAAGTTCCACACTTCAGAGTATGATTTTTGATTGCTAAGAGTTTGAGCTGAGCAAAAACAACCATAAAAATGCTATTTTCCTCTGTAATTCTGGAAATAGGCATGGGAACTATTCTAAAAGGATGGGATAAACTTGAATCTGTATTTTGAGAGCGTTGCGATTTAGGTTTTTTTTTCAAAGTTTTGACCACTGTGCGTCGCAATGGTTGAAAATCGAATTTTTTCAGACAAACAAAAAATTGTCAAGCCTGATCTATGAGCTACAGAAAAATATTTTTGATGCGATCATAATTATAATGAAATTTCCAGTAAGATGTACAGATTCAAAAGTTTTTACCACTGATGTAGTGGGCGAAATTTTGAGAAGTTTATTCCAGAGAGAAAAACTAAAATGTTTTCTCACCTTTATAAACTACTTAAATAAAAGCTAAGTTGTGATTTTGAGGGAAGATTGAGGATTGAAAGTTTATTTTGGGTCAAGTACCAGAAACTCCATCGTATTCAGATTATATGATATATGAATATAATAACATTTCGAGAATTTAATTCAAAATAAATTAATGCTAAACAATGTTTTTTGTTTTTTCAACAACTAATTATTTCTTGTGGCCGGAATGATAAATTTTAATCTTATGCGAACATTTACTAATTTATATATTTAGATACATAGACACACATGGAATTTGATGAAATTCATACTGTATCATTTTTACACACTAGTCTCCAACTTTGGACCAAATCGGACGAGCTGTTTCTGAAATATAGACGTGTCAAGAAAAATACATTTGGGCATGCGTAAGCGCAATCAGATAATGGAATTCGAAAAAATTGATACTGGATCATTTATACACTAATCGCAAACTTTTCTCAATCTTTGGTTTAAATCGGACGGACGGTTTTGGTGAAGCCTGTAAGAATATAGGTGGTAAAATCATTAACATCTACTCAATGAGGAACAATGAAACTTTTTCCACCTGTTTAGGGAAAATTGAATTCAATCACAATTCCTAATATTTTGTTTATTCCAGGTTTAGAATTAAATTTACTCTCAATCAGAAGATTGGAAATGAACGGATTCACTATTGTTTTTGAAAATGGTCAAGCAACAATTATGAAATGTAAATTTATAGTAGCAGTTGCGTATCGGGTGAACAAATTAACATTTCAGACTAGTAAGAAAAAGGCCTACTTGACAGCTGAAAGTGAAAGCTTTCGCATGAAAGGTAAATCCCGACTGCAAGAAATTCAGACCATGGTGGGTGGAATGAAGGAAATCAAAGCAAAAGAACTGTGTGAACCATGTGTGGAAGGAAAATTAACTAAACTACCACACAATCAGTCCAGGAAGAGAGCAACTAGACCACTGGAACTCATTCACAGTGACTTATTTGGCCCAATAACTCCAGAGTCACATAATGGAAAAAAGTGTGGTGTAACATTTATTGATGATAATACACATTTCACAGCCGTTTATTCTCTAGAGAAGAAAAGTGATGTTTTCAGATATTTTAAAATATTTGAAACGATGGCTATAACACATTTTAAAACAAAAATAAGTCGGTTCAGGTCTGAGTGAGGAGGTGAATATATTTCACATGACATGAAGCAATACTTTTAGGAGCAAGGGATACAATGTTAGTACACAATCAGTTATACTCCTGAACAAAATGGATTGTGAACAAAGTAGCTCACAAAGTTATTAAAAACCGTCCGCCGTCCGCGGCTTCTCACCGTGACTATTTGGCTGAATTTTTTGTTATCAGGCACCTATGTCACGGGACACTCTAGGATGATCTTCGGAACTCAACAATACCACCAGCCATTTCCTTTTAAAATAGCGGCCGATTAGAAATAAGATATAAGAAAAATATAAAGTATTTTGGAGTCATTATATCAAAGCCAAAAAAAAAAAATCAGGGCGCGCATCACACAATTTTTACTTACCTCCTTATTGAAATAAATTTTAATAGTTTCCATTCAGTTTCGAGGGTTTCTTTCAGTTTCCGTTTTTAGTCACTCTCCAATATCTTCTTTTACCTTATATGTTACGATATTATTTTTTCTAAAATCTTGAGCTTTCCGACAGTTAATGTATCTGTATTACTACTCCAAAGGCAATTTTACAGCGGAATTGGCAACATCGTTGTAAACAAATATTAGCGACATTGTTGCCAACAAATGTTGACGACATTCAGACAAATTCAAGCGCAACACTTGTTGGCAACATTTGCCTCTGGAGTAGGGGAAAAATGCTGGTAACATTTCTCTCACTACCACTTCTCCTTTATTAATAATGTACAATTCTACTTTATTATTTTTCTGTTGATAATGTACAATTTTACTTTATTATTTTTTCTTTATTATTTTTTTTACCTTTATTCTGTGCACTGTTCGCTGGTGTAATTGTTTATAGTGAATATATTTTCTGTTTGTGAATATTGTGTTTTTTTCTTAATACCACTGCAAACTCACAACATCCTTCTACCTCCGTTTCTGCTTAGTATTCACGTTCTGTTAGACCTCAGGTT
Source organism: Rhaphigaster nebulosa (assembly GCA_948150685.1). Lineage (NCBI taxonomy): Eukaryota > Metazoa > Arthropoda > Insecta > Hemiptera > Pentatomidae > Rhaphigaster > Rhaphigaster nebulosa. The sequence continues at coordinate 17,761,110 of OX411308.1, forward strand.
CTTAGGAGTTCTGATTCCACTTTTATAATCGGATTTTTGATCGTGCACTGGCATATCCAATTAATTATTAGTTTGCAAAATTCTTCGGTATTGGTATCGTTTATTAGGTTTCCAAGGACGATATAACGAAGGATTTTTTAGATTAATAATTGTTTTAAATGCTCGTGCTCCAATAAAATTTCGATATACTTGGCAACTTCAAAAACCTAATAAAATACAAATAACATATATTTTTTTTTTAACTTATAAGTAGTTGATATTGTCACTGAACGTCGATTACCTGGAAAAAGATTCTCTAGATAAAATAAAATACAAATACAATTTGTATTTATTTACAATAACTATTTATTGATAATTGTACGGCCCACAACAGTGCCACATCACTCAGCTATTAATCTTCTGTTTTTGCCTCCCAGCACAACCTCTAAGCTGCAGTCTCTAGACTTGGCCATAATTAAACGATTTAAGAAATTTAACGCAAGGAAGTAGTGACACAACTCTTAGAAAGCATCGAGGATGGGAACCACTTACCTCAAAATTAAGAAACTCCCATAACTTTTCGAGATTTTGCCTATTGTGATGAAGGTTTAGCGATACTTTAAACTTTTTTCGATTATGCAAATGCTTATTTGAGAGATAATAAAAAAGTTATGATTACGAATTCCTTGCAAAACAAAAATAATCATCGAAATCGGACCTTACAAAAAGCAAAGTTACTGGGCATTGAACATTATAGCCTTGTTTTCATCTTCAATCGCTCTTATGTTAGGGAAGTACTGTATATCTTCGATTACAGAAATACCATTCGACACATGGTACTGTCGTACACTTATCCTGTAATGGAATTCAAGATTATCACTGTATAATAAATACCAGGCACCTATAAAAAAAAAGTTCTTAATTTATAAATTAAGTGTAATATTTATAGAGTCTAAGTCACGACTTAATATTTTCTCATTCTTGTTACTTAACTTCCTTTCGAACAGAATATTTCCGAGATTGTGAGCATACGAATGTATGTAAATAACTTATTTACTTATGTTTTTATCTTTCTCAAAATGTTTTAAACTGATAGTAATAGTGAATATATATGTATGTGTGTATATATATATATATATATATATATATATATATATATATATATATATATATATATACATATTAGTTCAATTGTCATTAAATTATTATTAGTATGTTACGTAAATATAAAAAGTACAAAACAACTTTTCTGTGAATATTTTCCTTTGAAATTCTCACACCATGGGTTAAGAACCCCACCTTTTTTTGTTTTTTATAGTACTGATGGATAAACGTGTGACGGTTAATCTAAGTTTTGCTGTATTATAATCGGGTCAAATTTTCGACTTGTAGTTTCCAACAGTTCTACGCGTTTCAGTGTCCCCTGAGTCCAAATGATTTTAACTACTAGTCTGTCTGTGTGTCGTTTTGTGCGACGACACCAATCCTTTATCTTTCAAAGGATTTACTGATTTTATTTTGAACTTCAATTCATTCGATTATTTAATTTCAATTTACATTCAAAAAATAGAAGAACAAAATGTTTTCTGCTCATTTTAATTGTATACATAAATCACAAAACTGATATAATATTGTAGTTTTGGTCGAATTTCGACCACCAGGCGATCCTAGTTTATTTCAATATTTCTCTCGGTACAATTCTATTAATTGCAATACGAATATTTATTCTCGTGACTACTCCATTGGCAACAAATAAATAGACAAAATAGCCATTAAACTTAAAAAATTGCACAACGACCATTACAGCGTGACTACGTGTTGAAGGAAAAGCTTTGGCGGAAGAAGTTGTAGTATGTTATCAATATCGTTCCTCGATTCTAGAAAAAACTTTGTTGGCAATATCCATTGATATTTACCGACAACCAGCGGAAAATCTTGCCTACACGAAAAAATGATGGCAACAAATGTTGCCAACAAAAGGGGGTCTTGAATTGGTCAAAATTCAATATATTTATCAATATATATATTTCAATGTATATATATATATATATATATATATATATATATATATATATATATATATATATATATATATACTCGTATATATATGTATGTATATAAGAGTGCTTACAGAATCTAGTAAATTAGCCCAATAGATTATTCAAAATATAACACCATCTCCGTACCATTCAGTACATTGTACTATGTTAAATGTAATATACAACATTAAAGTTTATTTTGTCAAATCCTGCGACTTCATGCATAAAAGAAAATGAAAAAAATATATTGTATAATAAATAAGTACTAATTGTAAGTTATTATTATTATTTAAAAAAAATACTTGTTCTCCATTCTATTGAATCGAAATTATGTCAGATCGATTTAGAGAGACGATTTTTTTTTTACAAAATCTCCTATAAACTGGTGATCATTTAGTTAAAGTTCTATCTTCCTAATACTTTTTTAAAGAAATGTAAGAGATTGACACTATAAAATTTACCTATTTTATGTTTATGAAAAATGTTGACATAAAAAAAGAAGGGTCTATTTTGGCTTAAAACTATTTAAAAATTTAGTATCCCTTCTTATTTCCTTTATTTTAGAAATCAACCTAAAGATTTTCTCTAATCAACATACACCAAAGATTTAGTTTGTTTCAAAATAGGTAAATAGGAAAAAGAAAAAAGTGAGTTTTAAAAATGTATTTTCCAAATAATAAAGAAAAAAAAATATATATATATACAATAAATAATTACATATTATAAATAAGTTAAACAATTAGCTATCACATTTAATATAAAAAATTTTTATTGATGGTCGCTACCGCCGGATTTGTAAGGTCTCATGGAATGCTTGTGAGAAATTCAGCAGCTCCTGGGTAGTCAAATAGTTAAATATTTGCTCGATACAGTCAAAATTTAATATAACTTCTTCGCCTCCAGCTTCAGGATCACGTCTGCTCGATATTTTATAAGTTTGCATATCTCTGAATCGATTAATGCACTGCCCCCTTTGCAAGGCTGATGCAATATTTAGTTTTATGTTCTCGTGATAAATTGGAAACATTTTAATTAACTCTGAATCAGTTAGTGCAGCGTTTGTATATAATACTTTGAGATTATTTCCATGCAGAGCAAAATCATACACTGAATAGGTGGAGCTGATTCTTGTTTTCTGCATTAATACTAATTCACCAATGCAACTAGCCATGAATTTGGATAAGTCATCATTATTAATTCTTGGGTCTTCCTTCAGTTTAACAATTTTCGAATAATCGTCAACAAAGTTCTTGAGAAAAATTGTCTTAATGAGCAGTTCGGCTGACGAAAAAGATCCCAACACTACTGCTTTATCCAAGATGGTATAGAATCCTAGTGCTGACAAGAAATCGTCATACACATAGTCAGTGTTTGCTCCGTGTTCAAGGAGGAATTTAACGATGTTGCACTTCCTAAACTGGCTCACAGCCAAGTAGATAGGAGTCTCTCCAGACCGATTTCTTCCATTGACGTCGGCTCCTTGAGAGAGAAGTCTAGGAACATATTGAAAGTCTTTATTGCTAGTCACGGCTAAATGCAGCGGAGTCATTCCAATTTTATCTCTTGCATTTATATCAGCTCCTTTAGATATAAGTTCTTCAATGATACTTATATCACAGTTCCATGAAATGGCATGGTGTAATGGGCTTCTGCAATAGTAACCATTGCCAATATTAACATCATCAATATTTTGTAGGATTAATTTAATCTTGTCCAATTTCGCGCGCAGTTTTAAAGCTAAGAATAATGGCTCGATAGAAGCTAATTCTAAGCGGCTCTTCTTCCCATCTGCTTGGTCACTGGAGCATAAATTATCTGAAGCTCTTTTCATTGTAAATACTTCTAGGAACCAACAAACTTCAGAGAAAAATTGATTCACAATAACTTAATAAAACACTAATAAAATATAAGTACTAAATCAAATAGCGAACAAGATTTAATACTGCGCACTGTACTCTGAATGTCGAAATCAAGTCAAAATTCAAAACACAACTGACTTTCGTACCTTCTATATCCAGGTATAAATAGTCTCTGCCTACCCCCACTCTACGGCTTCGGTCCAATCAGAAAAATGCCCATTGTATGAATAGGATCGGGGAGGGAGATAATAGCAATAACTTTTGGGAATCGAATGACATTTTATATTTTTTACATATTAAATTTTTTTCTTATTAATTATTTATTTTATTAATGCAGCGACTTCAAACTTGTTCAATTTTTTAAATAGCGATTTCTTAAACTAAAGGAGAAAGTTAATTTTTGTACCCGAAAAGTGGTTTAGCATTGACTTATTGATTTACATTGTTTTTGTGTTGTCACAATTTAGTTAATGAGTTTTTGCGGCAGTATACAGCTCATTAGGGTACAATATTGCAAAGTGAATGGCAACAATAGCGCTGGTCTAAGATTCAAAACAAAAACTAGCACACTTTATGTTATATATTTTAATTATATAAATCATTATATTATATAGCCCACTTTATCCCCTGAATATTGACTACTCCGTGTGATCTACTCCGTATCCCATGGCGCTTTGAAATGGAAAAAAAAATAACATTATTATTTATTTGTCGATATTGGCATATTTCAAAATTTTCTTATTAGATAAAAAACTTAAATGAACAGTATCATCAGTAAATAAAGCTATTTATGTGAAGCATTAAATTTATATATATTTCATGATCAGTGGAATAATTGAGTGGATAATTTGCTTTGTACAAAGTTTTGAATCGGTATAATAACCGTTACATAAGGACGATTAAGGACACCTAACAGTTTATGGCACTAAGGATTGATTCAATATAATGATATTAGGTGGATGATTTATTTCGGAATGTTCTATTTAATTAGCTTTACAATCAATAATAATCCAAAGTAAAGCAAAAGTAATCTATAGATGCAATAATATTTATGGTTTATACTTAAAAAGATGAAGTATGTGACTCTACACCCCTGAAGCTGTGAATAATAGAATGTGCCGTGTTATGAAATAATCTTTTTTTGGAATATAACTTTCTTCACCTTGAATAATTTAGTTATGATTATTTTTAAAATATTCAGTTAATGACAATTGTAGTTTACATATTTTTTTTATTAAATTATTAAACGATTTCATTATATCGATATGGGTAGTTTGTCTAATAGAAACAATCAGTCAAAATAGAATTTAATGGCACCCAAAATTTCCTTTTCCTACAAATAAGCGCTCATATTAATCACTTAATTTCTGATATTTGTCTTATGATTTCAGTTATATCTAGAGTATGTTGTCAGTTATATTTTTGATAATATATTATGTTTACAATATTGTGTATCTCTTGCCAGAGAATTATTTTCTTCTAACTCTCTCCATTTTTTTTTTTTGTTTTTTTTATAGTCTAGGCAACTGTTTATTTATTCGAATGACATACCTGATCTATTTATAAAGAAATGGAACAACTTTACAATGAAGAATTAAATAAATTGAAATTATATTTATATATGCCTGTAAAAAAAAATGATACCTGTTCCTTCCCTTTTCGACCTGTAACAAGAGAGAATTCGACCCTACGAACGAATCCTAATTATTTCCAAATCCTTTTTTTTCATTTATCTATTTATTTTTTCTTTTGCAGTGTAAGCAGTGGGTTTTAGTCATTTATTTATTTATTATTTTATTTATACTTCTTGTGAAACCTCAAAGTTGCGTCCACACCGGGCGCGCTGAACGGAACAGAAAGAACAAAGCAAAGGGGAACAGATCCTAGGTGAGCGGTCGGTTTGGATGGCGAACCGTGTAGTTTTGAGTAGTCTCGAACATTCGCCTTGAATAATTTAGTTATGATTATTTTTAAATTATTCAGTTAATGACAGTTGTAGTTTACATATTTTTTACTTCCTTGTACGAAGTAAAGGAAGTATTGTAATCGCGAAAATTTTCGGTTTTCAGATTTCGACGGAAATATCCATTTTGACCATCCTTGAATCCATTCTGTCTAGTTTCGTCGTGGCGTCTGTACGTACGTTCGTATTTCGCATAACTCAAAAACAGTTAGCCGTAGAAAGTTTAAATTTTGTATTTAGTATTGTTGTAAAATCTAGTTGTGAACCTCCCTTTTTGGTCACTACTTGATTACCGAGAGTGGTACTTTACTTGAAGGTCATAATTGATTTCCATCAAAAATTATATTAAAATACTATGCAAAACTTCCCAGATTTAGTATTTATAATTTATATATTGATTTGAATAACATACTAGATTTTGGTCTTAATTGGAAAACCGGAAGTGGTACTTTACTTGTAGGTCATATTAGACTTTCGTCAAAAAATATATTAAAATATAATGTAAAACCTTTCAAATTTGGTAAATAGGACTTTTATATCGATATAAATGTATTTACTAGATTTTGAATAAAATTTGTGAGCGGGAAAGGGTACTTTACTTGAAGGTCTTAATAAGATTCCATCAAAAATTATATTTAAATTAAAAGAGAAATCATATGTTTCGGTGATAAAGGTTACAAACGCAATTTGGTTTCCAATCCAATTAAACATTTTTATTACTTGTTTTAAGTGTTAAAACTGAGTTTAAAATACTAGTTTTCCTCCCCATTTGTGAGATCAACAAGTCTTCATCATGAGAATAAGATATTAGTTAAGTGGGTTATTCCGCTTAAAATGGCGAAACTGTCGATTTCTAATGCTTTATCCAGTGATATTGACTGATTTATTGTTGTCATGGGACATGAAGAAATATCTTGGAAACTAGTAAACTACTGAAGGAAAACGACATATAATAACGGAATGAGACCTCCAGAAACAAGTGTGTGTGTGTGTGTGTGTGTGTGTGTGTGTGTGTGTGTGTGTGTGTGTAAATAGGTGGATGTCGCGACGGCAAGTGTCATTTTTGACATACTGCAATCTTCGCAAATCTAGTAACCAAACTCAGGATCACTTTTTGAGCCACCGATTTATAGTTTAATAGATGTACAAGGAAGTCATGTGTTGTCCACATCAGACATTATTAAAAATGAATACAGAAATCATATGCTTCGGTAAGAAAGTTTACAAATGCGATTTGGTTTCCAATACAATTAAACATTTTTATTACTTGTTTTAGGTGTTAAAATTGAGTGTTTTACATTTTTTACATTTATTAGTCAATATTAATTAATGATACTTTTAAATTTATAAATTTTATTAAAATATAAACTATTTATCTTATTATTTTCGAATTTATATATTATTTTATTTTTTAGTTCTGTTACAAATATATAACCCCAACCTAACACATCGAAAATTGTAATTTCTCAATTCAATTAATCAATTGAACTAGCCACTACTTTATTGAAAAATTGGCTCACACTGGTAGGTACTCTAAAAAAAAATAAAAGAGAAAACCCTCCTGAATTTTTGCCATCAAGGAAGAGATATGTTATGACTTTACAAAAGATTTGACATTGGTCTCATTTGTACCAAAAAAGTTATAAGGACAGTTATTCTATTGTCTTCAATGCACCACGGAAAACATGAGGAAGAATTTAGTAAGCCAGAAAGCATTTCATTTTACAATAATACGAAAGGTGGAGTTGATACATTGCACAAGGAATGCTCAACATATTCGTTAAGTCGCCGTACACGTAGATGGCCGATGGCAATGTTTTTTAGGATTGTCGATATGACTACTAACAATGCCTTTGTTCTTCACAAGTCTAGCAAAGATGTAAAATTTACAGATAGAAGTTGTTTTTATAAAACATTGGGTCGCCAGCTAGTTGAACCATATTTGAAGGCTAGAATATTAACCTTCATGTTCCGAGGGCCATTCGGGCGAGAATTAAATATGCCGATTTATTAGGCATGAAAGTAAACACTCTTTCTGTAGATGACGTGGAAAAACTTCCGAGAAATAAGCGAAAGCTTTGTTAAATATGCCCAGCAAAAAAAATGAGGAAAACATCTTTCCTTTGTAACAAATACAAAAAACCCATATGCTTGGAGTGCTCCGAGAAACTATGTGTCAATTTCTTGGAATAGTATTTTAATTGTTTAAAATCAAAATTAAATATATTTTAATCAATTCGTTGTAAATACACAAGTTTTAAAATATGTAGTTTTTAATTTTTACTATTTCCTTTATTGTTCCTTATTTACTGAAATTTTAAAAAAATATCATGTATTCATTGATTGTGTGCAATGTAAGAAGGTTCATGTAAGTAATAACAAACAATAAAATTTATAAATATTTCATTTTGTTGTATTAATTAATTTTCAAATAAGGTGGTCCGTGGGACCATGTGTCAGTACTAGCGTAAGGAAAATCTTAGTCAGTACTTGAAGGATAAACGATTTCATTATATCGATATGGGTAGTTTGTCTAATAAAAACAATCAGTCAAAATAGAATTTAATGGCACCCAAAATTTCCTTTTCCTACAAATAAGCGCTCATATTAATCACTTAATTTATGATATTTGTTTTATGATTTCCTGTCTACTATGTTGCTAGTTATATTTTTGATAACTACAATTTTTGTTTCAATATATATGTCCTGCTGAGGATTAGAGGGGAATAGCTCGAAAACCAAGTACATGGTGTCTGGAAAAGCGCCCATGGAAGAGGAAACAGTGACCATCGGTTCTTATAAGTTTGGCAAAATAGCCGAGTTTGCATTCTGGGTTTAATTGTAACACAGGACAACGCAGTTGAAAGGAAAATCAAGAACAGGATAATATTGGCTAACCGGTGATACTTTGGACTGCGTAGACACCTCGTGAGTAACATATCTTGAGACAAAAGAAGATACAGCTATCTCCTTGTATGGGTCTGAGACCTGGACCCTTTCGAAGAACAGTGAAAAGGAACTTCAGATCTTTGAAAGAAAAGTCCTCCGTAGGATACTAGGAGGAAGGAGAATAGGAAATGAATGGAAAAGCGCCCATGGAAGAGGAAACAGTGACCATCGGTTCTTATAAGTTTGGCAAAATAGCCGAGTTTGCATTCTGGGCTTAATTGTAACACAGGACAACGCAGTTGAAAGGAAAATCAAGAACAGGATAATATTGGCTAACCGGTGATACTTTGGACTGCGTAGACACCTCGTGAGTAACATATCTTGAGACAAAAGAAGATACAGCTATCTCCTTGTATGGGTCTGAGACCTGGACCCTTTCGAAGAACAGTGAAAAGGAACTTCAGATCTTTGAAAGAAAAGTCCTCCGTAGGATACTAGGAGGAAGGAGAATAGGAAATGAATGGAAAAGCGCCCATGGAAGAGGAAACAGTGACCATCGGTTCTTATAAGTTTGGCAAAATAGCCGAGTTTGCATTCTGGGCTTAATTGTAACACAGGACAACGCAGTTGAAAGGAAAATCAAGAACAGGATAATATTGGCTAACCGGTGATACTTTGGACTGCGTAGACACCTCGTGAGTAACATATCTTGAGACAAAAGAAGATACAGCTATCTCCTTGTATGGGTCTGAGACCTGGACCCTTTCGAAGAACAGTGAAAAGGAACTTCAGATCTTTGAAAGAAAAGTCCTCCGTAGGATACTAGGAGGAAGGAGAATAGGAAATGAATGGAGGAGAAGAAGCAACCAGGAACTCCGAGATATCTACCGAGAGCCCGATGTTGCCCAAGTTCTACAGAACAGAAAGGCTACGTTGGGCTGGACATGTGGCCCGAATGGGAGGCGAGGAGATGCCAAGAAAGCTGCTGAGAGAGGAACTCTTCGGGCGAAGACGGAGAGGGAGGCCGAAGCTTCGATGGTCTGATGGAGTGACAAGTGACGCTCGAACTATGCTCGGCATCAGGGACTGGATGGTGGCTGCCAGGGACAGAGACGCTTTATAGTAGGCCAGGACTCGTCACCGAGTTGTAGCGTCGAATTGATTGATGTTCTGCTGAGCAATAAAATAGATGTAATTATTGTAAATAGATACAATTATATTAATTGCACGATTACTATTATTTATTGAATATTTTTTTAAATGATTTTAAGATATTATTTATTCGACGCATTTTTAAAAACTACATATCACTTTTAAACATTAGCGAAATGGAATAAGCCATCTAAATTATTTCTCAAGATTATCTCTAGTAAGTTATGGTCCAAAATGTTGACCTGTAAAGATATATCCCATAAAATTTATTACCTTATTGTACAAGTCGTACTATGATACCTGTTCCTTCTCTTTTCGACTTGGCAACAATAAAATTCTAGGAACGAGTCCTAATTATTTCTAAATCCTTTTTTTTCTTTTGCAGTGTAAGCAGTGGGTTTTTATTTTTATAGTTATTTTTTATTTATTTATAATTATTTATTTATTTATTATTTTATTTATACTTCTTGTGAAACCTCAAAGTTTCGTCCACACCGGGCGCGCTGAACGGAACAGAACAAAGGCGAATAGTTCCTAGGTGAGCGGTCGGTTTGGATGGCGAACCGTGTAGTTTTGAGCAGTCTCGAACATTCGCCTTGAATAATTTAGTTATGATTAACGGATCTTAATTATTACCAAATCCTTTTTTTTCTTTTATCTATTTATTTTTTCTATTGCATTGTAAACACTAGGTTTTAGTTAGTACTTAATTAATACTTCTTGTGAAACCTCATAACGTGCGTCCACACCGGGCGCGCAGAACGGAACAGAACAAAACAAAGGCGAACAGTTCGTAGCTGAGCGGTCAGTTTGGACGGTGAACCGCGTAGTTTTGAGCAGTCTCAAAAACTCGCAAAAACGATCCGATCCATGTCGGTATATCAAAGGATGTTTGTGCGCTGTGTTTTGATTTAGAATTCACAAGCGGGCTTTAAAACATTTTATTTTATTTTAATTTGATGATTGCTTAATAGATGAGCATCAAAATAATATTAATAAAAAATAAGTTTCATAATTTATATTTTTATCAAATGATTTTTGAAATTACAAAATAAAATGAGGCGCTTCTTTTTTTTATTTTCAGGTCAAGTTTAAAGTTTTATTAACTATATCCACAGGTCGAAATGCTAATTGACGTAATACTATGGAAATTATATGTTCTTGAATCGGGAGAGAGAGTATTTTTCAGGATTTGAATAGACAAATTATTCATTTCTATTAATTCTATTCATTTTTTATAGGGCAGTTTTGATTATTGGTGGGTGGGCCTTGTGTTGTTAATTTCCACACCGCTACCGATGCACAGAAGGACGAAAATGACAAAACCTGCCATAATTGTTAAACTTCTAAACGGACCAGCCTAGAAGCTTCAAATTTTGTACATATTCCAGTCCTCCATTGTGAATTCAAATTGGCAATAGTAATATTAATAATTTGAAAAAATAAATTATAGAATGTATTAAAACCAAAGCAATAAAAAAAAAATAATAATAATAATATTAATGCCTGATTGTATACACAAGCGAGGTGAAAAACCATTCATTTTATAAAATTGAATATATTTCATATATTTATATACATACATTTATCTAAAAAGTCCTCAAATATTATCAACTTTGTCATGAGTCAAACAAAAAAAAACATTAAAAAAGTTTTCTCTTGTGAATCTTAAAGGAAATGATTTGAATGAGGTTTCAGAAAATACGCGGCAACTATTAAAAGAAAAAATTATAATGCAATATTTATTAAAAATGTTTCGGTGAAAATTCAACGTAAAACGACAAGTAATATTGTAATAGTCGCAAGTATAGTATAGTAATAGTAATTTCAATTTCAATTTGCTGGAATTATTACCGAAATTTTGAAACTCATAAATACACTCTGCATGATATAACGTAAATTCTAGTGAGCGTTTAAAAATTATACCATATGAGTCTTAAAAATGTTCTACCCCAAATGGAGGAATGTAATTCAACATTAAAGAATCAGAAGTACTGAAATAATGACCTCAGTGGAGTAAAACATATATTTTTAATTTTTTGAAGTAATTTCACACTCAGTGATTCACTCGTAATATACGATTTATATATACATCCACCTATATAATCTGATATGCATACTAGTTATATTCTTTATCCAAGAAATAGTTGATGAGAATGATTTGTTTCTTTAATTTTTTTCTGGAAAGTAGTTTTTTCTTTTATTTTCGTCTTCTACAAATTTCTACAAAGATGACCTGCATGGGATTTTCCTTTAAAATTTTATTAGCATGCTATAAAACCGGCCAAACAGTACCTTTTCCCTGACAAGATTGGACGGAGATATCTTTTCGTCTTCCTAAAGGATTAGGATTGTAGACTATCCTCTGTACAGTTATTTTGATCGTAATTTACAACATTATAATAAATTTCAAGTCTTTACAGGTCAACATTGAGGACTTTATCTTACTTTAGCGCGATAAGAATGGATTTGTACAATAAATTATATATTTAAAAAATATATTACAATTTACATTATATCATGCAGAGTGTATTTATGAGATTCAAAATTTCGGTAACAATTCCAGTAAATTGAAATTGATATAAAGCGACTATTACAATATTATTTGTCATTTTAGGTTGAATTTTCGCCGATATATTTTTAATTAATATTACGTGATAATTTTTTCTTTCAATAGTTACCGCGTATTTTCTGAACCCTCATTCAAATCATTTCCTTTAAGATTCACAAGAGAAAATGTTCATAATTTTGTTTTGTTTTGCTCATGACGAAGTTGATAATATTTGAGGACTTTTCAGAATCAAAATCCAGTTTTCAAAATGTTTCAAAGGAAAAGTAAATGTATATATAAAAGTAAATAAACAGCAATTTTATTTAAAAAATTAAAATTAGCACCTGATATCAATTATATAATAAACGAAAAAATGTCAGAAGAGTATACCGAAATTATTTTAATTAAAATAATCATTTTTCAATAATAATATAAATAAAATAGTATTAATTCATGCCCGGTTGGGTAATAATTGAAATAGAATAGGCTAAAATTGGAATAGAAAAAGTTACATTTGAATTGGAAAAGGTTACATTTGGTTTGGAAAAGATTACAATTAAAATAGAAGAAGTAATTGATTTGGAAAAGGTTATAATAATGACTTGTAAATAAATAAATATGACTTGGAAATACTATAAATATAATACAAATATGAAGAACTTAAATTTCAAAAATAGTATAAAAATTTATAGTACCAACTTGTTGCTATAAATTTTCACCATAGTAACAACTTATTACTATAAATTATTACACCATTCTTGAAATTTCAGTTAGTAATATGTTTATGATTCCCTTGTAAAAGTTTGGAAACTGGATTTAGCGGGATTTGATTATAAACCCTTCATTTGGTCTATATTAATCAATACATTAAATATATTTTTTTTAAATTTCGGATTCATTTTCAGATTCTACTGGTCTAATAAGAATCACTTGGTTCAAGGAATTAGTATGTATACTATCCACTACTGTATACTATACTATGTACGAGTATATACCAAGGTATATCTTAAAAGTAAAAGGCATTTGAATGCAATGACGTAGACCAGGGTTTCCTAGACTTAATGTCACTGCCTACGCTTTTGAGATAACTGGGCGTATCATTACTTCATCTTATGATATTAGAAATAAACATTCGTCTTCATATAATAAAATACAAACTGATTTAGAAAATTTTCTTTAACAAACAAAAGAAAAAATATACAATATATTAAATTTTCTCAAAAAAAATAATGAATTGAAAATAAAGTTTGGAAAACTAAAATCAAAAAGTTATCAATTTCACATAATTATAGCAACAGTAAGATTCTCACAGTAACACCGAAATACTGCAAATAAAAGGTTATCCATCAAAAGTAAGATGTTAGGACACTGCGAAAAAAAGCATCAATCATTTTTTCAGGCAGCATTATAAACCCAGCATCATGATGATATGTTCAGCAGCATTAATGATATGTTCGGAACGGGGTGAGACTATGATATGTGTGGACGGGATCGAATGTGCACCGTTCCGTTCCTCCGTTCTTCGAATTTCCTTTCCCCGCCCGTTGTCCCCTTTCTCTTGTATGTTCTGTGAATTTTCATTATTTTATCATTTTGTGTTTGGGCATGATTGGTTACTTCTCCGTGATAGAATAGACTAAGTAAGCAAGAAGTGGAAAAAGATGATATCCTCCACCAAAGCGGTTTTTCTTCCTTTTCAAAACGTAATAAATTAAAACGTAGGCGGCTGCTGCCACTTGCTGCTGAGATGCCATGATTGATTCAGGGGTGAGAACTCAACCACAACTTCAGAAGAACGCTCGATTCTCCCGATTGCCTTCCTGTATCCAATTCATACGGAACAATGCTCGGAACGTTGTCTTGTTCTTCGAAACAATGTTCGGATCGGTGGCACGGTACGGAGGAACAAAACGGCAGTTTGTTAGAAGTGCGTACCCAGCTTACCTTTATGGAGGCATGCGTCCCGTATACCGTTCTGTTTAAGTTTTATATTTAAATTAAGTTTTGTTCCTTTGTTTAGAAAATCGGCGCTTAATGCCAAGTGCTGCATAGATTGTAATTAACGACATATTAAAGAAAAAGAGGAGAACAAAAATTCGCATCCGATGTGGGTTGCTACACTCCAAGCATCATTCTTTATTTTTTTTTATATGGTAATTATTGTTATTCGGGTCCTACAATATAGTTTGTGTCGCTATACAGGTGAATCAGTGGCGAACACAATGGGAGAGGAGAGGCCAGAAAGATAGAACTCAAATCTTAAACCAACTTGAACTTAAACCCAAAATTTAAGAAAAATATGATATTTATACCCAGCAACGTAAGGTTTGCTTTTTGAGTAATACTTTTATAAAAAAAATAACATCTAACGAAAAAAAAATCGAAACAAGTCGAAATAGAAAAGCATTAAAACGTATTTGGGTCATTCTTCATATAATTTTACCTTTTAGCTATTCAGGACCTTGAAAATTAAATTAAAAAATATCTGATGTGGACAACACATGATTTCCTTGTACGCCTATTAAACTATAAATCGGTGGCTCAAAAAGTGATCCTGAATTTGGTTACTAGTTTCCGAAGATCGCAGTATCTCAAAAACAACACTCGGCGTCGCGGCATCCATCTATTGACACACACACACAAATAAGGAGGAAAACCAGTATTTTACACTTAATTTTAACACAAAACAAGTAATAAAAATGTTTAATTGGATTGGAAACCAAATTGCGTTTGTAACCTTTATTACCGAAACACTTGATTTATGTATTTAATTTAAATATAATTTTGGATGTAATCTTATTATGACCTAAAATGGCTCACCAATTTTAACCAAAATATAGTATATACATTTATATCGATATAAAAGTCCATTATATTTTAATATATTTTTTGACGAAAGTCTAATATGACCTACAAGTAAAGTACCACTTCCGGTTTTCCAATTAAGACCAAAATCTAGTATGTTATTTAAACCAATATATAACTTATAAATACCAAATTTGAGAAGTTTTTCAAAGTATTTTAATATAATTTTTGATGGAAATCAATTATCAGCTTCAAGTAAAGTACCACTTCCGGTTATTAAGCAGTGACCAAAAAGGGAGGTTCACAAATATATTTTACAACAATCCAAAATACAAAATTTCAACTTTCTACGGCTTACCGTTTTTGAGTTATGCGAAATACGAACGAACGTACGTACGTACAGACGCCACGATGAAACTAGTCAAAATGGATTCAGGGATGGTCAAAATGGATATTTCCGTTGAAATATGAAAACCCAAAATTTTTGCGATTACAGTACTTCCTTTACTTCGTACAAGTAAGTAAAAAATTAAATTTCATCAGGAATAATAGTATGGATGTTTTAGATAACTAACATCAGCGTGGATTGATAGTTTTCTTATCAATTCCAGCATTAGTATTGCTTCTTGTCTACCGAAGGTGGGGAAGATTTATGCTATTTATGCAGGAATTAATAACAATTCTTGACCTCAAAATTGAAAATTTTCACTCGCGTTTTACCTTTTAGACATCCAGGAATAAATTTAGTTCTGAACCCTTCGGCCTGTCTCATAGTAGTCAAGATCATGTGGTGGGCACAACACCTAGAGCCGTTAATCCAATTTTGAGGAAATTTTCAGGAAAATGTGCGGGTGGAACCTAGAAGGTTCATTATTAATTTTATCAAAGCCCATCCAATACTTTCACTTACGCATTTTTCTTGACACGCGTATATTTCAAAAACGGCTCGTCCGATTTGGCTCAGAGGTAGGGGCTATTGTACAAATAGTCTAGTATCAATTTTATCAATTATTCAGGTTAATTGTAAATTTATATAATATAAATAAATAATATATCTATACTATATAAATATATGAAATATATTCAATTTTATAAAATGGATGGTTTTTCACCTCGGTTCTGTATACAGACAGATATTAGTATTATTTTTTTTTTTTTTATTGCTTTGGTTTCAATACATTCTATAATTTATTTTTTCAAATTATTAACAATACTATTGACCATTTGAATTCACAATGGAAGAATGAAACAAAATTTGAAGCTTCTAGGCTGGTCCGTTTAGAAGTTTAACAATTATGGCAGGTTTTGTCATTTTCGTCCTTCTGTGCATCGGTAGCGGTGTGGAAATTAACAACACAAGGCCCACCCACCAATAATCAAAACTGCCCTATAAAAAATGAATAGAATTAATATTAATGAATAATTTGTCTATTCAAATCCTGAAAAATACTCTCTCTCCCGATTCAAGAACATATAATTTCCATAGTATTACGTCAATTAGCATTTCGACCTGTGGCTATAGTTAATAAAACTTTAAACTTGATCTGAAAATAAAAAAAAAGAGCGCCTCATTTTATTTTGTAATTTAAAAAATATTTGATAAAAATATAAATTATGAAACTTATTTTTTATTAATATTATTTTTATGCTCATCTATTAAGCAAACAACAGATTAAAATAAAATAAAATGTTTTAAAGCCCGCTTGTGAATTCTAAATCAAAACACAGCACACACACATCCTTTGATGTACCGACATGGAGCGGATCGTGTTTGAGAGTATTCGAGACGGCTCAAAACTACGCGGTTCGCCGTCCAAACTGACAGCTACGAACTATTCGCTATGTTTTGCTCTGTTCCGTTCTGCACGCCCGGTGTGGACGCACCTTTATCTATAGGACCTTATCTATATATTAATATCTACTAAACTATTTTTTATCCGCTTGGCTAGAGTAGTTTTGCTACATTAAAAAAAACGATGTTTCAGGCAATGAAGTAGACCTGAACGTGCTTCCAAAGACGACAGGACCAGAATATGCTGCATGGAAAGAGGACGTTATTGTATACCACAACATCAACATCAATAAAAATATGTATATTTAATGTGATAGCTAATTGTTTAACATATTTTTAATATGTAATTATTTTATTGTATATATATTTTTTTAATCTAAGGTTTGTTATTATCTACTAATCATAGATCCCAAATACTTAAATTTCTCAACGTGTTCAAACATATTTTCTCCTTCATCTATATCATAAAAATCGCCAATGTTTCTGTTGCTAACCATATATTTCGTCTTAACCGTATTTATTTTGAGGCCAACCTCTTTCCCAGCTGTCTGTCATCAACGTTGTCGTATTCAGTTTTATAGTTTCCACATCCTCACTTAATAATACCAAATCATCCGTAAACCCAAGTACGGATATTTTACCACCCAGATATAAACCCCTTTCGGTACGTATCACCTTTCTAATGACATACTCTAGTGCTAAATTAAATAGGACAGATGAAAGGGAATCACCTTGTTTTAAGCCCGAGCGAACTTTAAATTTCTCCGATATAAAAATAATAACCTATTCTAACTTTATTGAATGTTTCGGTCATGCACATCCCTACTAGATTTATTAACTTCTTCGTTATTCCCTGCTCAATAAAAAAAACATACTGTCTCTGGCGATCAATAGAATCATAAGCCTTTTGAAATCGACAAAAAGCTGATGAACTACACCGTTTTATTCTATTTTTTTCTAATATTTGTCGCAAGGAAAATATTTGATCAATAGTTGATCGGTTCCGTCTAAAACCACATTGGTAGTCTCCGATAATTTCCTCGGCATATTCCGTGATTCGACTAGTTAGGATCACCGAGAATATTTTATAACATACCGGGAGGAGTGATATTCCGCGATAGTTATTACTAAACACCGGATTTATGCAGAAAAAAAGATCCAAATAAGCCATGTCATATGCAGAAAAAAATCCTCAAATATGCAATAAAACATGAAGTGATATGGAGTAAAATTTGCATGATAAATAACAGAATCAATAAAAATAATCAACAAAAGGCTATAATATTATTGTCCAAATTGCTATATCAAAGGAATGTAATTATCATTTATAATATAAAGAAGAAAAAACATATATAAATTTAAAGAACAAATTTTATTAACAAATTTTAAGACAAAATTGTTTTATAACTAAATAATTGTAAAATACAATTAAATTTTTCAATTTGTTTCTTTTTCGCACTTATGATTAACAATTAAATATTTTCCAAATTTTTCTTCAGTGTAATTGTGTCTCATATCATTTAAAAGAAATTCGGATGTAAAAATGATCTTTCTACATTCACTGAAGTAATGGGTGCATATTTAAGTTTAGATAATAAGACTGGATCTCTAATTTCATAAGTCATATCTGTTTCGGAATTAAGAATTTTATTAACATTTCTTAAAGTTGCTAGAGCTACATTTTTGTGAGATTATCTCTGTTTTTCCTTTAAGGTCATCAAATTTTCCAGGAACACCATTGAAATTCACCTGTAATTCGTCTATAATTTCGCACTCCTCACTTAAAGACAAAGTTCTTTTTTCTAACCTCTTAATAATATTTATTAAAAGCTTAAATTTATTTTTACTCGTATATAACCTAATCATTAATAGCGTTGCTTTTCTCAATAATGGTTGAAACCGTTTGAATACTTTCAGCATCGTCATTTATTTCAATTTCATTAACAACTTTAATGAATTCTGTCAGCGTAGAATATTGCTGATTCCAGCCAGGGTCTCCCATCTCGTTATTACTGGAAGTGGCGGTAATGGTTACAAAGTATCTCTCAGTCAATAAAAGAAGATCTGTATCATTAAATTCTATATCGGATATAATGTTTAAACTATTTTTAGTGAAACGGCTAGCAATTTCATGAATTGTTTTTGGAAGTCGATTGCTGTTACAATGTCTAGACTGTTACAATATACAGTGTTGACTATATCATGAGTTAACATTCACTTCCTTTATTCCCTGAATATCAACTCCACATCCTATTGGGCTTGGAAATAAATTAAAAAATATATACTTGGTATTACCAGAGAATATGAAAGCAGCTACTTATCCACTGCTAACTCTTTTTTAATGACCCTGAACGGAAATATCCGCAAAAATGAGGACACTATGTAGATGAAATTGAATTTGAGTGATTACATGGGATATCGCAAAAAAAAGACTTTCTCATGTTTTGAAGTAGAGTGTCTAATATTATTGCAGCAGAAGCGATATATAAACCGATAAATGTATGTTTTCGGGTTTTTCTGATGACTACTTGGACCATCATAGACCGTTTTACTTTTCAATCTGTCAATCAAATATTTCATTTTAGATAATAGATATTAGATTTCCGAGACCATTAGCGATAATGAGATGACGGCTTAGTGGGATTATGTTGTCTGAGGGCTACAACATTTTACCCATATATAGATCTGACTGAATGGTCCAAAATAGGTTTGAACACGTTGAGAAATTCAAGTATTTGGGATCAATGATTAGTAGAAAAAACGAAATTCTAGAGGAAATCAAGGCGCGGTTAAAGGCGGGAAATGCTTATTATTTTTTGGTGTCAACATTACTCAGGTCACGCATTGTGTCCAGAAACTTAGAAGTTAGAATATACAAAACTATTATCTTACCTACAGTTCTGTACGGGTGTGAAACGTGGCCGCTATCCTTAATTAACGGCTAAGGACGTACAACGCCTTAAGGTCTTCGAGAATAAGGTATTGCGTGAAATATTTGGTTCGAAAAAGGATGAGTCAATTGGAGAATTCAGGAGGTTACACAACGTGGAATTGCTTTGAATTGAAGATCCACCACTGGCCTTACACACACACTGGCATTGAGCCTGTAGTTTTTTAAAACCTAATAAAATAAACAGTATTTTAAAATAAACTGAAGTCAATTTTAGTAGGTATAATCTTGAGAAATAATAATGAATATCACTAGTTATGAAATATAAGAGACAGAAAACTATTGGATTGTTTTTATTATATTATTTGTGTATAGACATTTATATTTAATGCATACATAAAACAATAGGAAAAAGTGATTTTTCAAGTAAGTGCCTTTTAATTCAAATTTTTTTTCGTGACTGATTCATTCCTCAAATTTACTATAAATGAGATATTGCAGTTGATAACTAAGTTTAGATGGAGAGGGGAACTGTTTTAGTGCTCAGTTCAGTAATCGTAGTCGGTGGAGGAAGTTGAATATCGTTCCCGGAGTCACTGAATTGGACCAGGATGACCAAGTATGTTGTAGCTGAGGCTAAAATCTGAAAAAAGAATAAGGCTCAAGTACTAATTATGCTACTGATAAGGCGGCTCAATCATTATTATGAATTTCTCATGAAAGTCTTCTGGGACAGTTGAATTACGCATATAAGTACAGATTATGTTTTAAAATAAGCATACCTTCATCTAAATTTATTTATTTATTAGTTGTATTTTTGCTAAAATAGGAAGGATCAAGAAAAAATCATTTCAAACCAAAGAAACAAACAAAAAATAATACCAAGTCCACATTTTAATTAAAACTTATATATATATATATATATATATATATATATATATATATATATATATATATATATATTCTTTTCTTGTCCTCTCCACTATCCTCTGGAATTCCCTCCCTTCTAATATCTGTCATGCTTCTTCTCTATCCTCTTTCAAATTCCACCTTTTCTAACACTATCCAAAATGATGCTGTATGAGCAACAAATTTTAATTTGAGGTTAACAATTTGATATTTTCAATGTTTAAATATCAATTTATTTATAATTTTTATTTTCTCTTCTTTTTACTTTTTTTTATTTTTATTTAATACATTTACATATTTGTTAAGAGAAGAATTCATTTTTGTTTTTTGTTTATTTATTTTTATTGTAATTGATGTAAAAACTTATTTATTTTTACTATTATTGTTTTTTGGCCAGATACGGTTTTCTTTTTATTTACTCATTTTTATTATTTTGAAGGGGCCCAGTCCCAGAATAAAGTAAGTTTTCTATTCTATTCTGTTTTATATATATATATATATATATATATATATATATATATATATATATATATATATATATATATATATATATATATATATATAAACACGTTTTTCAGTGGCCCGAAATATTAGGTTGGAGCCAACTGTTGATTTTGTAAATTAGTTTATGTCTAAGCCCCTGTTTCCAACTTACAGGTTCAACAAAAGATCATTTTTTTATAATTATTTTTTATTGAGTAATATTGCACTCTGTCTCAATGGCAATAGTGATTAAAGAGATTATTCACACCATTTTTACAGAAAATAAAAGTTAACCTAAATAATATGGTCAACAACTCGGAGTCCTTGTTGAACAGTACAAAATATAATATTGGGGTACATAAAAAAATTACCGTTTCAAGGATTAAAATGAAGTTTATTTTTTCTTTTAATTTTAATGTTGTTGTTTTCTTTAAATCAAAATTACGTTGAAGTATTCAAGTAATTCTGCGGCATTGCTGGAAATGGAAATTTTCAGCCGCCTAAACCACGCGTTTGATACTGGAAGTTGAAGAGGAACCTAACCTTAATAAGCAGACTGTGAGGAGGTGGTTCGCCAAATTTGAAAGCGGCGATACAAGCTTGGAAAGGCAGACTGGCTAAGGGCGACCATCTGCTGTAGACTGCGAGGATCTACGACAGGTTATTGAAGATGATCACACAAAATGTACTCGGGAGCTATCCTCCGAACTTGGTTTGTTACAGTCAAGTGTGAGTCGTCACTTTATACCAGTTAGGTAAAGATAATGAGAGCATGAAGAGAAGTTCCAAATGAGCTCATCTTGCAGCAAGCCGAGCATCGCCTGCAAACATGCTCTCAGCTCCTTCAAAATTCAAGTGGCGAACGTTTTATTAAAAGGATTGTCACCTGCGACAAAAAGTGGATATACTGCCCAATCCTTACCACATCAGGACAGTGGATAGACCGAGACAAGCCTGCTCTACCGGTCGTAAGGCGAAGTCAATTGGAAACAAAAGACAATGCTGTCAGTCTTTAAAGGTGTAATCCACTACGAGTTTGTTCCGGAAGGACGTTTCTTGATTCCGAGCTTTATTCGGAACAGCTGCGACGAATGCACGAAGTTTTGGAGAGGCGAATGTTTTGCTGCAGCAGGACAACGCCTGGTCAAACACTTCGCGGCACACGAAGCAAAAACTTGCTGAAATGGATGCCGTCGAACTTCTACCGCACCCACCCATTAGCCCTGATCTCGGGCTTTCGAACTTTTATCTTTTGCGGGCAATGGCACACTTTGTTAAGGGGAAAACATTTCAAAAATTGGAGGAGGTAAAAATTGGAGTACAGTACTTTTTCCAGTCGAAACCCAAAGAGTGGTACTGGCAGAGAATCGAACAGCTGGCTTCTAGATGGCAACTAACCATAGAACATAATGGGATGTTTTCGAAAGTTAGAAGAAATTTCATGTTAGAAAAAAATAAATTTCATTATAACCTTTGAAGCGGTCATTTTTTTTTTATTCACCCTAATAGTAAGAAATAAATAGTAATACATAAGTTGAATTGTACTAACCGAATGTAGCAAAGTGTAGTCCAAGTTAAACAAGCCGCAAGCAGTGAACTGTACCTCTCTCTGCATCGAAATGTGTATCATTAGCTTGCTCTGTAAATTATTAAAAAAGCGTTTACGAACTCTAGAAATGCAAGCTAATTCGCATTTTATTCAATCATGGATCGTTATAAATGTTAATTAAATAAATAAATTAACATTAAACAATTCAATATTTTATAATTTTTACTATTACCCAACTAGACACGAATATATATGGTATTGTTACAAACAAAATAACTCAAATCCATTACCTTAAATAATTAATATTAATGCGAAGTTGATACTCACGTTATCTATGATTCCGTTGGTCTTGTCATCCATCATGAGTTGGTATAGCAACGAGTTTAATTCATTGTACTGAAACAAATTATCTCATCTTATAAACTAGCATGATCTATATTGTTAGTATTATTTGGTTCAGATTCCCACCACTTGTCCCTTATAGACGAAATCTTTGAAACGTGCTCCTAAAAGATCGGTGTCCCATTTTTTAATCCAATCACATTATGATTGATAACCTGCCTCATTCCAATACCAAGAAATACCATCAAGTTTGGGATGTTATCTCATCTGCATTGGAGAGCAAAATGGACAGCAAGGTTTTCATCCTTGACCTTGAGCAGCCTTTGATCGAGGACGCTACAGGTGTCAGATATGATACATACATTTAGCACAGATTCATTCCTCTTTTTTTGTGTTCCTCTCAGTGTGATGGTATTCGACAAAATACTCCCATGGAACAGTCATACAGAACTGAAAAGAAAAGAAGCTGCACGCCTATTCCGACTACTCCCTTACGCAAATACTTACATGACAAATGCTCTAAACTATATATTAATCAAATTTTAAAAATTGTTATTACTGAATTTTGAAAAATGAAAGAAATTTATTTGAGTTGTATTATATAAAATCATACAAAACGACAAGCTAACAATTTCATTCTATAAAGTTCCTGTTAAGAACAGGTTATTCTAATAGAAGGCAACTGGAACATCTTGATCGAACCTTATTAAACGTACAGTGTTCATTTCTATTTGGTGTTATTGATCTCCCAAAAAACAACAAAAATGATGCCTCAATCAATGGTTTTGATAAAATATGAAGGGAGATATGGAGTATCGACAAGAACGCCTTTGAAAAATAATATGTAGTGATTGTGCAATTGTAAAAATAATATGTTGCCTAAAAGAGTAGAAAGACCATAAACAAATATTTATAATTTTAAACACCTGAATATAATTTCAGAAAAAAAATAGTTTATTAATAATCAATCATTATTGGATTATATTTAAAACAGTGGACAGAATAGTTGGCTTTAAGAATTAGCTATGCTTGGCGAGATAAACCCTAACCTATTTGTAGATAGGTTTATATAAATTAAAATAATAATATGATAATTCATTTAACTCGGGTTATGTCACCATCTGCCATTATGTGTTTTAAAAATTTAATATCAAATGCATATTCAACAGCCTTTAAAACCCTTGAGCAGTCAATTTTAAGTTAAACAATAGATATAAAAATTATACCGAATTACTGTGTTTTTTAAAATTTAACATCAAATTCTTCATTAGTTTATTTATTTATTTTTATGATCTGATAATAAAAATCTAGTCAGCTGAACTGGATAAAAATTAAAAGGACGGTCCAAAAATCTGACTCCAATTTTTAATAATTTTTTTTTAATATACTTCAGTTCGTTGAATAGTGTTTTCATCATATATAATTCAATGGAACCTTCAGATCACTCTAAAATTTAATTATTTCATAATAACAATTGCCGTGATAAGAACAGGAACATCATCCTGATCGGCGACTTCAACGCCAGAACTGGGTGGTGTGATCACAGAGGTGCACATGGTGTAGTGGGTCTACATGGTGGAGAAAGGACATTGAATAATAATGGCCAACGATTGATCGAATTTTGCATCGATAATAATCTCATGATTGGGAATTCCTTTTATCCACACAAAAGAGTTCATAAATTTACCTTCTCTTCAGGTGAAAGAAGCAGTATCATTGATTTATCTTCTTTATGATCGGGACCTGAGATTATACTTCACGGATATAAAAGTAATTAGAGGCGCCGAAATAAGCACGGATCACCTGTTGTTGGTAGCAGACACATGCATTCTGAAAGAGCGCAGACAGCAAACCAAGTTCTATGAAAAAATTAATATACAAGAACTAGAAGCAATCGATAAGCGAGAACAGTATACCAAACTTCTAGAAGAAAGATTAAGAGCCATTGACTTGGAATTGGGACTTGAAGAACTCTGGAGAAAGTTTAAGTCAACAGTTCTAACAGCTGCTGTAAATGTATGTGGTATGAAGAAGATTAATACAAATGGAAAACGTACTAAATGGTGGAACCAGGAAGTTAGAATATCTGTGAATAAAAAGAAAGAAGCCTGGAAAGCATATCAGTCACTGCGTACAGATCAGAGCCTACAAGAATACAGGCTCAGACGGAATGAGGCCAAGATAGCTGTCCGTGAAGCTAAGAAGCAATCCTGGGAGGAATTCGGCAAATCACTTGACAAGGATTATTATGAAAATATAAAAATATTCTGAAGCCCTGACGAAGACAGAAGACTAAGAAGATTCTGAAGAAGACAAAAGCCCTGAGAAGCAAAAGTATTAAAAGGTAAGAAATGTAATGAGTGAAGATAATAAAATCCTTGCCAAGTTGGAAAAAATTCTAGACAGGTGGAAAAGACATTATGAAAATCTTTTTTCTGGAACAGATGCGATGGAACCAACGAGATAACAATAGAAGATAGTCAGGACAATGAGGAAGCTATCTGGGAGGAAGATGTGGAAAGAGCTAAAGAAAAAATCAAGACCGGCATAGCTACAGGATATGATTGCATTTCACCGGAAATGATTAAGTATGGAGGACAGGAGATGATAAAAGTCTTGCAGGCTCTATTTCAGAAAGTATGGGACAATAAAAAGATACCGAAGGATTGGGAAATAAATGTCATAGTCCCAATATATAAGAAAGGGAAGCAAAGTGACTGTAGCAACTATAGGTCAATTTGTCTCTCCTCAGTAGTATATAAAATGTACTAATCAATCCTTCAGTATAGACTCAGAGAACTGGTGGAGAATCAGTTAGAAGAGGAACAGGCTGGCTTCCGTCCTGGTAGACAAACTCAGGATAATATCTTCATTCTAAGAAATATTTTGGAAAAGTCGTGGGAGAGAGGTAATACCATGTACCTGGAATTCTTAGACCTGCAATCCGCTTTTAATGCCGTTCCTAGGAAATATATATGGGAAGCCCTCTAAGCAAAGGAAGTCCCAAAAAACCTTATAGATGCTATAAAATCGACATACCAAGACCCAAAAGGGGTAGTACGTATAAATGGGCAAGCATCTAAGCCATTCCGTATGGAACAGGGAGTGAAGCAAGGAGATAGCCTTAGCCCACTGCTCTTCATTACACTAGTAGATAAAGTCCATAAAATTTGCAAAAGGAGGATAGCATGGACATCGTTGGGAAAGTGGAATCTCAGGACAATCCTCACAAAATGTTACCTGTTCGCTGATGACATTGTCCTTCTTGCCGATTCTAAAGAAAAGTTGCAACAAGCAATAGTTGAGTGGCAAGAGGAGCTGCTGCGTAAAGGAATGAAAATTAGATCTACCAAGAGTAAAGTACTTGTAGTCTCTAGAGAGGAAGAAACAGACGTGCATTTCTACTGCAATGGAGAAGAATTAGAAAGCACTAATGTCTTTACTTATCTGGGAACAATTATTTGTAAGTCGGGAAGGATAGACCAAGAAATTTCCAACAGAATAATAAAAGCTAACCAGCTGCCACAATTGTGGGCAAACGAGAGGTAAGTCTAAAAGTAAAACTCCATATCTATAAAGCGGTATTTCTCCCTGCCTTCATGTACGGATGTGAGAGTTGGGTCACAACGGAGAAGCTTACATGAAGCTTACATTCGGCTTACATGAATTACCGCAGTAGAAATGAAATACCTCCGCAGAGTCGCTGGCAAAACAAGAAGAGACCGGGTGAGAAATGTAAGAGTAAGGGAATCCCGGCATTAAAAGATTCCTTGCAGAAACGGCAGCTGAGGTGGTTTGGACACATTTGCCGAATGAGTCACGATCGAGACCCAAGGAAGGTGTCCGAAGCTAGACCTACAGGCGCAAGACCGCGAGGAACTTCATATAGAGATAATGTTCCCAAGTTGGGAGAGGAAAAAGGTAAAACCCTTAGAGCAGATGATGATGTTGGTACGGGACCGGCAGGACTGGCACAGTTGGATAGAGGATCTGAAAGATATACGGAGGAAGGGAAAGAAGAAGATAAAAGAAATTAGATCACTCTAAAATTTACTATTTCTCTTTCACAAATAATAATAATAATATTAATTACAACACAATAAACCGGGCCTTAAATTATCAAATTTAATTTCAATTGACATTGACATTCCGAATCAGGTTCATGTACATATTAGAATATAAAGCAATATTTGTGGTCAGGGAGTAGTTGATATTAGAGTTATCAAAATGTGAAACGAAACAGTTATCAGAAGAATTTAAAAATCAATCAGAAACTTTGAATAAACAATTTGAAAATTATGGAAATAAGTAATCCAATAAATTTTAAGAAGTTTGAAAACCTGTGTAGAAAGTCCAACACGCTGTTTATTTGCAACTATATCTTTCAGTAATTTTTTTGTTATAAAGGAATTGAATCACCTTTCAAATGACCATGCACATAATCTACCAACGAAGTTATACTTATCGTGTTATGCGTAAATAAACTTTTCATTTCATCATAACATTTTTCTTACCATTTATCAGGGCACTACTATAAATATGGCTAGTTAAAGGGCTTTTAGGAGAAGACTTTGAGTAAGTTCCATCAATATCGTTTAAGCCATGTTGGAGCTATACTATAAAAAAAAAAAAAAAATTTCGTCGATTACGCTCAGGGCTACCCATTTAGTTATCCATGTTGTCCTGAAAAAAAAAATGAATATGCGTTCTCGAAATCTTCTGTGTGACAAGATAAGTGGTGACCACGAGGGGTGATCAAGTCGATAATAAGTGGTGACCACGAGGGGTGATCAAGTCAATATTAATTCATTATTCCAATTTTTTCAATTATTACCGTTAGCAAATTCGTATAAACAATATGTTCCTGTAAGGTGAATGAAGTTACTATCCAAAAAGCAATAAAACTCCATTTTATTATAAAATCCTTTAACTAGAAATTAAGATGTTCGGTGGAGCATTCGATACAGCATTGGAGTTACTTTATTAACTGTTTGGTACTGCATGCACGATTTACATAAAAGACTTTCATGGATATTAGTTTTTTAGTTATCTCGTCTCCAGTGGTCTTCTACCACACCTCTCTCTGGATATCCAATCTATTCACTCCAGATCATTCAGCAATTCTCCTTCAAGCGCCTCTACCCGGTCTGTCTTCTATAGTTCTCTGCCCACCGACTGCTCTGTTGATCTGATC
Source organism: Rhaphigaster nebulosa (assembly GCA_948150685.1). Classification (NCBI taxonomy): domain Eukaryota; kingdom Metazoa; phylum Arthropoda; class Insecta; order Hemiptera; family Pentatomidae; genus Rhaphigaster; species Rhaphigaster nebulosa. The sequence continues at coordinate 17,789,506 of OX411308.1, forward strand.
TCTGAGACTTTTGCTTCAGTTCTGTTACTTTTCTGTTACTTATTTTCGAGACTCCAGAGATCTCGTATTATGATGGTAACTACCTTGACCTCGCCCTGCCTTTTAACTTTATACTTAGGCTAATTTATAGAGATTTTTCAAACCTTGATTATTTACGCTGTCTGATTTTATGACCCTCTTGTTGGGACAACCATAAAGTAAGAGGTCTTCAAAAAAGGTACTATAGTTAAACGCGTAACTGTAAGCTTGATAAGAAGGCTAGAATAGCCACAAGAAGGCTTTAGAATCGGTAGGATAATTTTACGCAATCAATTTTATAGTATAATTTTCTTAATATTGGCTTGGATTTGAATCACGTCAAGTCGCGCTTACGTAAGTGAATCGTTTCCTATGTACCAAAAACGAGCTGGTAACTTTTGCTCATTAAAAAAATAAATAAAAACAATTACTACACATTGTATAATAATAAATAATTTTACATTAAGAAAAGTTGATTTAAACCTATACAAACCTTGCAATTAGCCTGTACTGCACAATTAATTAGGCGCCAAATCAAGAAAACAAAGTAAAGAACCATTATGATATCTCCAAGTACATGAGGATGTTTCCGTTCATCAGTTGAGCTAATATTTAGGCAAGCATAGTAAAGATGCGAGATGGCAGAAATATATCTGTTGACGATAGTAATAAGCAATTGTAAGGAATAAATGTTGTTGATCTCAATCGAGGTCGAAACCAATTGGAAAGCAGAGTCTACGATCTTTTCGAACGCCATTAACTTCTTGAAGGGAACTGGTTTCTTTTTAATTTGTACTAGGAACTTTGAGCTTAGCTGAAAAAAATCAGTGAGATTATCGACAAAAAAAATAAACTGGCTATCACCGAAGGCCATTTCGAAAAGGAATCCAGTGTAAGATAGGGCAAAATAAATACTACCCAGTGTGTTACCGCTGATGTAGAAAATAGTACCACATATAAGAGGAGAAAATATTTCAAACAAAATCATTCGAGTAGGTCTTTTTTTAAATTTCAATTCCATTTGATGGAAGATATGTACTAAGGCGTCCAAAGAGTGGACCATTTTGACCACTGCGTTTCGGTGATATAAAATAGAGAATTTAAGAGGAAGTAAACTGATATATTTGAACGAACCGAAAATCATGCCTATTATATGATTAAAAGCTTCGCCATTGGTTATATTTGATAATTCCTTATATTTGGTCATCATAAACGAATGCTCGATTATAATAAAAAATGGCAATACCAATGAATATAAAAGTAGAAGCTTGTCAATCTTCAGCTCATTTCCAACAATCCTGAACGGAAAGATTCCCAACAACGAGGAAACACTGAAAATCAAATTGGATTCGATGGCCTGTGTGATAGATCGAGACATCTTCACTACCTGATATCTAAGGAGCGAATGCCTCATGACAAGGGGATTGTCTGATATCCTTTTAGCTGAATTGTTATATCAACCTATTACTTATCGTTTCTCTTTTCCGTTCAATCCATTACTTAGATATTTCAAATTAAATCGACAAGTAGCCAAAACTATTCAATTCACCGAATTTAGCAAACAAATAATTAGAAAAGGGTGCCTTCCCATTCCGGCTTTCAGCATAGTTTACAAATGAAGAGGATAATTAAAATATCTATACCACTTAAGTTGGTCAAATAGAATTACCTGAGTGATTTTTTGAATGGAGCAATTGGTCTGAGATATTTCAGCTAATCTATCACTACCCAAGTAAATTGCAACAAATGCGGTATCCGATTTTGCTTCATAAAAAACAAAATTGTTTTAAAGATTTTCACGAAGCTCTTTACAAGAAAAAGAGATTCGTATAGAGATTTGATAATTATGAAGATAAACGTCCATTTTCAAGATATTTTCCGCTTATTAATTCTTTTGATGAGAATAACTTAGTCTGTAGAGTTATACTACATATTTCTGATATCTCATTTAATTTGGAATGTTCCCTGAAATATAGGTATAATCTCTTCGTATGCAGGTGAAGCCAAGGAGTACTGAAAAGGAATGATAAACGAAAATTGTCTCAAAAAAAATGTTGAGTTCTTATATTCATAAACTACTATTATGTTATCAAATTATTATTTTTATTGTATACTTTGTATTCTTATTGTATTTTCATTGTATATTTGTTGTACATTTTTCATAAATAACTTAAAAGCAAAACTATATCTTTGCTTCCAGTTATTATGAAGGAATTAACCCAGATGAACGGCGCCAAGTCTGCCCAATGTTGCTTAGAAGCAACACTAACCTTAAAGGGTGCATTGTCGTTTCAGTCCCAGTCTACCTCATGTTCTTCAAAACTACAGTTACCTTAGTTTTTATGAAATAAATTTTGTTCCCATTTTAACTTCATTTTCATTTCATTTTGATGTATTGATATAATAATTCAATAAGAAATAAATGGTAGCCTTAAAAATTCTATGCTTGAGTTCTTAGGGGTTAACTTTGAAGGGAGAACAATACCTTAAGGTTTTCGAGAATAAGGTATGGCGTAGAATATTTGGTCCGAAAAAGGATGAGGCCACTGGAGAATTTAGGATGTTAAACAATGCGGAATTTCAGAGTATGTAGAGAATCCAGATGTGGAAGTGTTAGAATGAATTATTTGAATGTTATTTTATTTTTGTATTACTCGCCTGCAACACTGTTACTGACAACACTGTTTTGACACGGCGCTGATGGCATGTGTTGTGTGTGTAATAACCTTCGATCTTACGTGTTGTGTAATATTTCCACATTAAAATCTGACTTATTATTATCTTTTGTTTACTTTAATTAAAAAACCCAACAATTATTAACAGGAAGAATATGTGGTACAGGACCAGAAATCATGAGGTGATGGCCGTAGTAAATGCTCATGTGATCCGAAACCTCATGAAACAACGCAATGCACGGAGACTAAAAGAAGTTTTGGAAGTTATTGATGACTACTAAAAGGAAACAAAGCTCTGCGATACTCCACGACAGGGACAAACTGTTGAAAATAATAAACCAAAAGCGTTTATATAGATTTTTGTTAATCTTATTTTTTTTTTTAGACGGAGGTTCTGGATTTCAGTTATGAATGGCATAATGGGTTCCAGAACCCTATATCTGCCTAATATAACACCCAGGTATATATATAGTCATTAGTTTGGTCAAGTGACTGGCCATTACATATTATATTGAGGCTCCCTTCCCAAATATATAATGCCTTCCGAGAAGGCTCGTTTCCGCTCTTCCGACCACTTCGGTCTGTACTGTTTCTGCTTTGGTTGCTCTGACTTTACTTCCCATTGGTTTACTTTGTATCTGAAGGTGTCTTTTTCTAGAATTTCTGTTGCATCTATTTTTGCGTTTTTAATATCCTTTCGAAGTATGTATATGTATATATATATATATATATATATATATATATATATATATATATATATATATATATATATTTTTACCCCAACAGTCCTTGAGAACTGATTTTTTGTCAAGGAACAGTTCATTTACTTTCTGAAAACAGCAGAAATGCCCACGTCTACTCTTTAGAGTGATAGGGCTCCAACTTCAATTAAAATTTCTAATGTTAGAATTTTGGAGTTGTTCCTCTTTCATCCTGGATATGCGATGTCAATTCCAATCGGATAAAGCTATTAGGAAAGATAAATTCCAACTAAAATTCATAAAGATTCATATTAAATGCCTACAAGAAAATTAAATATTTCAAAGCCAAGAAAAATAAAAGGAACACATATTTATAAACTATACAAATAATGATTACTAACTAACAAAAAAAAAATACAGAAACAATTCGGGAATTCTTATGCTTGTTCCTTGGGTCATAATCATACTAGTTATTCTTACATTTTTCTCAACAGAGATCAGTTTGTCTCCCTAATATCTCATCCTCACCTCCCAGAATTTTTCTTATAGAGGTACTCTATAATCTATTCCGGTATGAGTACGTAGTACAATGCAAACCAAATAAGTTTGGGGAAAGGGAGCTTTGAGCATTTAAAAATTACTAATTACTTAATCAGTCTTAAAACTGTTCTGTCCTAAATCGAGGAACGTAATTCTACACTAAACAAAACAGAATTGCTGAAATAATAATACTACGTTTGACCTCAGTAGGGCAAAACATATATTTTTTATTTTTACAAGTAATTTCAAAGATATGCTCAGTGATTCACTCGTCATATATGATTTATATATATATCCATATATATAATCTGACTGCAGCCAAGAAATATTTTATGAGAATGATTTGTTTCTTTAACTTTGTTTCAGAAAATAGTTTTTCATTCAGTTCCACAAAGTTGACCTGCATGGGATTTCCTTTAAAAATTTATTAGCATGCTATAAAACCGGCCAAACAGTACCTTTTCCCTGACAAGATTGGACGGAGGTACCTTTTCGTCTTCCTAAAGGATTAGGATTGTAGACTATCCTCTGTACAGTTATGTTGATCGTAATTTACAACATGATAATAAATTTCAAGAGAGCTACCTTTACAGGTCAACTTTGAGGACCTTATCTTGCTTTAGTGCATGGTAAAAATATATTTATACACTAAATTATATATTTAAAAAATATTTTTCAATTTACGTTATATCATGACGGGTGTATTAATGAGTTTCCAAATTTCTGTACAAATTCCAGTTAATTGAAATTGATACAAAGCGACAATTACAATATTACTTGTCGTTTTAGGTTGAAATTTCGCCGAGATATTTTTAATAAATATTACATTATAATTTTTTCTTTAAATAGTCGTCGCATATTTTCTGAACCCTCATTAAAATCATTTCCTCTAGGATTCACAAGTAAAAAAGTTTTTTTGCTCGTGACGAAATTGATAATATTTGAGGCCTTTTAAGAATCAAAATACAGTTTTCAAAATGTTTCAAAGGAAAAGTAAATGTATTTATAAAAATAAATAAACATCAATTTTATTTAAACTACTTAAAAGTAACGCCTAATATAAATTATACAAAAAACGAAAAAATGTCGGAAGAGTTTACCGAAGTTATTTCAGAAGTCATTATTTTAATTAAAATAATTATTTTTCAATAATAATATAAATAAAATAGAATTAATTCATGCCCGATTGGGTAATAATAGAAATGGAAAATGTTACAATTGAAAAGGAAAAAGTTACATTTGAATTGGAAAAGATTACAAATGAAATGGAAAAAGTGATTATTGATCTGGAAAAGGTTACTTATGTCTTGGAAATTCTATAAATATAGCAATAAAAAAATTTATTTTACCAACTTGTTAGTTATAAATTTTTACAGTATTCTTGAAATTTCAGTTAGTCATATATTTACGATTCCCTTGAAAAAGTTTGATAACTGGATTTAGCGGGATTTGATTGTAAACGCCTCTATATGTAATATATTCAATTTTATAAAATGGATGGTTTTTCACCTGGCTTGTGTAAACAGACAGTCATAAGTATTATTATTATTATTTTTTTATTGCTTTGGTTTTAATTCATTCTATAATTTATTTTTTTAAATTAATAATAATACTATTGACAGTTTGAATTCACAATGGAAAACTGGAATATGTACAAAATTTGAAGCTTATAGGCTGGTCCGTTTAAAAGTTTAGCAATTATGGCAGTTTTTGTCATTTTCGTCCTTCTGTGCATCGGTAGCGGTGTGGAAATTACCAACGCAAGGCCCACCCACCAATAATCAAAACTGCCCTATAAAAGTTTTTATTCATAGAAATGAATACTTTTTTTCATTTCATATCCAGAAAAATACTATCTATCTCGATTCAAGAACATATAATTTCCATAGTATTACGTCAATTAGTATTTCGAGCTACTGTGGTCATGGTTAATAAAACTTTAAATTTGACCTGAAAATAAAAAGAAAAAAGAGCGCCTCATTTTATTTTGTAATTTCAAAAATCATTTGAAAAAAATATAAATTATGAAACTTATTTTTTATTAATATTATTTTGAAGCTCGTCTAATAAGCAAACCCGCTTGTGAATTTAAAATCCAAGCACAGCGCACACACATCCTTTGATTTACCAACATAGAGCGGACCGTGTTTGCGAATGTTCGAGACAGCTCAAAACTACGCGGTTCGCCGTCCAAACCGACCGCTCTGCTATGAACTGTTCGCCTTGGTTTTGTTCTGTTACGTTCTGCGCGCCCCGTGTGGACGCACCTTCTTATGAGGTTTCACAAGAAGAATAAATAAATTACTAAAACCCACTGTTTACACTGCAAAAGAAAAAATAAATAGATAAAAGGAAAAAAAGGATTTGGAAATAATTAGGATTCGTTCGTAGGGTTTATTGTTGCCAGGTCGAAAAGGGAAGGAACAGGTACCCGAGTACGACTTGTACAATAAGGTAATCAATTTTATGGGTTATATCTTTACAGGTCAACATTTTGGACCATATCTTACTAGAGATAATCTTGACAAATAATTTATATGGCTTATCCCATTTCACTGAAGATTAAAAGTGATATGTAGTTTTGAAAAATGCATTGAAAATTGACCTCTTATAAATAATAATAATTGTACAATTACAATAATTGTAAATTACATCTATTTTATTGTTTAGCAGAGCATATTTATTGAAAAAAAAATAGTAAAAATTGTAGTTAACAAAAACATTATTTTGGTTTCTGGATACTATAATTTTTTTTTTACAGGCATGTATAAATATAACTTCAACTTATTTACTTCTTCATTGTAAAATTGTTCCATTTCTTTAGAACATAATATATAATACTATAGAACATAAAATATAACTGACAACATAGTAGACAGGAAATCATAAGACAAATATCAGAAATTAAGTGATTAATATGAGCGCCTATTCGTAGAAAAAGGAAATTTTGGGTGTCATTAAATTCTATTTTGACTAATTGTTTCTATTAGAAAAAACTACCCATATCGATATAATGAAATCGTTTAATAATTTAACAAAAAAATATGTAAACTACAATTGTCATTAACCGAATATTTTAAAAATAATCATAACTAAATTATTCAAGGTGAAGAAAGTTATATTCCAAAAAAAGATTATTTCATAACACGGCACATTCTATTATTCACAGCTTGAGGGGTGTAGAGTCACATACTTCATCTTTTTAAGTATAAACCATAAATATTATTGCATCTATAGATTACTTTTGATTGAGTTTGGCCCAAATTATTGATTGTAAAGCTAATTAAATAGAACATTCCGAAATAAATCATCCACCTAATATCATTATATTGAATCAATCCTTAGTGCCATAAACTGTTAGGTGTCCTTAATCGTCCTTATGTACCGGTTAGTAATACCGATTCAAAACTTTGTACGAACCAAATTATCCATTCAATTATTCCACTAATCATGAAATATATCAAAATTTAATGCATCGCAGAAATAGCTTTATTTACTGATAATGCTACTCATTTAAGTTTTATCTACTAAGAAAATTTTGAAATATGCCAATATCGACAAATAAATAATAATGTTATTTTTTTTTTTCCATTTCAAAGCGCCATGGGATACGGAGTAGATCACAAGGAGTAGTCAATATTCAGGGGATAAAGTGGGCTATATAATATAATGATTTATATAATTAAAATATATAACATAAAGTGTGCTAGTTTTTGTTTTGAATCTTAGACCAGCGCTATTGTTGCCATTCACTTTGCAATATTGTACCCTAATGAGCTGTATACTGCCGCAAAAACTCATTAACTAAATTGTGACAACACAAAAACAATGTAAATCAATAAGTCAATGCTAAACCACTTTTCGGGTACAAAAATTAACTTTCTCCTTTAGTTTAAGAAATCGCTATTTAAAAAATTGAACAAATTTGAAGTCGCTGCATTAATAAAATAAATAATTAACAAGAAAAAAATTTAATATGTAAAAAATATAAAATGTCATTCGATTCCCAAAAGTTATTGCTATTATCTCCCTCCCCGATCCTATTCATACAATGGGCATTTTTCTGATTGGACCGAAGCCGTAGAGTGGGGGTAGGCAGAGACTATTAATACCTGGATATAGAAGGTACGAAAGTCAGTTGTGTTTTGAATTTTGACTTGATTTCGACATTCAGAGTACAGTGCGCAGTATTAAATCTTGTACGCTATTTGATTTAGTACTTATATTTTATTAGTGTTTTATTAAGTTATTGTGAATCAATTTTTCTCTGAAGTTTGTTGGTTCCTAGAAGTATTTACAATGAAAAGAGCTTCAGATAATTTATGCTCCAGTGACCAAGCAGATGGGAAGAAGAGCCGCTTAGAATTAGCTTCTATCGAGCCATTATTCTTAGCTTTAAAACTGCGCGCGAAATTGGACAAGATTAAATTAATCCTACAAAATATTGATGATGTTAATATTGGCAATGGTTACTATTGCAGAAGCCCATTACACCATGCCATTTCATGGAACTGTGATATAAGTATCATTGAAGAACTTATATCTAAAGGAGCTGATATAAATGCAAGAGATAAAATTGGAATGACTCCGCTGCATTTAGCCGTGACTAGCAATAAAGACTTTCAATATGTTCCTAGACTTCTCTCTCAAGGAGCCGACGTCAATGGAAGAAATCGGTCTGGAGAGACTCCTATCTACTTGGCTGTGAGCCAGTTTAGGAAGTGCAACATCGTTAAATTCCTCCTTGAACACGGAGCAAACACTGACTATGTGTATGACGATTTCTTGTCAGCACTAGGATTCTATACCATCTTGGATAAAGCAGTAGTGTTGGGATCTTTTTCGTCAGCCGAACTGCTCATTAAGACAATTTTTCTCAAGAACTTTGTTGACGATTATTCGAAAATTGTTAAACTGAAGGAAGACCCAAGAATTAATAATGATGACTTATCCAAATTCATGGCTAGTTGCATTGATGAATTAGTATTAATGCAGAAAACAAGAATCAGCTCCACCTATTCAGTGTATGATTTTGCTCTGCATGGAAATAATCTCAAAGTATTATATACAAACGCTGAACTAACTGATTCAGAGTTAATTAAAATGTTTCCAATTTATCACGAGAACATAAAACTAAATATTGCATCAGCCTTGCAAAGGGGGCAGTGTATTAATCGATTCAGAGATATGCAAACTTATAAAATATCGAGCAGACGTGATCCTGAAGCTGGAGGCGAAGAAGTTATATTAAATTTTGACTGTATCGAGCAAATATTTAACTATTTGACTACCCAGGAGCTGCTGAATTTCTCACAAGCATTCCATGAGACCTTACAAATCCGGCGGTAGCGACCATCAATAAATTTTTTTTATATTTAATGTGATAGCTAATTGTTTAACTTATTTATAATATGTAATTATTTATTGTATATATATATATTTTTTCTTTATTATTTGGAAAATACATTTTTAAAACTCACTTTTTTCTTTTTCCTATTTACCTATTTTGGAACAAACTAAATCTTAGGTGTATGTTGATTAGAGAAAATCTTTAGGTTGATTTCTAAAATAAAGGAAATAAGAAGGGGTACTAAAATTTTGAATAGTTTTAAGCCAAAATACACACTTCTTTTTTAAGTCAACATTTTTCATAAATATAAAATAGGTAAATTATATAGTGTCAATCCCTTACATTTCTTTAAAAAAGTATTAGGAAGATAAAACTTTAACGAAATGATCACCAGCTTATAGGAGATTTTGTCTAAAATATTGTCTCTCTAAATCGATCTGACATAATTTCGATTCAATAGAATGGAGAACAAGTATTTTTTTTTTTTAAATAATAATAATAACTTACAATTAGTACTTATATATTTTATATATATATATACATATATTTAATTTTTTTTTTTTATTAATGAAGTCGCAGGATTTGGCAAAATAAACTTTAATGCTGTATATTACATTTAACATAGTACAACGTACTGAATGATATGTAGATGGTGTTAGAATATTAATATTTTGAATAATCTGTTGAGCTAATTTACTACATTTTAGCAGCACTCGTAATATATATATATATATATATATATATATATATATATATATATATATATATATATATATATATATTTGCTATAGATATAGATATATTACGAGTGCTTATAAAATCTAGTAAATTAGCTCAACAGATTATACAAAATATTAAGATTAAGTTATTAAGAGAATATTAAGAATATATATACATATATATATATTCATCATAGGAGCAGACTCAATGAAGGTACGAGGGGGCGATCTCCCCTCCTCTCCCCAATAATATAAGAGAAAGGGTGAGATAATCAATTGTCCTTTTCCCAATAATTTGATGTACAAAACCATAAAAAAAAAAAAAAAATTAAATTAATAAATAAAAATCAATAAATAATCTATATCAACCACTAACATAGGTAAACTAAAACAAATTATGAAAATTAAATAAAGTCGAATAGAGTAAACTCAACTCAACAGCTTCAGTTCACTACTAAGGCTTAGGAGAGGCGATTTCCGCCCCTCACCCCACAATCGCAATTTAAAGTCTGCGCTGATGACATAACATATACATTCACACATCATTTGGTGTTGTTAATTAAGTAATCGATAGAAATCAAGTATTTGGAAATTAATTTTTTTTTAACTTATTTTTAGAGATTTTTTTTTATTTAAAATTAAAAATAATACTGCTAGATGAATAAAAAATAAGTTGTTGTTTCAATTTTAAAAATCAACTATAAACATTACCTAAATTAATTTGATAGTAATTTAAGAAAAAACATTGAATTTTCTGAAACTTTCATGTTTTGAAGACGGTATCATGGATTGACTTTCTATAAAACACGTATATGTGTTCATTCTATATGGCACATCCACCATAAAAGAGCCACAACTCATAATTTCTAAAGTCAGAAATTTTAAAATAGTTGCATCCGTCATCCCAAAGGGGCAATATATATAATATCAGGCCAAACCTTTAATAAAGTCAGTCAAAATTACCATACCAATCAATAAGGGTTATTTGTCGATCGGTATAACGTTTTAAGCATTATATTATATAAAAATTGTATTTTCATTTCGCAAACTATAACTTTAAAAAAAAAAAGCGTTTTATACAGCCATAACAAATCATCTATTTGTTAAAGATACAACAAAAAAGTTTCAATTTTTGATCGTTTACATAACCTAAAAAGTAAAATAAAGTTGATTCGAGGTCGAGTGATTTTCCGTGAAATCAGTAGGAGAACTTGCCTGTCTACGTGGAGTGATGAATGGAGGGGATACACCGCTGAGGCAGAGGCTTATTTTTGACTAAAACTCATTTCATTGTTTATGCGCCCATTTTTTTTTTTTCAAAATGTAATTTATCAAATTAAATTTTTTCATCGGAAATTTTAAATAAATTACCCAAAGTTTGAGATGAAGCCATGCCTCAAGACTGCAATGATATCATCATTATTTATCATTAAAAACAATTTTTATCCGGTAAAGTTATGTATCACAAAAGCGAAATAAACTATCTGTTGTGATAATTCATTAATTAAAAATAATATTTTTTATTAATTAATCATAATTTTTTATTTCATATTAATAATAAATAAATTAAGAATGTATTTAACGTACTTAATAAATGTGACGAAACATTTAAGTTATATAGTTTTTATTTTACATTGATCTTTTGGAAATTGGAATTAATTCGATTTAGGAGTTGACCGTAGGCTTTGGTACAATTAACATCAGCAATGTTAGTTTTTTGATAACCCAATTTCTTGTTTTGGATTCTTCATGAAATTTGTTTTACAAACAGAGAAAAAGAAATATAGCTAGAATAAAAAAAAATTTAAAAATGTATTGAGCGGTTTTCATTAAAAATTTTGTATAATTTATTGTGAAATTTAGAGTATCAGGAATAATTATTTGTAAACAGTCCTTAAAGCGCAAGTCCATCAATGGACAAAATATTGTAATTTTAAAAATGTTTTATTAGTGCTACCTCAATAAATATTAACCATAAAAAAAATGAAAAATCATTAAGTATGTATTGCTAATTATTTCAAAAAATAAATCCTACGCATATTTAAGTATTTATATATAATAAAAAATGATAAATCCAAGTTATTTTTTTTTTTTCAATTAGAAGACCCAAAATGGTATTAATCAAATGAAACAGAAATAAAACATCAATATTATGTTAAAAAAAAAACAACCTAAAAATAGAGACAAATTTTAAATCAGCACCGCCCTTAAAGGATTATATAAAAAGGTCTGGTCGTTGTGGGACCCACTTTTGTGTTGCAAAGCGACAAAATTTTGTCTTATATTTTTTTTTTCTTCAAATAGCTATACATTTTTTTTTTCTTGTTTGTAAAGTATAAAATAAATATTATTGGGGAAGGGGAAGATTTTTCAGCATTCAAGAGCACATTCGACGAACGGTATGCGGCACAAAATTAACAGAGATGTTGCATAAAAAAAAAAATTGTGCAAATCTCTTTTAAGCAAGAAATGAGGCCCACGTTGGAATTAACGTCACACAAAGAAGAGGTCACAATCAATTAAATGGATCACCGATTTTAACAAATTTTTTTTTGGACTATGTCCAAAAATATTAGACTCATGTTTGTTCCAAGAGGCCCTAGGAGCCCAGAAATAAATATGAAAGTTATAAAAGTATCACAAAATGATATGCTTTCGACACTTTAATCATAGGAAATTAATATATACTTACAGATTTGTTTTATTCGACGGATCCGTTTTTCTCCTTTCGACTTACAGACGTAATCTGAGTGAAGATTTTGTTGGAAATTTTATCTCATTTTTCTAACAAAACAAAAACACACCAGCACGAGATACGAACTGTGTGATGACAAAAATACTAATATAAAAATGTAGTACACGTGGCGACCAGGAAGGAATACGTGAGGTGTTATCCATCCCAATAATTGGAAATCCCAAAAATTACTAATATATCATTAGTGTTAGTATTAATATTATTAATTATTAATAATATTCTCTTAATTGGCTATTATGCCATAAAATTGTATGCTTAATACCAAATAAATAGAGTAAGTATTCATTTTATATATAACATAGTATGTTATTAAATGAATACAAAAAGTATTTTTGAAAGTAGTCCGTGATTTTTTGTTTTCTATTCAACAAACAAACAAATTTTTGAGCACCTTTCAACAAACATCTCCGGCGTCAGCATTTGGTGGCCTGCATTCTGGAAGTTGTTTGGATGGCTACGGTCTCAGGTTGCAGCTGCCCTTTTCGGTTATAAGTCAGTCAGTTCTGTTGCCATCGTTTCATTGGCAATATATTTATCTCAGTATACTATAACCAATCGTGCACGGAAATTCTCGGGATGAGCGCCCTCAATGGCTACGGTTTAAGTTTATTAGACCTATAGGATCTTATAGGTCTCACTCGTATCAGTTCGAGTGAGAGCCAATAACTACCTAATATAATCTGACTGCAGCCAAGAAATATTTTATGGGAATGATTTGTTTCTTTAACTTTGTTTCAGAAAATAGTTTTTTCATTCAGTTCCACAAAGTTGATCTGCATGGGATTTTCCTTTAAAAATTTATTAGCATGCTATAAAACCGGCCAAACAGTACCTTTTCCCTGACAAGATTGGACGGAAATACCTTTTCGTCTTCCTAAAGGATTAGGATTGTAGACTATCCTCTGTACAGTTATTTTGATCGTAATTTACAACATGATAATAAATTTCAAGAGAGCTACCTTCCCAGGTCAACTTTGAGGATCTTATCTTACTTTAGTGCATGGTAAAAATATATTTATACACTAAATTATATATTTAAAAAATATTTTTCAATTTACGTTATATCATGCAGGGTATATTAATGAGTTTCCAAATTTCTGTACAAATTCCAGTAAATTTAAATTGATACAAAGCGACAATTACAATATTACTTGTCGTTTTAGGTTGAATTTTCGCCGAAATATTTTTAATAAATATTAAATTATAATTTTCTCTTTAAATAGTCGTCGCATATTATCTGAACCCTCATTAAAATCATTTCCTCAAAAATGCATAAGTAAAAAAGTTTTTTTGCTCGTGACGAAATTGATAATATTTGAGGCCTTTTTAAAAACTAAATCCAGTTTTCAAAATGTTTCAAAGGAAAAGTAAATGTATTTATAAAAATAAATAAACATCAATTTTATTTAAACTACTTAAAAGTAACGCCTAATATAAATTATACAATAAACGAAAAAATGTCGGAAGAGTTTACCGAAGTTATTTCAGAAGTCATTATTTAAATTAAAATAATTATTTTTCAATAATAATATAAATAAAATAGAATTAATTCATGCCCGATTGGGTAATAATAGAAATGGAAAATGTTACAATTGAAAAGGAAAAAGTTACATTTGAATTAGAAATGATTACAAATGAAATGGAAAAAGTGATTATTGATCTGGAAAAGGTTACTTATGTCTTGGAAATTCTATAAATATAGCAATAAAAAAATTTATTTTACCAACTTGTTTGTTATAAATTTTTACAGTATTCTTGAAATTTCAGTTAGTCATATATTTATGATTCCCTTGAAAAAGTTTGATAACTGGATTTAGCGGGATTTGATTGTAAACGCCTCTATATGTAATATATTCAATTTTATAAAATGGATGGTTTTTCACCTGGCTTGTGTAAACAGACAGTCATAAGTATTATTATTATTATTTTTTTTTTTATTGCTTTGGTTTTAATACATTCTATAATTTATTTTTTTAAATTAATAATAATACTATTGACAGTTTGAATTCACAATGGAAAACTGAAATATGTACAAAATTTGAATCTTATAGACTGGTCCGTTTAAAAGTTTAGCAATTATGGCAGTTTTTGTCATTTTCGTCCTTCTGTGCATCGGTAGCGGTGTGGAAATTACCAACGCAAGGCCCACCCACCAATAATCAAAACTGCCCTATAAAAGTTTTTATTCATAGAAATGAATACTTTTTTTCTTCATATCCAGAAAAATACTATCTATCCCGATTCAAGAACATATAATTTCCATAGTATTACGTCAATTAGTATTTCGAGCTACTGTGGTCATGGTTAATAAAACTTTAAATTTGACCTGAAAATAAAAAGAAAAAAGAGCGCCTCATTTTATTTTGTAATTTAAAAAATCATTTGAGAAAAATATAAATTATGAAACTTATTTTTTATTAATATTATTTTGAAGCTCGTCTAATAAGCAAACCCGCTTGTGAATTCAAAATCCAAGCACAGCGCACACACATCCTTTGATTTACCAACATAGAGCGGACCGTGTTTGCGAATGTTCGAGACAGCTCAAAACTACGCGGTTCGCCGTCCAAACCGACCGCTCTGCTATGAACTGTTCGCCTTGGTTTTGTTCTGTTACGTTCTGCGCGCCCCGTGTGGACGCACCTTCTTATGAGGTTTCACAAGAAGAATAAATAAATTACTAAAACCCACTGTTTACACTGCAAAAGAAAAAATAAATAGATAAAAGGAAAAAAAGGATTTGGAAATAATTAGGATTCGTTCGTAGGGTTTATTGTTGCCAGGTCGAAAAGGGAAGGAACAGGTACCCGAGTACGACTTGTACAATAAGGTAATCAATTTTATGGGTTATATCTTTACAGGTCAACATTTTGGACCATATCTTACTAGAGATAATCTTGACAAATAATTTATATGGCTTATCCCATTTCACTGAAGATTAAAAGTGATATGTAGTTTTGAAAAATGCATTGAAAATTGACCTCTTATAAATAATAATAATTGTACAATTACAATAATTGTAAATTACATCTATTTTATTGTTTAGCAGAGCATATTTATTGAAAAAAAATAGTAAAAATTGTAGTTAACAAAAATATTATTTTGGTTTCTGGATACTATAATTTTTTTTTTACAGGCATGTATAAATATAACTTCAACTTATTTACTTCTTCATTGTAAAATTGTTAGATTTCTTTAGAACATAATATATAATACTATAGAACATAATATATAATACTATAGAACATAATATATAATACTATAGAACATAATATATTATCAAAAATATAACTGACAACATAGTAGACAGGAAATCATAAGACAAATATCAGAAATTAAGTGATTAATATGAGCGCCTATTCGTAGAAAAAGGAAATTTTGGGTGTCATTAAATTCTATTTTGACTAATTGTTTCTATTAGAAAAAACTACCCATATCGATATAATGAAATCGTTTAATAATTTAACAAAAAAAATATGTAAACTACAATTGTCATTAACTGAATATTTTAAAAATAATCATAACTAAATTATTCAAGGTGAAGAAAGTTATATTCCAAAAAAAGATTATTTCATAACACGGCACATTCTATTATTCACAGCTTGAGGGGTGTAGAGTCACATACTTCATCTTTTTAAGTATAAACCATAAATATTATTGCATCTATAGATTACTTTTGATTGAGTTTGGCCCAAATTATTGATTGTAAAGCTAATTAAATAGAACATTCCGAAATAAATCATCCACCTAATATCATTATATTGAATCAATCCTTAGTGCCATAAACTGTTAGGTGTCCTTAATCGTCCTTATGTACCGGTTAGTAATACCGATTCAAAACTTTGTACGAACCAAATTATCCATTCAATTATTCCACTAATCATGAAATATATCAAAATTTAATGCATCGCAGAAATAGCTTTATTTACTGATAATGCTACTCATTTAAGTTTTATCTACTAAGAAAATTTTGAAATATGCCAATATCGACAAATAAATAATAATGTTATTTTTTTTTTTCCATTTCAAAGCGCCATGGGATACGGAGTAGATCACACGGAGTAGTCAATATTCAGGGGATAAAGTGGGCTATATAATATAATGATTTATATAATTAAAATATATAACATAAAGTGTGCTAGTTTTTGTTTTGAATCTTAGACCAGCGCTATTGTTGCCATTCACTTTGCAATATTGTACCCTAATGAGCTGTATACTGCCGCAAAAACTCATTAACTAAATTGTGACAACACAAAAACAATGTAAATCAATAAGTCAATGCTAAACCACTTTTCGGGTACAAAAATTAACTTTCTCCTTTAGTTTAAGAAATCGCTATTTAAAAAATTGAACAAGTTTGAAGTCGCTGCATTAATAAAATAAATAATTAACAAGAAAAAAATTTAATATGTAAAAAATATAAAATGTCATTTGATTCCCAAAAGTTATTGCTATTATCTCCCTCCCCGATCCTATTCATACAATGGGCATTTTTCTGATTGGACCGAAGCCGTAGAGTGGGGGTAGGCAGAGACTATTTATACCTGGATATAGAAGGTACGAAAGTCTGTAACGTTACCTTAGAATACCAACAGGTAACAAAAGGTCAAAATCAATAGTGTACATATTTTATATTTTTATATCTTTATGTATTGTATTTATGATTAATAAAATAAAATTGGAGGGAGAGAAAAAAAAAAAAAAAAAAAAAAAAAAGTACGAAAGTCAGTTGTGTTTTGAATTTTGACTTGATTTCGACATTCAGAGTACAATTAGTGTTTTATTAAGTTATTGTGAATCAATTTTTCTCTGAAGTTTGTTGGTTCCTAGAAGTATTTACAATGAAAAGAGCTTCAGATAATTTATGCTCCAGTGACCAAGCAGATGGGAAGAAGAGCCGCTTAGAATTAGCTTCTATCGAGCCATTATTCTTAGCTTTAAAACTGCGCGCGAAATTGGACAAGATTAAATTAATCCTACAAAATATTGATGATGTTAATATTGGCAATGGTTACTATTGCAGAAGCCCATTACACCATGCCATTTCATGGAACTGTGATATAAGTATCATTGAAGAACTTATATCTAAAGGAGCTGATATAAATGCAAGAGATAAAATTGGAATGACTCCGCTGCATTTAGCCGTGACTAGCAATAAAGACTTTCAATATGTTCCTAGACTTCTCTCTCAAGGAGCCGACGTCAATGGAAGAAATCGGTCTGGAGAGACTCCTATCTACTTGGCTGTGAGCCAGTTTAGGAAGTGCAACATCGTTAAATTCCTCCTTGAACACGGAGCAAACACTGACTATGTGTATGACGATTTCTTGTCAGCACTAGGATTCTATACCATCTTGGATAAAGCAGTAGTGTTGGGATCTTTTTCGTCAGCCGAACTGCTCATTAAGACAATTTTTCTCAAGAACTTTGTTGACGATTATTCGAAAATTGTTAAACTGAAGGAAGACCCAAGAATTAATAATGATGACTTATCCAAATTCATGGCTAGTTGCATTGATGAATTAGTATTAATGCAGAAAACAAGAATCAGCTCCACCTATTCAGTGTATGATTTTGCTCTGCATGGAAATAATCTCAAAGTATTATATACAAACGCTGGACTAACTGATTCAGAGTTAATTAAAATGTTTCCAATTTATCACGAGAACATAAAACTAAATATTGCATCAGCCTTGCAAAGGGGGCAGTGCATTAATCGATTCAGAGATATGCAAACTTATAAAATATCGAGCAGACGTGATCCTGAAGCTGGAGGCGAAGAAGTTATATTAAATTTTGACTGTATCGAGCAAATATTTAACTATTTGACTACCCAGGAGCTGCTGAATTTCTCACAAGCATTCCATGAGACCTTACAAATCCGGCGGTAGCGACCATCAATAAATTTTTTTTATATTTAATGTGATAGCTAATTGTTTAACTTATTTATAAAATGTAATTATTTATTGTATATATATATATATATTTTCTTTATTATTTGGAAAATACATTTTTAAAACTCACTTTTTTCTTTTTCCTATTTACCTATTTTGGAACAAACTAAATCTTAGGTGTATGTTGATTAGAGAAAATCTTTAGGTTGATTTCTAAAATAAAGGAAATAAGAAGGGGTACTAAAATTTTGAATAGTTTTAAGCCAAAATACACACTTCTTTTTTAAGTCAACATTTTTCATAAATATAAAATAGGTAAATTATATAGTGTCAATCCCTTACATTTCTTTAAAAAAGTATTAGGAAGATAGAACATTAACGAAATGATCACCAGCTTATAGGAGATTTTGTCTCAAATATTGTATATATAAATATATACATATATTTAATTTTTTTTTTTTTATGAATGAAGTCACAAGATTTGGCAAAATAAACTTTAATGCTGTATATTACATTTAACATAGTACAACGTACTGAATGATATGTAGATGGTGTTAGAATATTAATATTTTGAATAATCTGTTGAGCTAATTTACTACATTTTAGCAGCACTCGTAATATATATATATATATATATATATATATATATATATATATATATATATATATATATATATATATATATATATTACGTTTGCTATAGATATAGATATATTACGAGTGCTTATAAAATCTAGTAAATTAGCTCAACAGATTATACAAAATATTAAGATTAAGTTATTAAGAGAATATTAAGAATATATATACATATATATATATATATATATATATATATATATATATATATATATATATATATATATATTCATCATAGGAGCAGACTCAATGAAGGTACGAGGGGGCGATCTCCCCTCCTCTCCCCAATAATATAAGAGAAAGGGTGAGATAATCAATTGTCCTTTTCCCAATAATTTGATGTACAAAACCAAAAAAAAATAAAAAAATAAAAAAAAATAAAAATCAATAAATAATCTATATCAACCACTAACATAGGTAAACTAAAACCACTTATGAAAATTAAATAAAGTCGAATAGCTGGGCTAGGCTCGGGCCTAGAAGTAAGATTAAATTTGAAGTAGAATCAAATTCTGTAAGTCTAGATCAGCTCCTCGTTCGTTAGTTCAAGCAGTAAACAATTCCAAGAAGAAATAGGGTCTGGATGGGCTAGCAGGGTGGGGAGTAAACTCAACTCAACAGCTTCAGTTCACTACTAAGGCTTAGGAGAGGCGATTTCCGACCCTCACCCCACAATCGAAATTTAAAGTCTGCGCTGATGACATAACATATACATTCACACATCATTTGGTGTTGTTAATTAAGTAATCGATAGAAATCAAGTATTTGGAAATTAATTTTTTTTTTAAACTTATTTTTAGAGATTTTTTTTTATTTAAAATTAAAAATAATACTGCTAGATGAATAAAAAATAAGTTGTTGTTTCAATTTTAAAAATCAACTATAAACATTACCTAAATTAATTTGATAGTAATTTAAGAAAAAACATTGAATTTTCTGAAACTTTCATGTTTTGAAGACGGTATCATGGATTGACTTTCTATAAAACACGTATATGTGTTCATTCTATATGGCACATCCACCATAAAAGAGCCACAACTCATAATTTCTAAAGTCAGAAATTTTAAAATAGTTGCATCCGTCATCCCAAAGGGGCAATTTTTATAATATCAGGCCAAACCTTTAATAAAGTCAGTCAAAATTACCATACCAATCAATAAGGGTTATTTGTCGATCGGTATAACGTTTTAAGCATTATATTATATAAAAATTGTATTTTCATTTCGCAAACTATAACTTTTTTTTAAAAAAAAGCGTTTTATACAGCCATAACAAATCATCTATTTGTTAAAGATACAACAAAAAAGTTTCAATTTTTGATCGTTTACATAACCTAAAAAGTAAAATAAAGTTGATTCGAGGTCGTGTGATTTTCCGTGAAATCAGTAGGAGAACTTGCCTGTCTACGTGGAGTGATGAATGGAGGGGATACACCGCTGAGGCAGAGGCTTATTTTTGACTAAAACTCATTTCATTGTTTAAGCGCCCATTTTTTTTTTTTCAAAATGTAATTTATCAAATTAAATTTTTTCATCGGAAATCTTAAATAAATTACCCAAAGTTTGAGATGAAGCCATGCCTCAAGACTGCAATGATATCATCATTATTTATCATTAAAAACAATTTTTATCCGGTAAAGTTATGTATCACAAAAGCGAAATAAACTATCTGTTGTGATAATTCATTAATTAAAAATAATATTTTTTATTAATTAATCATAATTTTTTATTTCATATTAATAATAAATAAATTAAGAATGTATTTAACGTACTTAATAAATGTGACGAAACATTTAAGTTATATAGTTTTTTTTTTACATTGACCTTTTGGAAATTGGAACTAATTCGATTTAGGAGTTGACCGTAGGCTTTGGTACAATTAACATCAGCAATGTTAGTTTTTTGATAACCCAATTTCTTGTTTTGGATTCTTCATGAAATTTGTTTTACAAACAGAGAAAAAGAAATATAGCTAGAATAAAAAAAAATTTAAAAATGTATTGAGCGGTTTTCATTAAAAATTTTGTATAATTTATTGTGAAATTTGGAGTATCAGGAATAATTAATTATTTGTAAACAGTCCTTAGAGCGCAAGTCCATCAATGGACAAAATATTATAATTTTAAAAATGTTTTATTAGTGCTACCTCAATAAATATTAACCATAAAAAAAATGAAAAATCATTAAGTATGTATTGCTAATTATTTCAAAAAATAAATCCTACGCATATTTAAGTATTTATATATAATAAAAAATGATAAATCCAAGTTATTTTTTTTTTTTTTCAATTAGAAGACCCAAAATGGTATTAATCAAATGAAACAGAAATAAAACATCAATATTATGTTTAAAAAAAACAACCTAAAAATAGAGACAAATTTTAAATCAGCACGCCCTTAAAGGATTATATAAAAAGGTCTGGTCGTTGTGGGACCCACTTTTGTGTTGCAAAGCGACAAAATTTTGTCTTATATTTTTTTTTTCTTCAAATAGCTATACATTTTTTTTTTCTTGTTTGTAAAGTATAAAATAAATATTATTGGGGAAGGGGAAGATTTTTCAGCATTCAAGAGCACATTCGACGAACGGTATGCGGCACAAAATTAACAGAGATGTTGCATAAAAAAAAAAATTGTGCAAATCTCTTTTAAGCAAGAAATGAGGCCCACGTTGGAATTAACGTCACACAAAGAAGAGGTCACAATCAATTAAATGGATCACCGATTTTAACAAATTTTTTTTTGGACTATGTCCAAAAATATTAGACTCATGTTTGTTCCAAGAGGCCCTAGGAGCCCAGAAATAAATATGAAAGTTATAAAAGTATCACAAAATGATATGCTTTCGACACTTTAATCATAGGAAATTAATATATACTTACAGTTTTGTTTTATTCGACGGATCCGTTTTTCTCCTTTCGACTTACAGACGTAATCTGAGTGAAGATTTTGTTGGAAATTTTATCTCATTTTTCTAACAAAACAAAAACACACCAGCACGAGATACGAACTGTGTGATGACAAAAATACTAATATAAAAATGTAGTACACGTGGCGACCAGGAAGGAATACGTGAGGTGTTATCCATCCCAATAATTGGAAATCCCAAAAATTACTAATATATCATTAGTGTTAGTATTAATATTATTCATTATTAATAATATTCTCTTAATTGGCTATTATGCCATAAAATTGTATGCTTAATACCAAATAAATAGAGTAAGTATTCATTTTATATATAACATAGTATGTTATTAAATGAATACAAAAAGTATTTTTGAAAGTAGTCCGTGATTTTTTGTTTTCTATTCAACAAACAAACAAATTTTTGAGCACCTTTCAACAAACATCTCCGACGTCAGCATTTGGTGGCCTGCATTCTCGAAGTTGTTTGGATGGCTACGGTCTCAGGTTGCAGCTGCCTTTTTCGGTTATAAGTCAGTCAGTTCTGTTGCCATCGTTTCATTGGCAATATATTTATCTCAGTATACTATAACCAATCGTGCACGGAAATTCTCGGGATGAGCGCCCTCAATGGCTACGGTTTAAGTTTATTAGACCTATAGGATCTTATAGGTCTCACTCGTATCAGTTCGAGTGAGAGCCAATAACTACCTAATATAATCTGACTGCAGCCAAAAAATATTTTATGAGAATGATTTGTTTCTTTAACATTGTTCCAGAAAATAGTTTTTTCATTCAGTTCCACAAAATTGATCTGCATGGGATTTTCCTTTAAAAATTTATTAGCATGCTATAAAACCGGCCAAACAGTACCTTTTCCCTGACAAGATTGGACGGAGGTACCTTTTCGTCTTCCTAAAGGATTAGGATTGTAGACTATCCTCTGTACAGTTATGTTGATCGTAATTTACAACATGATAATAAATTTCAAGAGAGCTACCTTTACAGGTCAACTTTGAGGACCTTATCTTGCTTTAGTGCATGGTAAAAATATATTTATACACTAAATTATATATTTAAAAAATATTTTTCAATTTACGTTATATCATGACGGGTGTATTAATGAGTTTCCAAATTTCTGTACAAATTCCAGTTAATTGAAATTGATACAAAGCGACAATTACAATATTACTTGTCGTTTTAGGTTGAAATTTCGCCGAGATATTTTTAATAAATATTACATTATAATTTTTTCTTTAAATAGTCGTCGCATATTTTCTGAACCCTCATTAAAATCATTTCCTCTAGGATTCACAAGTAAAAAAGTTTTTTTGCTCGTGACGAAATTGATAATATTTGAGGCCTTTTAAGAATCAAAATCCAGTTTTCAAAATGTTTCAAAGGAAAAGTAAATGTATTTATAAAAATAAATAAACATCAATTTTATTTAAACTACTTAAAAGTAACGCCTAATATAAATTATACAAAAAACGAAAAAATGTCGGAAGAGTTTACCGAAGTTATTTCAGAAGTCATTATTTTAATTAAAATAATTATTTTTCAATAATAATATAAATAAAATAGAATTAATTCATGCCCGATTGGGTAATAATAGAAATGGAAAATGTTACAATTGAAAAGGAAAAAGTTACATTTGAATTGGAAAAGATTACAAATGAAATGGAAAAAGTGATTATTGATCTGGAAAAGGTTACTTATGTCTTGGAAATTCTATAAATATAGCAATAAAAAAATTTATTTTACCAACTTGTTAGTTATAAATTTTTACAGTATTCTTGAAATTTCAGTTAGTCATATATTTACGATTCCCTTGAAAAAGTTTGATAACTGGATTTAGCGGGATTTGATTGTAAACGCCTCTATATGTAATATATTCAATTTTATAAAATGGATGGTTTTTCACCTGGCTTGTGTAAACAGACAGTCATAAGTATTATTATTATTATTTTTTTATTGCTTTGGTTTTAATTCATTCTATAATTTATTTTTTTAAATTAATAATAATACTATTGACAGTTTGAATTCACAATGGAAAACTGGAATATGTACAAAATTTGAAGCTTATAGGCTGGTCCGTTTAAAAGTTTAGCAATTATGGCAGTTTTTGTCATTTTCGTCCTTCTGTGCATCGGTAGCGGTGTGGAAATTACCAACGCAAGGCCCACCCACCAATAATCAAAACTGCCCTATAAAAGTTTTTATTCATAGAAATGAATACTTTTTTTCATTTCATATCCAGAAAAATACTATCTATCCCGATTCAAGAACATATAATTTCCATAGTATTACGTCAATTAGTATTTCGAGCTACTGTGGTCATGGTTAATAAAACTTTAAATTTGACCTGAAAATAAAAAGAAAAAAGAGCGCCTCATTTTATTTTGTAATTTCAAAAATCATTTGAAAAAAATATAATTTATGAAACTTATTTTTTATTAATATTATTTTGAAGCTCGTCTAATAAGCAAACCCGCTTGTGAATTTAAAATCCAAGCACAGCGCACACACATCCTTTGATTTACCAACATAGAGCGGACCGTGTTTGCGAATGTTCGAGACAGCTCAAAACTACGCGGTTCGCCGTCCAAACCGACCGCTCTGCTATGAACTGTTCGCCTTGGTTTTGTTCTGTTACGTTCTGCGCGCCCCGTGTGGACGCACCTTCTTATGAGGTTTCACAAGAAGAATAAATAAATTACTAAAACCCACTGTTTACACTGCAAAAGAAAAAATAAATAGATAAAAGGAAAAAAAGGATTTGGAAATAATTAGGATTCGTTCGTAGGGTTTATTGTTGCCAGGTCGAAAAGGGAAGGAACAGGTACCCGAGTACGACTTGTACAATAAGGTAATCAATTTTATGGGTTATATCTTTACAGGTCAACATTTTGGACCATATCTTACTAGAGATAATCTTGACAAATAATTTATATGGCTTATCCCATTTCACTGAAGATTAAAAGTGATATGTAGTTTTGAAAAATGCATTGAAAATTGACCTCTTATAAATAATAATAATTGTACAATTACAATAATTGTAAATTACATCTATTTTATTGTTTAGCAGAGCATATTTATTGAAAAAAAAATAGTAAAAATTGTAGTTAACAAAAACATTATTTTGGTTTCTGGATACTATAATTTTTTTTTTACAGGCATGTATAAATATAACTTCAACTTATTTACTTCTTCATTGTAAAATTGTTCCATTTCTTTAGAACATAATATATAATACTATAGAACATAAAATATAACTGACAACATAGTAGACAGGAAATCATAAGACAAATATCAGAAATTAAGTGATTAATATGAGCGCCTATTCGTAGAAAAAGGAAATTTTGGGTGTCATTAAATTCTATTTTGACTAATTGTTTCTATTAGAAAAAACTACCCATATCGATATAATGAAATCGTTTAATAATTTAACAAAAAAATATGTAAACTACAATTGTCATTAACCGAATATTTTAAAAATAATCATAACTAAATTATTCAAGGTGATGAAAGTTATATTCCAAAAAAAGATTATTTCATACATGTTCTATTATTCAAAGCTTGAGGGGTGTAAAGTCACATACTTCATCTTTTAAAGTATAAACCATAAATATTATTGGATCTATAGATTACTTTTGATTGAGTTTGGCCCAAATTATTGATTGTAAAGCTAATTAAATAGAACATTCCGAAATAAATCATCCACCTAATATCATTATATTGAATCAATCCTTAGTGCCATAAACTGTTAGGTGTCCTTAATCGTCCTTATGTACCGGTTAGTAATACCGATTCAAAACTTTGTACGAACCAAATTATCCATTCAATTATTCCACTAATCATGAAATATATCAAAATTTAATGCATCGCAGAAATAGCTTTATTTACTGATAATGCTACTCATTTAAGTTTTATCTACTAAGAAAATTTTGAAATATGCCAATATCGACAAATAAATAATAATGTTATTTTTTTTTTTCCATTTCAAAGCGCCATGGGATACGGAGTAGATCACACGGAGTAGTCAATATTCAGGGGATAAAGTGGGCTATATAATATAATGATTTATATAATTAAAATATATAACATAAAGTGTGCTAGTTTTTGTTTTGAATCTTAGACCAGCGCTATTGTTGCCATTCACTTTGCAATATTGTACCCTAATGAGCTGTATACTGCCGCAAAAACTCATTAACTAAATTGTGACAACACAAAAACAATGTAAATCAATAAGTCAATGCTAAACCACTTTTCGGGTACAAAAATTAACTTTCTCCTTTAGTTTAAGAAATCGCTATTTAAAAAATTGAACAAATTTGAAGTCGCTGCATTAATAAAATAAATAATTAACAAGAAAAAAATTTAATATGTAAAAAATATAAAATGTCATTCGATTCCCAAAAGTTATTGCTATTATCTCCTTCCCCGATCCTATTCATACAATGGGCATTTTTCTGATTGGACCGAAGCCGTAGAGTGGGGGTAGGCAGAGACTATTAATACCTGGATATAGAAGGTACGAAAGTCAGTTGTGTTTTGAATTTTGACTTGATTTCGACATTCAGAGTACAGTGCGCAGTATTAAATCTTGTACGCTATTTGATTTAGTACTTATATTTTATTAGTGTTTTATTAAGTTATTGTGAATCAATTTTTCTCTGAAGTTTGTTGGTTCCTAGAAGTATTTACAATGAAAAGAGCTTCAGATAATTTATGCTCCAGTGACCAAGCAGATAGGAAGAAGAGCCGCTTAGAATTAGCTTCTATCGAGCCATTATTCTTAGCTTTAAAACTGCGCGCGAAATTGGACAAGATTAAATTAATCCTACAAAATATTGATGATGTTAATATTGGCAATGGTTACTATTGCAGAAGCCCATTACACCATGCCATTTCATGGAACTGTGATATAAGTATCATTGAAGAACTTATATCTAAAGGAGCTGATATAAATGCAAGAGATAAAATTGGAATGACTCCGCTGCATTTAGCCGTGACTAGCAATAAAGACTTTCAATATGTTCCTAGACTTCTCTCTCAAGGAGCCGACGTCAATGGAAGAAATCGGTCTGGAGAGACTCCTATCTACTTGGCTGTGAGCCAGTTTAGGAAGTGCAACATCGTTAAATTCCTCCTTGAACACGGAGCAAACACTGACTATGTGTATGACGATTTCTTGTCAGCACTAGGATTCTATACCATCTTGGATAAAGCAGTAGTGTTGGGATCTTTTTCGTCAGCCGAACTGCTCATTAAGACAATTTTTCTCAAGAACTTTGTTGACGATTATTCGAAAATTGTTAAACTGAAGGAAGACCCAAGAATTAATAATGATGACTTATCCAAATTCATGGCTAGTTGCATTGATGAATTAGTATTAATGCAGAAAACAAGAATCAGCTCCACCTATTCAGTGTATGATTTTGCTCTGCATGGAAATAATCTCAAAGTATTATATACAAACGCTGGACTAACTGATTCAGAGTTAATTAAAATGTTTCCAATTTATCACGAGAACATAAAACTAAATATTGCATCAGCCTTGCAAAGGGGGCAGTGTATTAATCGATTCAGAGATATGCAAACTTATAAAATATCGAGCAGACGTGATCCTGAAGCTGGAGGCGAAGAAGTTATATTAAATTTTGACTGTATCGAGCAAATATTTAACTATTTGACTACCCAGGAGCTGCTGAATTTCTCACAAGCATTCCATGAGACCTTACAAATCCGGCGGTAGCGACCATCAATAAATTTGTTTTATATTTAATGTGATAGCTAATTGTTTAACTTATTTATAATATGTAATTATTTATTGTATATATATATATTTTTTCTTTATTATTTGGAAAATACATTTTTAAAACTCACTTTTTTCTTTTTCCTATTTACCTATTTTGGAACAAACTAAATCTTAGGTGTATGTTGATTAGAGAAAATCTTTAGGTTGATTTCTAAAATAAAGGAAATAAGAAGGGGTACTAAAATTTTGAATAGTTTTAAGCCAAAATACACACTTCTTTTTTAAGTCAACATTTTTCATAAATATAAAATAGGTAAATTATATAGTGTCAATCCCTTACATTTCTTTAAAAAAGTATTAGGAAGATAAAACTTTAACGAAATGATCACCAGCTTATAGGAGATTTTGTCTAAAATATTGTCTCTCTAAATCGATCTGACATAATTTCGATTCAATAGAATGGAGAACAAGTATTTTTTTTTTTTAAATAATAATAATAACTTACAATTAGTACTTATATATTTTATATATATATATACATATATTTAATTTTTTTTTTTTATGAATGAAGTCGCAGGATTTGGCAAAATAAACTTTAATGCTGTATATTACATTTAACATAGTACAACGTACTGAATGATATGTAGATGGTGTTAGAATATTAATATTTTGAATAATCTGTTGAGCTAATTTACTACATTTTAGCAGCACTCGTAATATATATATATATATATATATATATATATATATATATATATATATATATATATATATATATATATATATATTTGCTATAGATATAGATATATTACGAGTGCTTATAAAATCTAGTAAATTAGCTCAACAGATTATACAAAATATTAAGATTAAGTTATTAAGAGAATATTAAGAATATATATACATATATATATATTCATCATAGGAGCAGACTCAATGAAGGTACGAGGGGGCGATCTCCCCTCCTCTCCCCAATAATATAAGAGAAAGGGTGAGATAATCAATTGTCCTTTTCCCAATAATTTGATGTACAAAACCATAAAAAAAAAAAAAAAATTAAATTAATAAATAAAAATCAATAAATAATCTATATCAACCACTAACATAGGTAAACTAAAACAAATTATGAAAATTAAATAAAGTCGAATAGAGTAAACTCAACTCAACAGCTTCAGTTCACTACTAAGGCTTAGGAGAGGCGATTTCCGCCCCTCACCCCACAATCGAAATTTAAAGTCTGCGCTGATGACATAACATATACATTCACACATCATTTGGTGTTGTTAATTAAGTAATCGATAGAAATCAAGTATTTGGAAATTAATTTACAAAAATACTAATATAAAAATGTAGTACACGTGGCGACCAGGAAGGAATACGTGAGGTGTTATCCATCCCAATAATTGGAAATCCCAAAAATTACTAATATATCATTAGTGTTAGTATTAATATTATTAATTATTAATAATATTCTCTTAATTGGCTATTATGCCATAAAATTGTATGCTTAATACCAAATAAATAGAGTAAGTATTCATTTTATATATAACATAGTATGTTATTAAATGAATACAAAAAGTATTTTTGAAAGTAGTCCGTGATTTTTTGTTTTCTATTCAACAAACAAACAAATTTTTGAGCACCTTTCAACAAACATCTCCGACGTCAGCATTTGGTGGCCTGCATTCTGGAAGTTGTTTGGATGGCTACGGTCTCAGGTTGCAGCTGCCCTTTTCGGTTATAAGTCAGTCAGTTCTGTTGCCATCGTTTCATTGGCAATATATTTATCTCAGTATACTATAACGGAAATCGTGCACGGAAATTCTCAGGATGAGCGCCCTCGATGGCTACGGTTTAAGTTTATTCGACCTATAGGATCTTATAGGTCTCACTCGTATCAGTTCGAGTGAGAGCCAATAACTACCTAATATAATCTGACTGCAGCCAAGAAATATTTTATGAGAATGATTTGTTTCTTTAACTTTGTTTCAGAAAATAGTTTTTTCATTCAGTTCCACAAAGTTGATCTGCATGGGATTTTCCTTTAAAAATTTATTAGCATGCTATAAAATCGGCCAAACAGTACCTTTTCCCTGACAAGATTGGACGGAAATACCTTTTCGTCTTCCTAAAGGATTAGGATTGTAGACTATCCTCTGTACAGTTATTTTGATCGTAATTTACAACATGATAATAAATTTCAAGAGAGCTACCTTTGCAGGTCAACTTTGAGGATCTTATCTTACTTTAGTGCATGGTAAAAATATATTTATACACTAAATTATATATTTAAAAAATATTTTTCAATTTACGTTATATCATGCAGGGTATATTAATGAGTTTCCAAATTTCTGTACAAATTCCAGTAAATTGAAATTGATACAAAGCGACAATTACAATATTACTTGTCGTTTTAGGTTGAATTTTCGCCGAAATATTTTTAATAAATATTACATTATAATTTTTTCTTTAAATAGTCGTCGCATATTATCTGAACCCTCATTAAAATCATTTCCTCAAAAATTCATAAGTAAAAAAGTTTTTTTGCTCGTGACGAAATTGATAATATTTGAGCCTTTTTAAAATCTAAATCCAGTTTTCAAAATGTTTCAAAGGAAAAGTAAATGTATTTATAAAAATAAATAAACATCAATTTTATTTAAACTACTTAAAAGTAACACCTAATATAAATTATACAATAAACGAAAAAATGTCGGAAGAGTTTACCGAAGTTATTTCAGAAGTCATTATTTAAATTAAAATAATTATTTTTCAATAATAATATAAATAAAATAGAATTAATTCATGCCCGATTGGGTAATAATAGAAATGGAAAATGTTACAATTGAAAAGGAAAAAGTTACATTTGAATTGGAAAAGATTACAAATGAAATGGAAAAAGTGATTATTGATCTGGAAAAGGTTACTTATGTCTTGGAAATTCTATAAATATAGCAATAAAAAAATTTATTTTACCAACTTGTTTGTTATAAATTTTTACAGTATTCTTGAAATTTCAGTTAGTCATATATTTATGATCCCCTTGAAAAAGTTTGATAACTGGATTTAGCGGGATTTGATTGTAAACGCCTCTATATGTAATATATTCAATTTTATAAAATGGATGGTTTTTCACCTGGCTTGTGTAAACAGACAGTCATAAGTATTATTATTATTATTAATTTTTTATTGCTTTGGTTTTAATACATTCTATAATTTATTTTTTTAAATTAATAATAATACTATTGACAGTTTGAATTCACAATGGAAAACTGGAATATGTACAAAATTTGAAGCTTATAGGCTGGTCCGTTTAAAAGTTTAGCAATTATGGCAGTTTTTGTCATTTTCTTCCTTCTGTGCATCGGTAGCGGTGTGGAAATTACCAACGCAAGGCCCACCCACCAATAATCAAAACTGCCCTGTAAAAGTTTTTATTCATAGAAATGAATACTTTTTTTCTTCATATCCAGAAAAATACTATCTATCCCGATTCAAGAACATATAATTTCCATAGTATTACGTCAATTAGTATTTTGAGCTACTGTGGTCATAGTTCATAAAACTTTAAATTTGACCTGAAAATAAAAATAAAAAAGAGCGCCTCATTTTATTTTGTAATTTCAAAAATCATTTGAGAAAAATATAAATTATGAAACTTATTTTTTATTAATATCATTTTGAAGCTCGTCTAATAAGCAAACCCGCTTGTGAATTTAAAATCCAAGCACAGCGCACACACATCCTTTGATTTACCAACATAGAGCGGACCGTGTTTGCGAATGTTCGAGACAGCTCAAAACTACGCGGTTCGCCGTCCAAACCGACCGCTCTGCTATGAACTGTTCGCCTTGGTTTTGTTCTGTTACGTTCTGCGCGCCCCGTGTGGACGCACCTTCTTATGAGGTTTCACAAGAAGAATAAATAAATTACTAAAACCCACTGTTTACACTGCAAAAGAAAAAATAAATAGATAAAAGGAAAAAAAGGATTTGGAAATAATTAGGATTCAATTAGGCATGTATAAATATAACTTCAACTTATTTACTTCTTCATTGTAAAATTGTTCCATTTCTTTAGAACATAATATATAATACTATAGAACATAATATATTATCAAAAATATAACTGACAACATAGTAGACAGGAAATCATAAGACAAATATAAGAAATTAAGTGATTAATATGAGCGCCTATTCGTAGAAAAAGGAAATTTTGGGTGTCATTAAATTCTATTTTGACTAATTGTTTCTATTAGAAAAAACTACCCATATCGATATAATGAAATCGTTTAATAATTTAACAAAAAAAATATGTAAACTACAATTGTCATTAACCGAATATTTTAAAAATAATCATAACTAAATTATTCAAGGTGATGAAAGTTATATTCCAAAAAAAGATTATTTCATACATGTTCTATTATTCAAAGCTTGAGGGGTGTAAAGTCACATACTTCATCTTTTAAAGTATAAACCATAAATATTATTGGATCTATAGATTACTTTTGATTGAGTTTGGCCCAAATTATTGATTGTAAAGCTAATTAAATAGAACATTCCGAAATAAATCATCCACCTAATATCATTATATTGAATCAATCCTTAGTGCCATAAACTGTTAGGTGTCCTTAATCGTCCTTATGTACCGGTTAGTAATACCGATTCAAAACTTTGTACAAACCAAATTATCCATTCAATTATTCCACTAATCATGAAATATATCAAAATTTAATGCATCGCAGAAATAGCTTTATTTACTGATAATGCTGCTCATTTAAGTTTTATCTACTAAGAAAATTTTGAAATATGCCAATATCGACAAATAAATAATAATGTTATTTTTTTTTTTCCATTTCAAAGCGCCATGGGATACGGAGTAGATCACACGGAGTAGTCAATATTCAGGGGATAAAGTGGGCTATATAATATAATGTTTTATATAATTAAAATATATAATATAAAGTGTGCTAGTTTTTGTTTTGAATCTTAGACCAGCGCTATTGTTGCCATTCACTTTGCAATATTGTACCCTAATGAGCTGTATACTGCCGCAAAAACTCATTAACTAAATTGTGACAACACAAAAACAATGTAAATCAATAAGTCAATGCTAAACCACTTTTCGGGTACAAAAATTAACTTTCTCCTTTAGTTTAAGAAATCGCTATTTAAAAAATTGAACAAATTTGAAGTCGCTGCATTAATAAAATAAATAATTAACAAGAAAAAAATTTAATATGTAAAAAATATAAAATGTCATTCGATTCCCAAAAGTTATTGCTATTATCTCCCTCCCCGATCCTATTCATACAATGGGCATTTTTCTGATTGGACCGAAGCCGTAGAGTGGGGGTAGGCAGAGACTATTTATACCTGGATATAGAAGGTACGAAAGTCAGTTGTGTTTTGAATTTTGACTTGATTTCGACATTCAGAGTACAATTAGTGTTTTATTAAGTTATTGTGAATCAATTTTTCTCTGAAGTTTGTTGGTTCCTAGAAGTATTTACAATGAAAAGAGCTTCAGATAATTTATGCTCCAGTGACCAAGCAGATAGGAAGAAGAGCCGCTTAGAATTAGCTTCTATCGAGCCATTATTCTTAGCTTTAAAACTGCGCGCGAAATTGGACAAGATTAAATTAATCCTACAAAATATTGATGATGTTAATATTGGCAATGGTTACTATTGCAGAAGCCCATTACACCATGCCATTTCATGGAACTGTGATATAAGTATCATTGAAGAACTTATATCTAAAGGAGCTGATATAAATGCAAGAGATAAAATTGGAATGACTCCGCTGCATTTAGCCGTGACTAGCAATAAAGACTTTCAATATGTTCCTAGACTTCTCTCTCAAGGAGCCGACGTCAATGGAAGAAATCGGTCTGGAGAGACTCCTATCTACTTGGCTGTGAGCCAGTTTAGGAAGTGCAACATCGTTAAATTCCTCCTTGAACACGGAGCAAACACTGACTATGTGTATGACGATTTCTTGTCAGCACTAGGATTCTATACCATCTTGGATAAAGCAGTAGTGTTGGGATCTTTTTCGTCAGCCGAACTGCTCATTAAGACAATTTTTCTCAAGAACTTTGTTGACGATTATTCGAAAATTGTTAAACTGAAGGAAGACCCAAGAATTAATAATGATGACTTATCCAAATTCATGGCTAGTTGCATTGATGAATTAGTATTAATGCAGAAAACAAGAATCAGCTCCACCTATTCAGTGTATGATTTTGCTCTGCATGGAAATAATCTCAAAGTATTATATACAAACGCTGGACTAACTGATTCAGAGTTAATTAAAATGT
Source organism: Rhaphigaster nebulosa (assembly GCA_948150685.1). Classification (NCBI taxonomy): domain Eukaryota; kingdom Metazoa; phylum Arthropoda; class Insecta; order Hemiptera; family Pentatomidae; genus Rhaphigaster; species Rhaphigaster nebulosa. The sequence continues at coordinate 17,823,775 of OX411308.1, forward strand.
TTCCAATTTATCACGAGAACATAAAACTAAATATTGCATCAGCCTTGCAAAGGGGGCAGTGTATTAATCGATTCAGAGATATGCAAACTTATAAAATATCGAGCAGACGTGATCCTGAAGCTGGAGGCGAAGAAGTTATATTAAATTTTGACTGTATCGAGCAAATATTTAACTATTTGACTACCCAGGAGCTGCTGAATTTCTCACAAGCATTCCATGAGACCTTACAAATCCGGCGGTAGCGACCATCAATAAATTTTTTTTATATTTAATGTGATAGCTAATTGTTTAACTTATTTATAATATGTAATTATTTATTGTATATATATATATTTTTTCTTTATTATTTGGAAAATACATTTTTAAAACTCACTTTTTTCTTTTTCCTATTTACCTATTTTGGAACAAACTAAATCTTAGGTGTATGTTGATTAGAGAAAATCTTTAGGTTGATTTCTAAAATAAAGGAAATAAGAAGGGGTACTAAAATTTTGAATAGTTTTAAGCCAAAATACACACTTCTTTTTTAAGTCAACATTTTTCATAAATATAAAATAGGTAAATTATATAGTGTCAATCCCTTACATTTCTTTAAAAAAGTATTAGGAAGATAAAACTTTAACGAAATGATCACCAGCTTATAGGAGATTTTGTCTAAAATATTGTCTCTCTAAATCGATCTGACATAATTTCGATTCAATAGAATGGAGAACAAGTATTTTTTTTTTTTAAATAATAATAATAACTTACAATTAGTACTTATATATTTTATATATATATATACATATATTTAATTTTTTTTTTTTATGAATGAAGTCGCAGGATTTGGCAAAATAAACTTTAATGCTGTATATTACATTTAACATAGTACAACGTACTGAATGATATGTAGATGGTGTTAGAATATTAATATTTTGAATAATCTGTTGAGCTAATTTACTACATTTTAGCAGCACTCGTAATATATATATATATATATATATATATATATATATATATATATATATATATATATATATATATATATATATATATATATATATTTGCTATAGATATAGATATATTACGAGTGCTTATAAAATCTAGTAAATTAGCTCAACAGATTATACAAAATATTAAGATTAAGTTATTAAGAGAATATTAAGAATATATATACATATATATATATTCATCATAGGAGCAGACTCAATGAAGGTACGAGGGGGCGATCTCCCCTCCTCTCCCCAATAATATAAGAGAAAGGGTGAGATAATCAATTGTCCTTTTCCCAATAATTTGATGTACAAAACCAAAAAAAAAAAAAAATAAAAAAAAATAAATAAATAAAAAAAATAAAAATCAATAAATAATCTATATCAACCACTAACATAGGTAAACTAAAACCAATTATGAAAATTAAATAAAGTCGAATAGCTGGGCTGGGCTCGGGCCTAGAAGTAAGATTAAATTTGAAGTAGAATCAAATTCTGTAACTCTAGATCAGCTCCTCGTTCCTTAGTTCAAGCAGTAAACAATTCCAAGAAGAAATAGGGTCTGGATGGGCTAGCAGGGTGGGGAGTAAACTCAACTCAACAGCTTCAGTTCACTACTAAGGCTTAGGAGAGGCGATTTCCGCCCCTCACCCCAAAATCGAAATTTAAAGTCTGCGCTGATGACATAACATATACATTCACACATCATTTGGTGTTGTTAATTAAGTAATCGATAGAAATCAAGTATTTGGAAATTAATTTTTTTTTTAAACTTATTTTTAGAGATTTTTTTTTATTTAAAATTAAAAATAATACTGCTAGATGAATAAAAAATAAGTTGTTGTTTCAATTTTAAAAATCAACTATAAACATTACCTAAATTAATTTGATAGTAATTTAAGAAAAAACATTGAATTTTCTGAAACTTTCATGTTTTGAAGACGGTATCATGGATTGACTTTCTATAAAACACGTATATGTGTTCATTCTATATGGCACATCCACCATAAAAGAGCCACAACTCATAATTTCTAAAGTCAGAAATTTTAAAATAGTTGCATCCGTCATCCCAAAGGGGCAATATATATAATATCAGGCCAAACCTTTAATAAAGTCAGTCAAAATTACCATACCAATCAATAAGGGTTATTTGCCGATCGGTATAACGTTTTAAGCATTATATTATATAAAAATTGTATTTTCATTTCGCAAACTATAACTTTTTTTTAAAAAAAAGCGTTTTATACAGCCATAACAAATCATCTATTTGTTAAAGATACAACAAAAAAGTTTCAATTTTTGATCGTTTACATAACCTAAAAAGTAAAATAAAGTTGATTCGAGGTCGAGTGATTTTCCGTGAAATCAGTAGGAGAACTTGCCTGTCTACGTGGAGTGATGAATGGAGGGGATACACCGCTGAGGCAGAGGCTTATTTTTGACTAAAACTCATTTCATTCTTTAAGCGCCCATTTTTTTTTTTTCAAAATGTAATTTATCAAATTAAATTTTTTCATCGGAAATCTTAAATAAATTACCCAAAGTTTGAGATGAAGCCATGCCTCAAGACTGCAATGATATCATCATTATTTATCATTAAAAACAATTTTTATCCGGTAAAGTTATGTATCACAAAAGCGAAATAAACTATCTGTTGTGATAATTCATTAATTAAAAATAATATTTTTTATTAATTAATCATAATTTTTTATTTCATATTAATAATAAATAAATTAAGAATGTATTTAACGTACTTAATAAATGTGACGAAACATTTAAGTTATATAGTTTTTTTTTTACATTGACCTTTTGGAGATTGGAACTAATTCGATTTAGGAGTTGACCGTAGGCTTTGGTACAATTAACATCAGCAATGTTAGTTTTTTGATAACCCAATTTCTTGTTTTGGATTCTTCATGAAATTTGTTTTACAAACAGAGAAAAAGAAATATAGCTAGAATAAAAAAAAAATTAAAAATGTATTGAGCGGTTTTCATTAAAAATTTTGTATAATTTATTGTGAAATTTGGAGTATCAGGAATAATTAATTATTTGTAAACAGTCCTTAGAGCGCAAGTCCATCAATGGACAAAATATTATAATTTTAAAAATGTTTTATTAGTGCTACCTCAATAAATATTAACCATAAAAAAAATGAAAAATCATTAAGTATGTATTGCTAATTATTTCAAAAAATAAATCCTACGCATATTTAAGTATTTATATATAATAAAAAATGATAAATCCAAGTTATTTTTTTTTTTCAATTAGAAGACCCAAAATGGTATTAATCAAATGAAACAGAAATAAAACATCAATATTATGTTTAAAAAAAACAACCTAAAAATAGAGACAAATTTTAAATCAGCACGCCCTTAAAGGATTATATAAAAATGTCTGGTCGTTGTGGGACCCACTTTTGTGTTGCAAAGCGACAAAATTTTGTCTTATATTTTTTTTTTCTTCAAATAGCTATACATTTTTTTTTCTTGTTTGTAAAGTATAAAATAAATATTATTGGGGAAGGGGAAGATTTTTCAGCATTCAAGAGCACATTCGACGAACGGTATGCGGCACAAAATTAACAGAGATGTTGCATAAAAAAAAAAAATTGTGCAAATCTCTTTTAAGCAAGAAATGAGGCCCACGTTGGAATTAACGTCACACAAAGAAGAGGTCACAATCAATTAAATGGATCACCGATTTTAACAAATTTTTTTTTGGACTATGTCCAAAAATATTAGACTCATGTTTGTTCCAAGAGGCCCTAGGAGCCCAGAAATAAATATGAAAGTTATAAAAGTATCACAAAATGATATGCTTTCGACACTTTAATCATAGGAAATTAATATATACTTACAGTTTTGTTTTATTCGACGGATCCGTTTTTCTCCTTTCGACTTACAGACGTAATCTGAGTGAAGATTTTGTTGGAAATTTTATCTCATTTTTCTAACAAAACAAAAACACACCAGCACGAGATACGAACTGTGTGATGACAAAAATACTAATATAAAAATGTAGTACACGTGGCGACCAGGAAGGAATACGTGAGGTGTTATCCATCCCAATAATTGGAAATCCCAAAAATTACTAATATATCATTAGTGTTAGTATTAATATTATTAATTATTAATAATATTCTCTTAATTGGCTATTATGCCATAAAATTGTATGCTTAATACCAAATAAATAGAGTAAGTATTCATTTTATATATAACATAGTATGTTATTAAATGAATACAAAAAGTATTTTTGAAAGTAGTCCGTGATTTTTTGTTTTCTATTCAACAAACAAACAAATTTTTGAGCACCTTTCAACAAACATCTCCGACGTCAGCATTTGGTGGCCTGCATTCTCGAAGTTGTTTGGATGGCTACGGTCTCAGGTTGCAGCTGCCCTTTTCGGTTATAAGTCAGTCAGTTCTGTTGCCATCGTTTCATTGGCAATATATTTATCTCAGTATACTATAACCAATCGTGCACGGAAATTCTCGGGATGAGCGCCCTCAATGGCTACGGTTTAAGTTTATTAGACCTATAGGATCTTATAGGTCTCACTCGTATCAGTTCGAGTGAGAGCCAATAACTACCTAATATAATCTGACTGCAGCCAAGAAATATTTTATGGGAATGATTTGTTTCTTTAACTTTGTTTCAGAAAATAGTTTTTTCATTCAGTTCCACAAAGTTGATCTGCATGGGATTTTCCTTTAAAAATTTATTAGCATGCTATAAAACCGGCCAAACAGTACCTTTTCCCTGACAAGATTGGACGGAAATACCTTTTCGTCTTCCTAAAGGATTAGGATTGTAGACTATCCTCTGTACAGTTATTTTGATCGTAATTTACAACATGATAATAAATTTCAAGAGAGCTACCTTCGCAGGTCAACTTTGAGGATCTTATCTTACTTTAGTGCATGGTAAAAATATATTTATACACTAAATTATATATTTAAAAAATATTTTTCAATTTACGTTATATCATGCAGGGTATATTAATGAGTTTCCAAATTTCTGTACAAATTCCAGTAAATTGAAATTGATACAAAGCGACAATTACAATATTACTTGTCGTTTTAGGTTGAATTTTCGCCGAAATATTTTTAATAAATATTACATTATAATTTTCTCTTTAAATAGTCGTCGCATATTATCTGAACCCTCATTAAAATCATTTCCTCAAAAATGCATAAGTAAAAAAGTTTTTTTGCTCGTGACGAAATTGATAATATTTGAGGCCTTTTTAAAAACTAAATCCAGTTTTCAAAATGTTTCAAAGGAAAAGTAAATGTATTTATAAAAATAAATAAACATCAATTTTATTTAAACTACTTAAAAGTAACGCCTAATATAAATTATACAATAAACGAAAAAATGTCGGAAGAGTTTACCGAAGTTATTTCAGAAGTCATTATTTAAATTAAAATAATTATTTTTCAATAATAATATAAATAAAATAGAATTAATTCATGCCCGATTGGGTAATAATAGAAATGGAAAATGTTACAATTGAAAAGGAAAAAGTTACATTTGAATTAGAAATGATTACAAATGAAATGGAAAAAGTGATTATTGATCTGGAAAAGGTTACTTATGTCTTGGAAATTCTATAAATATAGCAATAAAAAAATTTATTTTACCAACTTGTTTGTTATAAATTTTTACAGTATTCTTGAAATTTCAGTTAGTCATATATTTATTATTCCCTTGAAAAAGTTTGATAACTGGATTTAGCGGGATTTGATTGTAAACGCCTCTATATGTAATATATTCAATTTTATAAAATGGATGGTTTTTCACCTGGCCTGTGTAAACAGACAGTCATAAGTATTATTATTATTATTTTTTTTTTTATTGCTTTGGTTTTAATACATTCTATAATTTATTTTTTTAAATTAATAATAATACTATTGACAGTTTGAATTCACAATGGAAAACTGAAATATGTACAAAATTTGAATCTTATAGACTGGTCCGTTTAAAAGTTTAGCAATTATGGCAGTTTTTGTCATTTTCGTCCTTCTGTGCATCGGTAGCGGTGTGGAAATTACCAACGCAAGGCCCACCCACCAATAATCAAAACTGCCCTATAAAAGTTTTTATTCATAGAAATGAATACTTTTTTTCTTCATATCCAGAAAAATACTATGAACAGACACTATGATTCAAGAACATATAATTTCCATAGTATTACGTCAATTAGTATTTCTATATATTCCAAAAATTACTAATATATCATTAGTGTTAGTATTAATATTATTCATTATTAATAATATTCTCTTAATTGGCTATTATGCCATAAAATTGTATGCTTAATACCAAATAAATAGAGTAAGTATTCATTTTATATATAACATAGTATGTTATTAAATGAATACAAAAAGTATTTTTGAAAGTAGTCCGTGATTTTTTGTTTTCTATTCAACAAACAAACAAATTTTTGAGCACCTTTCAACAAACATCTCCGACGTCAGCATTTGGTGGCCTGCATTCTCGAAGTTGTTTGGATGGCTACGGTCTCAGGTTGCAGCTGCCCTTTTCGGTTATAAGTCAGTCAGTTCTGTTGCCATCGTTTCATTGGCAATATATTTATCTCAGTATACTATAACCAATCGTGCACGGAAATTCTCGGGATGAGCGCCCTCAATGGCTACGGTTTAAGTTTATTAGACCTATAGGATCTTATAGGTCTCACTCGTATCAGTTCGAGTGAGAGCCAATAACTACCTAATATAATCTGACTGCAGCCAAGAAATATTTTATGGGAATGATTTGTTTCTTTAACTTTGTTTCAGAAAATAGTTTTTTCATTCAGTTCCACAAAGTTGATCTGCATGGGATTTTCCTTTAAAAATTTATTAGCATGCTATAAAACCGGCCAAACAGTACCTTTTCCCTGACAAGATTGGACGGAAATACCTTTTCGTCTTCCTAAAGGATTAGGATTGTAGACTATCCTCTGTACAGTTATTTTGATCGTAATTTACAACATGATAATAAATTTCAAGAGAGCTACCTTCGCAGGTCAACTTTGAGGATCTTATCTTACTTTAGTGCATGGTAAAAATATATTTATACACTAAATTATATATTTAAAAAATATTTTTCAATTTACGTTATATCATGCAGGGTATATTAATGAGTTTCCAAATTTCTGTACAAATTCCAGTAAATTGAAATTGATACAAAGCGACAATTACAATATTACTTGTCGTTTTAGGTTGAATTTTCGCCGAAATATTTTTAATAAATATTACATTATAATTTTCTCTTTAAATAGTCGTCGCATATTATCTGAACCCTCATTAAAATCATTTCCTCAAAAATGCATAAGTAAAAAAGTTTTTTTGCTCGTGACGAAATTGATAATATTTGAGGCCTTTTTAAAAACTAAATCCAGTTTTCAAAATGTTTCAAAGGAAAAGTAAATGTATTTATAAAAATAAATAAACATCAATTTTATTTAAACTACTTAAAAGTAACGCCTAATATAAATTATACAATAAACGAAAAAATGTCGGAAGAGTTTACCGAAGTTATTTCAGAAGTCATTATTTAAATTAAAATAATTATTTTTCAATAATAATATAAATAAAATAGAATTAATTCATGCCCGATTGGGTAATAATAGAAATGGAAAATGTTACAATTGAAAAGGAAAAAGTTACATTTGAATTAGAAATGATTACAAATGAAATGGAAAAAGTGATTATTGATCTGGAAAAGGTTACTTATGTCTTGGAAATTCTATAAATATAGCAATAAAAAAATTTATTTTACCAACTTGTTTGTTATAAATTTTTACAGTATTCTTGAAATTTCAGTTAGTCATATATTTATTATTCCCTTGAAAAAGTTTGATAACTGGATTTAGCGGGATTTGATTGTAAACGCCTCTATATGTAATATATTCAATTTTATAAAATGGATGGTTTTTCACCTGGCCTGTGTAAACAGACAGTCATAAGTATTATTATTATTATTTTTTTTTTTATTGCTTTGGTTTTAATACATTCTATAATTTATTTTTTTAAATTAATAATAATACTATTGACAGTTTGAATTCACAATGGAAAACTGAAATATGTACAAAATTTGAATCTTATAGACTGGTCCGTTTAAAAGTTTAGCAATTATGGCAGTTTTTGTCATTTTCGTCCTTCTGTGCATCGGTAGCGGTGTGGAAATTACCAACGCAAGGCCCACCCACCAATAATCAAAACTGCCCTATAAAAGTTTTTATTCATAGAAATGAATACTTTTTTTCTTCATATCCAGAAAAATACTATGAACAGACACTATGATTCAAGAACATATAATTTCCATAGTATTACGTCAATTAGTATTTCTATATATTCCAAAAATTACTAATATATCATTAGTGTTAGTATTAATATTATTCATTATTAATAATATTCTCTTAATTGGCTATTATGCCATAAAATTGTATGCTTAATACCAAATAAATAGAGTAAGTATTCATTTTATATATAACATAGTATGTTATTAAATGAATACAAAAAGTATTTTTGAAAGTAGTCCGTGATTTTTTGTTTTCTATTCAACAAACAAACAAATTTTTGAGCACCTTTCAACAAACATCTCCGACGTCAGCATTTGGTGGCCTGCATTCTCGAAGTTGTTTGGATGGCTACGGTCTCAGGTTGCAGCTGCCCTTTTCGGTTATAAGTCAGTCAGTTCTGTTGCCATCGTTTCATTGGCAATATATTTATCTCAGTATACTATAACCAATCGTGCACGGAAATTCTCGGGATGAGCGCCCTCAATGGCTACGGTTTAAGTTTATTAGACCTATAGGATCTTATAGGTCTCACTCGTATCAGTTCGAGTGAGAGCCAATAACTACCTAATATAATCTGACTGCAGCCAAGAAATATTTTATGGGAATGATTTGTTTCTTTAACTTTGTTTCAGAAAATAGTTTTTTCATTCAGTTCCACAAAGTTGATCTGCATGGGATTTTCCTTTAAAAATTTATTAGCATGCTATAAAACCGGCCAAACAGTACCTTTTCCCTGACAAGATTGGACGGTAATACCTTTTCGTCTTCCTAAAGGATTAGGATTGTAGACTATCCTCTGTACAGTTATTTTGATCGTAATTTACAACATGATAATAAATTTCAAGAGAGCTACCTTCGCAGGTCAACTTTGAGGATCTTATCTTACTTTAGTGCATGGTAAAAATATATTTATACACTAAATTATATATTTAAAAAATATTTTTCAATTTACGTTATATCATGCAGGGTATATTAATGAGTTTCCAAATTTCTGTACAAATTCCAGTAAATTGAAATTGATACAAAGCGACAATTACAATATTACTTGTCGTTTTAGGTTGAATTTTCGCCGAAATATTTTTAATAAATATTAAATTATAATTTTCTCTTTAAATAGTCGTCGCATATTATCTGAACCCTCATTAAAATCATTTCCTCAAAAATGCATAAGTAAAAAAGTTTTTTTGCTCGTGACGAAATTGATAATATTTGAGGCCTTTTTAAAAACTAAATCCAGTTTTCAAAATGTTTCAAAGGAAAAGTAAATGTATTTATAAAAATAAATAAACATCAATTTTATTTAAACTACTTAAAAGTAACGCCTAATATAAATTATACAATAAACGAAAAAATGTCGGAAGAGTTTACCGAAGTTATTTCAGAAGTCATTATTTAAATTAAAATAATTATTTTTCAATAATAATATAAATAAAATAGAATTAATTCATGCCCGATTGGGTAATAATAGAAATGGAAAATGTTACAATTGAAAAGGAAAAAGTTACATTTGAATTAGAAATGATTACAAATGAAATGGAAAAAGTGATTATTGATCTGGAAAAGGTTACTTATGTCTTGGAAATTCTATAAATATAGCAATAAAAAAATTTATTTTACCAACTTGTTTGTTATAAATTTTTACAGTATTCTTGAAATTTCAGTTAGTCATATATTTATTATTCCCTTGAAAAAGTTTGATAACTGGATTTAGCGGGATTTGATTGTAAACGCCTCTATATGTAATATATTCAATTTTATAAAATGGATGGTTTTTCACCTGGCTTGTGTAAACAGACAGTCATAAGTATTATTATTATTATTTTTTTTTTTATTGCTTTGGTTTTAATACATTCTATAATTTATTTTTTTAAATTAATAATAATACTATTGACAGTTTGAATTCACAATGGAAAACTGAAATATGTACAAAATTTGAATCTTATAGACTGGTCCGTTTAAAAGTTTAGCAATTATGGCAGTTTTTGTCATTTTCGTCCTTCTGTGCATCGGTAGCGGTGTGGAAATTACCAACGCAAGGCCCACCCACCAATAATCAAAACTGCCCTATAAAAGTTTTTATTCATAGAAATGAATACTTTTTTTCTTCATATCCAGAAAAATACTATCTATCCCGATTCAAGAACATATAATTTCCATAGTATTACGTCAATTAGTATTTCGAGCTACTGTGGTCATGGTTAATAAAACTTTAAATTTGACCTGAAAATAAAAAGAAAAAAGAGCGCCTCATTTTATTTTGTAATTTCAAAAATCATTTGAGAAAAATATAAATTATGAAACTTATTTTTTATTAATATTATTTTGAAGCTCGTCTAATAAGCAAACCCGCTTGTGAATTCAAAATCCAAGCACAGCGCACACACATCCTTTGATTTACCAACATAGAGCGGACCGTGTTTGCGAATGTTCGAGACAGCTCAAAACTACGCGGTTCGCCGTCCAAACCGACCGCTCTGCTATGAACTGTTCGCCTTGGTTTTGTTCTGTTACGTTCTGCGCGCCCCGTGTGGACGCACCTTCTTATGAGGTTTCACAAGAAGAATAAATAAATTACTAAAACCCACTGTTTACACTGCAAAAGAAAAAATAAATAGATAAAAGGAAAAAAAGGATTTGGAAATAATTAGGATTCGTTCGTAGGGTTTATTGTTGCCAGGTCGAAAAGGGAAGGAACAGGTACCCGAGTACGACTTGTACAATAAGGTAATCAATTTTATGGGTTATATCTTTACAGGTCAACATTTTGGACCATATCTTACTAGAGATAATCTTGACAAATAATTTATATGGCTTATCCCATTTCACTGAAGATTAAAAGTGATATGTAGTTTTGAAAAATGCATTGAAAATTGACCTCTTATAAATAATAATAATTGTACAATTACAATAATTGTAAATTACATCTATTTTATTGTTTAGCAGAGCATATTTATTGAAAAAAAATAGTAAAAATTGTAGTTAACAAAAATATTATTTTGGTTTCTGGATACTATAATTTTTTTTTTACAGGCATGTATAAATATAACTTCAACTTATTTACTTCTTCATTGTAAAATTGTTAGATTTCTTTAGAACATAATATATAATACTATAGAACATAATATATAATACTATAGAACATAATATATAATACTATAGAACATAATATATTATCAAAAATATAACTGACAACATAGTAGACAGGAAATCATAAGACAAATATCAGAAATTAAGTGATTAATATGAGCGCCTATTCGTAGAAAAAGGAAATTTTGGGTGTCATTAAATTCTATTTTGACTAATTGTTTCTATTAGAAAAAACTACCCATATCGATATAATGAAATCGTTTAATAATTTAACAAAAAAAATATGTAAACTACAATTGTCATTAACTGAATATTTTAAAAATAATCATAACTAAATTATTCAAGGTGAAGAAAGTTATATTCCAAAAAAAGATTATTTCATAACACGGCACATTCTATTATTCACAGCTTGAGGGGTGTAGAGTCACATACTTCATCTTTTTAAGTATAAACCATAAATATTATTGCATCTATAGATTACTTTTGATTGAGTTTGGCCCAAATTATTGATTGTAAAGCTAATTAAATAGAACATTCCGAAATAAATCATCCACCTAATATCATTATATTGAATCAATCCTTAGTGCCATAAACTGTTAGGTGTCCTTAATCGTCCTTATGTACCGGTTAGTAATACCGATTCAAAACTTTGTACGAACCAAATTATCCATTCAATTATTCCACTAATCATGAAATATATCAAAATTTAATGCATCGCAGAAATAGCTTTATTTACTGATAATGCTACTCATTTAAGTTTTATCTACTAAGAAAATTTTGAAATATGCCAATATCGACAAATAAATAATAATGTTATTTTTTTTTTTCCATTTCAAAGCGCCATGGGATACGGAGTAGATCACACGGAGTAGTCAATATTCAGGGGATAAAGTGGGCTATATAATATAATGATTTATATAATTAAAATATATAACATAAAGTGTGCTAGTTTTTGTTTTGAATCTTAGACCAGCGCTATTGTTGCCATTCACTTTGCAATATTGTACCCTAATGAGCTGTATACTGCCGCAAAAACTCATTAACTAAATTGTGACAACACAAAAACAATGTAAATCAATAAGTCAATGCTAAACCACTTTTCGGGTACAAAAATTAACTTTCTCCTTTAGTTTAAGAAATCGCTATTTAAAAAATTGAACAAGTTTGAAGTCGCTGCATTAATAAAATAAATAATTAACAAGAAAAAAATTTAATATGTAAAAAATATAAAATGTCATTTGATTCCCAAAAGTTATTGCTATTATCTCCCTCCCCGATCCTATTCATACAATGGGCATTTTTCTGATTGGACCGAAGCCGTAGAGTGGGGGTAGGCAGAGACTATTTATACCTGGATATAGAAGGTACGAAAGTCAGTTGTGTTTTGAATTTTGACTTGATTTCGACATTCAGAGTACAATTAGTGTTTTATTAAGTTATTGTGAATCAATTTTTCTCTGAAGTTTGTTGGTTCCTAGAAGTATTTACAATGAAAAGAGCTTCAGATAATTTATGCTCCAGTGACCAAGCAGATGGGAAGAAGAGCCGCTTAGAATTAGCTTCTATCGAGCCATTATTCTTAGCTTTAAAACTGCGCGCGAAATTGGACAAGATTAAATTAATCCTACAAAATATTGATGATGTTAATATTGGCAATGGTTACTATTGCAGAAGCCCATTACACCATGCCATTTCATGGAACTGTGATATAAGTATCATTGAAGAACTTATATCTAAAGGAGCTGATATAAATGCAAGAGATAAAATTGGAATGACTCCGCTGCATTTAGCCGTGACTAGCAATAAAGACTTTCAATATGTTCCTAGACTTCTCTCTCAAGGAGCCGACGTCAATGGAAGAAATCGGTCTGGAGAGACTCCTATCTACTTGGCTGTGAGCCAGTTTAGGAAGTGCAACATCGTTAAATTCCTCCTTGAACACGGAGCAAACACTGACTATGTGTATGACGATTTCTTGTCAGCACTAGGATTCTATACCATCTTGGATAAAGCAGTAGTGTTGGGATCTTTTTCGTCAGCCGAACTGCTCATTAAGACAATTTTTCTCAAGAACTTTGTTGACGATTATTCGAAAATTGTTAAACTGAAGGAAGACCCAAGAATTAATAATGATGACTTATCCAAATTCATGGCTAGTTGCATTGATGAATTAGTATTAATGCAGAAAACAAGAATCAGCTCCACCTATTCAGTGTATGATTTTGCTCTGCATGGAAATAATCTCAAAGTATTATATACAAACGCTGGACTAACTGATTCAGAGTTAATTAAAATGTTTCCAATTTATCACGAGAACATAAAACTAAATATTGCATCAGCCTTGCAAAGGGGGCAGTGCATTAATCGATTCAGAGATATGCAAACTTATAAAATATCGAGCAGACGTGATCCTGAAGCTGGAGGCGAAGAAGTTATATTAAATTTTGACTGTATCGAGCAAATATTTAACTATTTGACTACCCAGGAGCTGCTGAATTTCTCACAAGCATTCCATGAGACCTTACAAATCCGGCGGTAGCGACCATCAATAAATTTTTTTTATATTTAATGTGATAGCTAATTGTTTAACTTATTTATAAAATGTAATTATTTATTGTATATATATATATATTTTCTTTATTATTTGGAAAATACATTTTTAAAACTCACTTTTTTCTTTTTCCTATTTACCTATTTTGGAACAAACTAAATCTTAGGTGTATGTTGATTAGAGAAAATCTTTAGGTTGATTTCTAAAATAAAGGAAATAAGAAGGGGTACTAAAATTTTGAATAGTTTTAAGCCAAAATACACACTTCTTTTTTAAGTCAACATTTTTCATAAATATAAAATAGGTAAATTATATAGTGTCAATCCCTTACATTTCTTTAAAAAAGTATTAGGAAGATAGAACATTAACGAAATGATCACCAGCTTATAGGAGATTTTGTCTCAAATATTGTATATATAAATATATACATATATTTAATTTTTTTTTTTTTATGAATGAAGTCACAAGATATGGCAAAATAAACTTTAATGCTGTATATTACATTTAACATAGTACAACGTACTGAATGATATGTAGATGGTGTTAGAATATTAATATTTTGAATAATCTGTTGAGCTAATTTACTACATTTTAGCAGCACTCGTAATATATATATATATATATATATATATATATATATATATATATATATATATATATATATATATATATTACGTTTGCTATAGATATAGATATATTACGAGTGCTTATAAAATCTAGTAAATTAGCTCAACAGATTATACAAAATATTAAGATTAAGTTATTAAGAGAATATTAAGAATATATATACATATATATATATATATATATATATATATATATATATATATATATATATATTCATCATAGGAGCAGACTCAATGAAGGTACGAGGGGGCGATCTCCCCTCCTCTCCCCAATAATATAAGAGAAAGGGTGAGATAATCAATTGTCCTTTTCCCAATAATTTGATGTACAAAACCAAAAAAAAATAAAAAAATAAAAAAAAATAAAAATCAATAAATAATCTATATCAACCACTAACATAGGTAAACTAAAACCAATTATGAAAATTAAATAAAGTCGAATAGCTGGGCTAGGCTCGGGCCTAGAAGTAAGATTAAATTTGAAGTAGAATCAAATTCTGTAAGTCTAGATCAGCTCCTCGTTCGTTAGTTCAAGCAGTAAACAATTCCAAGAAGAAATAGGGTCTGGATGGGCTAGCAGGGTGGGGAGTAAACTCAACTCAACAGCTTCAGTTCACTACTAAGGCTTAGGAGAGGCGATTTCCGACCCTCACCCCACAATCGAAATTTAAAGTCTGCGCTGATGACATAACATATACATTCACACATCATTTGGTGTTGTTAATTAAGTAATCGATAGAAATCAAGTATTTGGAAATTAATTTTTTTTTTAAACTTATTTTTAGAGATTTTTTTTATTTAAAATTAAAAATAATACTGCTAGATGAATAAAAAATAAGTTGTTGTTTCAATTTTAAAAATCAACTATAAACATTACCTAAATTAATTTGATAGTAATTTAAGAAAAAACATTGAATTTTCTGAAACTTTCATGTTTTGAAGACGGTATCATGGATTGACTTTCTATAAAACACGTATATGTGTTCATTCTATATGGCACATCCACCATAAAAGAGCCACAACTCATAATTTCTAAAGTCAGAAATTTTAAAATAGTTGCATCCGTCATCCCAAAGGGGCAATTTTTATAATATCAGGCCAAACCTTTAATAAAGTCAGTCAAAATTACCATACCAATCAATAAGGGTTATTTGTCGATCGGTATAACGTTTTAAGCATTATATTATATAAAAATTGTATTTTCATTTCGCAAACTATAACTTTTTTTTAAAAAAAAGCGTTTTATACAGCCATAACAAATCATCTATTTGTTAAAGATACAACAAAAAAGTTTCAATTTTTGATCGTTTACATAACCTAAAAAGTAAAATAAAGTTGATTCGAGGTCGTGTGATTTTCCGTGAAATCAGTAGGAGAACTTGCCTGTCTACGTGGAGTGATGAATGGAGGGGATACACCGCTGAGGCAGAGGCTTATTTTTGACTAAAACTCATTTCATTGTTTAAGCGCCCATTTTTTTTTTTTCAAAATGTAATTTATCAAATTAAATTTTTTCATCGGAAATCTTAAATAAATTACCCAAAGTTTGAGATGAAGCCATGCCTCAAGACTGCAATGATATCATCATTATTTATCATTAAAAACAATTTTTATCCGGTAAAGTTATGTATCACAAAAGCGAAATAAACTATCTGTTGTGATAATTCATTAATTAAAAATAATATTTTTTATTAATTAATCATAATTTTTAATTTCATATTAATAATAAATAAATTATGAATGTATTTAACGTACTTAATAAATGTGACGAAACATTTAAGTTATATAGTTTTTTTTTTACATTGACCTTTTGGAAATTGGAACTAATTCGATTTAGGAGTTGACCGTAGGCTTTGGTACAATTAACATCAGCAATGTTAGTTTTTTGATAACCCAATTTCTTGTTTTGGATTCTTCATGAAATTTGTTTTACAAACAGAGAAAAAGAAATATAGCTAGAATAAAAAAAAATTTAAAAATGTATTGAGCGGTTTTCATTAAAAATTTTGTATAATTTATTGTGAAATTTGGAGTATCAGGAATAATTAATTATTTGTAAACAGTCCTTAGAGCGCAAGTCCATCAATGGACAAAATATTATAATTTTAAAAATGTTTTATTAGTGCTACCTCAATAAATATTAACCATAAAAAAAATGAAAAATCATTAAGTATGTATTGCTAATTATTTCAAAAAATAAATCCTACGCATATTTAAGTATTTATATATAATAAAAAATGATAAATCCAAGTTATTTTTTTTTTTTCAATTAGAAGACCCAAAATGGTATTAATCAAATGAAACAGAAATAAAACATCAATATTATGTTTAAAAAAAACAACCTAAAAATAGAGACAAATTTTAAATCAGCACGCCCTTAAAGGATTATATAAAAAGGTCTGGTCGTTGTGGGACCCACTTTTGTGTTGCAAAGCGACAAAATTTTGTCTTATATTTTTTTTTTCTTCAAATAGCTATACATTTTTTTTTTCTTGTTTGTAAAGTATAAAATAAATATTATTGGGGAAGGGGAAGATTTTTCAGCATTCAAGAGCACATTCGACGAACGGTATGCGGCACAAAATTAACAGAGATGTTGCATAAAAAAAAAAATTGTGCAAATCTCTTTTAAGCAAGAAATGAGGCCCACGTTGGAATTAACGTCACACAAAGAAGAGGTCACAATCAATTAAATGGATCACCGATTTTAACAAATTTTTTTTTGGACTATGTCCAAAAATATTAGACTCATGTTTGTTCCAAGAGGCCCTAGGAGCCCAGAAATAAATATGAAAGTTATAAAAGTATCACAAAATGATATGCTTTCGACACTTTAATCATAGGAAATTAATATATACTTACAGTTTTGTTTTATTCGACGGATCCGTTTTTCTCCTTTCGACTTACAGACGTAATCTGAGTGAAGATTTTGTTGGAAATTTTATCTCATTTTTCTAACAAAACAAAAACACACCAGCACGAGATACGAACTGTGTGATGACAAAAATACTAATATAAAAATGTAGTACACGTGGCGACCAGGAAGGAATACGTGAGGTGTTATCCATCCCAATAATTGGAAATCCCAAAAATTACTAATATATCATTAGTGTTAGTATTAATATTATTAATTATTAATAATATTCTCTTAATTGGCTATTATGCCATAAAATTGTATGCTTAATACCAAATAAATAGAGTAAGTATTCATTTTATATATAACATAGTATGTTATTAAATGAATACAAAAAGTATTTTTGAAAGTAGTCCGTGATTTTTTGTTTTCTATTCAACAAACAAACAAATTTTTGAGCACCTTTCAACAAACATCTCCGACGTCAGCATTTGGTGGCCTGCATTCTCGAAGTTGTTTGGATGGCTACGGTCTCAGGTTGCAGCTGCCCTTTTCGGTTATAAGTCAGTCAGTTCTGTTGCCATCGTTTCATTGGCAATATATTTATCTCAGTATACTATAACCAATCGTGCACGGAAATTCTCGGGATGAGCGCCCTCGATGGCTACGGTTTAAGTTTATTAGACCTATAGGATCTTATAGGTCTCACTCGTATCAGTTCGAGTGAGAGCCAATAACTACCTAATATAATCTGACTGCAGCCAAAAAATATTTTATGAGAATGATTTGTTTCTTTAACATTGTTCCAGAAAATAGTTTTTTCATTCAGTTCCACAAAATTGATCTGCATGGGATTTTCCTTTAAAAATTTATTAGCATGCTATAAAACCGGCCAAACAGTACCTTTTCCCTGACAAGATTGGACGGAAATACCTTTTCGTCTTCCTAAAGGATTAGGATTGTAGACTATCCTCTGTACAGTTATTTTGATCGTAATTTACAACATGATAATAAATTTCAAGAGAGCTACCTTCGCAGGTCAACTTTGAGGATCTTATCTTACTTTAGTGCATGGTAAAAATATATTTATACACTAAATTATATATTTAAAAAATATTTTTCAATTTACGTTATATCATGCAGGGTATATTAATGAGTTTCCAAATTTCTGTACAAATTCCAGTAAATTGAAATTGATACAAAGCGACAATTACAATATTACTTGTCGTTTTAGGTTGAATTTTCGCCGAAATATTTTTAATAAATATTACATTATAATTTTCTCTTTAAATAGTCGTCGCATATTATCTGAACCCTCATTAAAATCATTTCCTCAAAAATGCATAAGTAAAAAAGTTTTTTTGCTCGTGACGAAATTGATAATATTTGAGGCCTTTTTAAAATCTAAATCCAGTTTTCAAAATGTTTCAAAGGAAAAGTAAATGTATTTATAAAAATAAATAAACATCAATTTTATTTAAACTACTTAAAAGTAACGCCTAATATAAATTATACAATAAACGAAAAAATGTCGGAAGAGTTTACCGAAGTTATTTCAGAAGTCATTATTTAAATTAAAATAATTATTTTTCAATAATAATATAAATAAAATAGAATTAATTCATGCCCGATTGGGTAATAATAGAAATGGAAAATGTTACAATTGAAAAGGAAAAAGTTACATTTGAATTAGAAATGATTACAAATGAAATGGAAAAAGTGATTATTGATCTGGAAAAGGTTACTTATGTCTTGGAAATTCTATAAATATAGCAATAAAAAAATTTATTTTACCAACTTGTTTGTTATAAATTTTTACAGTATTCTTGAAATTTCAGTTAGTCATATATTTATGATTCCCTTGAAAAAGTTTGATAACTGGATTTAGCGGGATTTGATTGTAAACGCCTCTATATGTAATATATTCAATTTTATAAAATGGATGGTTTTTCACCTGGCTTGTGTAAACAGACAGTCATAAGTATTATTATTATTATTTTTTTTTTTATTGCTTTGGTTTTAATACATTCTATAATTTATTTTTTTAAATTAATAATAATACTATTGACAGTTTGAATTCACAATGGAAAACTGAAATATGTACAAAATTTGAATCTTATAGACTGGTCCGTTTAAAAGTTTAGCAATTATGGCAGTTTTTGTCATTTTCGTCCTTCTGTGCATCGGTAGCGGTGTGGAAATTACCAACGCAAGGCCCACCCACCAATAATCAAAACTGCCCTATAAAAGTTTTTATTCATAGAAATGAATACTTTTTTTCTTCATATTCAGAAAAATACTATCTATCCCGATTCAAGAACATATAATTTCCATAGTATTACGTCAATTAGTATTTCGAGCTACTGTGGTCATGGTTAATAAAACTTTAAATTTGACCTGAAAATAAAAAGAAAAAAGAGCGCCTCATTTTATTTTGTAATTTCAAAAATCATTTGAGAAAAATATAAATTATGAAACTTATTTTTTATTAATATTATTTTGAAGCTCGTCTAATAAGCAAACCCGCTTGTGAATTCAAAATCCAAGCACAGCGCACACACATCCTTTGATTTACCAACATAGAGCGGACCGTGTTTGCGAATGTTCGAGACAGCTCAAAACTACGCGGTTCGCCGTCCAAACCGACCGCTCTGCTATGAACTGTTCGCCTTGGTTTTGTTCTGTTACGTTCTGCGCGCCCCGTGTGGACGCACCTTCTTATGAGGTTTCACAAGAAGAATAAATAAATTACTAAAACCCACTGTTTACACTGCAAAAGAAAAAATAAATAGATAAAAGGAAAAAAAGGATTTGGAAATAATTAGGATTCGTTCGTAGGGTTTATTGTTGCCAGGTCGAAAAGGGAAGGAACAGGTACCCGAGTACGACTTGTACAATAAGGTAATCAATTTTATGGGTTATATCTTTACAGGTCAACATTTTGGACCATATCTTACTAGAGAAAATCTTGACAAATAATTTATATGGCTTATCCCATTTCACTGAAGATTAAAAGTGATATGTAGTTTTGAAAAATGCATTGAAAATTGACCTCTTATAAATAATAATAATTGTACAATTACAATAATTGTAAATTACATCTATTTTATTGTTTAGCAGAGCATATTTATTGAAAAAAAATAGTAAAAATTGTAGTTAACAAAAATATTATTTTGGTTTCTGGATACTATAATTTTTTTTTTACAGGCATGTATAAATATAACTTCAACTTATTTACTTCTTCATTGTAAAATTGTTAGATTTCTTTAGAACATAATATATAATACTATAGAACATAATATATAATACTATAGAACATAATATATTATCAAAAATATAACTGACAACATAGTAGACAGGAAATCATAAGACAAATATCAGAAATTAAGTGATTAATATGAGCGCCTATTCGTAGAAAAAGAAAATTTTGGGTGTCATTAAATTCTATTTTGACTAATTGTTTCTATTAGAAAAAACTACCCATATCGATATAATGAAATCGTTTAATAATTTAACAAAAAAAATATGTAAACTACAATTGTCATTAACCGAATATTTTAAAAATAATCATAACTAAATTATTCAAGGTGATGAAAGTTATATTCCAAAAAAAGATTATTTCATACATGTTCTATTATTCAAAGCTTGAGGGGTGTAAAGTCACATACTTCATCTTTTAAAGTATAAACCATAAATATTATTGGATCTATAGATTACTTTTGATTGAGTTTGGCCCAAATTATTGATTGTAAAGCTAATTAAATAGAACATTCCGAAATTAATCATCCACCTAATATCATTATATTGAATCAATCCTTAGTGCCATAAACTGTTAGGTGTCCTTAATCGTCCTTATGTACCGGTTAGTAATACCGATTCAAAACTTTGTACGAACCAAATTATCCATTCAATTATTCCACTAATCATGAAATATATCAAAATTTAATGCATCGCAGAAATAGCTTTATTTACTGATAATGCTCCTCATTTAAGTTTTATCTACTAAGAAAATTTTGAAATATGCCAATATCGACAAATAATTAATAATGTTATTTTTTTTTTTCCATTTCAAAGCGCCATGGGATACGGAGTAGATCACACGGAGTAGTCAATATTCAGGGGATAAAGTGGGCTATATAATATAATGATTTATATAATTAAAATATATAACATAAAGTGTGCTAGTTTTTGTTTTGAATCTTAGACCAGCGCTATTGTTGCCATTCACTTTGCAATATTGTACCCTAATGAGCTGTATACTGCCGCAAAAACTCATTAACTAAATTGTGACAACACAAAAACAATGTAAATCAATAAGTCAATGCTAAACCACTTTTCGGGTACAAAAATTAACTTTCTCCTTTAGTTTAAGAAATCGCTATTTAAAAAATTGAACAAATTTGAAGTCGCTGCATTAATAAAATAAATAATTAACAAGAAAAAAATTTAATATGTAAAAAATATAAAATGTCATTCGATTCCCAAAAGTTATTGCTATTATCTCCCTCCCCGATCCTATTCATACAATGGGCATTTTTCTGATTGGACCGAAGCCGTAGAGTGGGGGTAGGCAGAGACTATTTATACCTGGATATAGAAGGTACGAAAGTCAGTTGTGTTTTGAATTTTGACTTGATTTCGACATTCAGAGTACAATTAGTGTTTTATTAAGTTATTGTGAATCAATTTTTCTCTGAAGTTTGTTGGTTCCTAGAAGTATTTACAATGAAAAGAGCTTCAGATAATTTATGCTCCAGTGACCAAGCAGATAGGAAGAAGAGCCGCTTAGAATTAGCTTCTATCGAGCCATTATTCTTAGCTTTAAAACTGCGCGCGAAATTGGACAAGATTAAATTAATCCTACAAAATATTGATGATGTTAATATTGGCAATGGTTACTATTGCAGAAGCCCATTACACCATGCCATTTCATGGAACTGTGATATAAGTATCATTGAAGAACTTATATCTAAAGGAGCTGATATAAATGCAAGAGATAAAATTGGAATGACTCCGCTGCATTTAGCCGTGACTAGCAATAAAGACTTTCAATATGTTCCTAGACTTCTCTCTCAAGGAGCCGACGTCAATGGAAGAAATCGGTCTGGAGAGACTCCTATCTACTTGGCTGTGAGCCAGTTTAGGAAGTGCAACATCGTTAAATTCCTCCTTGAACACGGAGCAAACACTGACTATGTGTATGACGATTTCTTGTCAGCACTAGGATTCTATACCATCTTGGATAAAGCAGTAGTGTTGGGATCTTTTTCGTCAGCCGAACTGCTCATTAAGACAATTTTTCTCAAGAACTTTGTTGACGATTATTCGAAAATTGTTAAACTGAAGGAAGACCCAAGAATTAATAATGATGACTTATCCAAATTCATGGCTAGTTGCATTGATGAATTAGTATTAATGCAGAAAACAAGAATCAGCTCCACCTATTCAGTGTATGATTTTGCTCTGCATGGAAATAATCTCAAAGTATTATATACAAACGCTGGACTAATTGATTCAGAGTTAATTAAAATGTTTCCAATTTATCACGAGAACATAAAACTAAATATTGCATCAGCCTTGCAAAGGGGGCAGTGCATTAATCGATTCAGAGATATGCAAACTTATAAAATATCGAGCAGACGTGATCCTGAAGCTGGAGGCGAAGAAGTTATATTAAATTTTGACTGTATCGAGCAAATATTTAACTATTTGACTACCCAGGAGCTGCTGAATTTCTCACAAGCATTCCATGAGACCTTACAAATCCGGCGGTAGCGACCATCAATAAATTTTTTTTATATTTAATGTGATAGCTAATTGTTTAACTTATTTATAAAATGTAATTATTTATTGTATATATATATATATTTTCTTTATTATTTGGAAAATACATTTTTAAAACTCACTTTTTTCTTTTTCCTATTTACCTATTTTGGAACAAACTAAATCTTAGGTGTATGTTGATTAGAGAAAATCTTTAGGTTGATTTCTAAAATAAAGGAAATAAGAAGGGGTACTAAAATTTTGAATAGTTTTAAGCCAAAATACACACTTCTTTTTTAAGTCAACATTTTTCATAAATATAAAATAGGTAAATTATATAGTGTCAATCCCTTACATTTCTTTAAAAAAGTATTAGGAAGATAGAACATTAACGAAATGATCACCAGCTTATAGGAGATTTTGTCTCAAATATTGTATATATAAATATATACATATATTTAATTTTTTTTTTTTTATGAATGAAGTCACAAGATTTGGCAAAATAAACTTTAATGCTGTATATTACATTTAACATAGTACAACGTACTGAATGATATGTAGATGGTGTTAGAATATTAATATTTTGAATAATCTGTTGAGCTAATTTACTACATTTTAGCAGCACTCGTAATATATATATATATATATATATATATATATATATATATATTACATTGCTATAGATATAGATATATTACGAGTGCTTATAAAATCTAGTAAATTAGCTCAACAGATTATACAAAATATTAAGATTAAGTTATTAAGAGAATATTAAGAATATATATACATATATATATATATATATATATATATATATATATATATATATATATATTCATCATAGGAGCAGACTCAATGAAGGTACGAGGGGGCGATCTCCCCTCCTCTCCCCAATAATATAAGAGAAAGGGTGAGATAATCAATTGTCCTTTTCCCAATAATTTGATGTACAAAACCAAAAAAAAATAAAAAAATAAAAAAAAATAAAAATCAATAAATAATCTATATCAACCACTAACATAGGTAAACTAAAACCAATTATGAAAATTAAATAAAGTCGAATAGCTGGGCTAGGCTCGGGCCTAGAAGTAAGATTAAATTTGAAGTAGAATCAAATTCTGTAAGTCTAGATCAGCTCCTCGTTCGTTAGTTCAAGCAGTAAACAATTCCAAGAAGAAATAGGGTCTGGATGGGCTAGCAGGGTGGGGAGTAAACTCAACTCAACAGCTTCAGTTCACTACTAAGGCTTAGGAGAGGCGATTTCCGACCCTCACCCCACAATCGAAATTTAAAGTCTGCGCTGATGACATAACATATACATTCACACATCATTTGGTGTTGTTAATTAAGTAATCGATAGAAATCAAGTATTTGGAAATTAATTTTTTTTTTAAACTTATTTTTAGAGATTTTTTTTATTTAAAATTAAAAATAATACTGCTAGATGAATAAAAAATAAGTTGTTGTTTCAATTTTAAAAATCAACTATAAACATTACCTAAATTAATTTGATAGTAATTTAAGAAAAAACATTGAATTTTCTGAAACTTTCATGTTTTGAAGACGGTATCATGGATTGACTTTCTATAAAACACGTATATGTGTTCATTCTATATGGCACATCCACCATAAAAGAGCCACAACTCATAATTTCTAAAGTCAGAAATTTTAAAATAGTTGCATCCGTCATCCCAAAGGGGCAATTTTTATAATATCAGGCCAAACCTTTAATAAAGTCAGTCAAAATTACCATACCAATCAATAAGGGTTATTTGTCGATCGGTATAACGTTTTAAGCATTATATTATATAAAAATTGTATTTTCATTTCGCAAACTA
This sequence comes from Rhaphigaster nebulosa, assembly GCA_948150685.1. Classification (NCBI taxonomy): domain Eukaryota; kingdom Metazoa; phylum Arthropoda; class Insecta; order Hemiptera; family Pentatomidae; genus Rhaphigaster; species Rhaphigaster nebulosa. Next base: position 17,848,774 of record OX411308.1, read on the forward strand.
TAACTTTTTTTTAAAAAAAAGCGTTTTATACAGCCATAACAAATCATCTATTTGTTAAAGATACAACAAAAAAGTTTCAATTTTTGATCGTTTACATAACCTAAAAAGTAAAATAAAGTTGATTCGAGGTCGTGTGATTTTCCGTGAAATCAGTAGGAGAACTTGCCTGTCTACGTGGAGTGATGAATGGAGGGGATACACCGCTGAGGCAGAGGCTTATTTTTGACTAAAACTCATTTCATTGTTTAAGCGCCCATTTTTTTTTTTTCAAAATGTAATTTATCAAATTAAATTTTTTCATCGGAAATCTTAAATAAATTACCCAAAGTTTGAGATGAAGCCATGCCTCAAGACTGCAATGATATCATCATTATTTATCATTAAAAACAATTTTTATCCGGTAAAGTTATGTATCACAAAAGCGAAATAAACTATCTGTTGTGATAATTCATTAATTAAAAATAATATTTTTTATTAATTAATCATAATTTTTTATTTCATATTAATAATAAATAAATTAAGAATGTATTTAACGTACTTAATAAATGTGACGAAACATTTAAGTTATATAGTTTTTTTTTTACATTGACCTTTTGGAAATTGGAACTAATTCGATTTAGGAGTTGACCGTAGGCTTTGGTACAATTAACATCAGCAATGTTAGTTTTTTGATAACCCAATTTCTTGTTTTGGATTCTTCATGAAATTTGTTTTACAAACAGAGAAAAAGAAATATAGCTAGAATAAAAAAAAATTTAAAAATGTATTGAGCGGTTTTCATTAAAAATTTTGTATAATTTATTGTGAAATTTGGAGTATCATGAATAATTAATTATTTGTAAACAGTCCTTAGAGCGCAAGTCCATCAATGGACAAAATATTATAATTTTAAAAATGTTTTATTAGTGCTACCTCAATAAATATTAACCATAAAAAAAATGAAAAATCATTAAGTATGTATTGCTAATTATTTCAAAAAATAAATCCTACGCATATTTAAGTATTTATATATAATAAAAAATGATAAATCCAAGTTATTTTTTTTTTTTTCAATTAGAAGACCCAAAATGGTATTAATCAAATGAAACAGAAATAAAACATCAATATTATGTTTAAAAAAAACAACCTAAAAATAGAGACAAATTTTAAATCAGCACGCCCTTAAAGGATTATATAAAAAGGTCTGGTCGTTGTGGGACCCACTTTTGTGTTGCAAAGCGACAAAATTTTGTCTTATATTTTTTTTTTCTTCAAATAGCTATACATTTTTTTTTTCTTATTTGTAAAGTATAAAATAAATATTATTGGGGAAGGGGAAGATTTTTCAGCATTCAAGAGCACATTCGACGAACGGTATGCGGCACAAAATTAACAGAGATGTTGCATAAAAAAAAAAATTGTGCAAATCTCTTTTAAGCAAGAAATGAGGCCCACGTTGGAATTAACGTCACACAAAGAAGAGGTCACAATCAATTAAATGGATCACCGATTTTAACAAATTTTTTTTTGGACTATGTCCAAAAATATTAGACTCATGTTTGTTCCAAGAGGCCCTAGGAGCCCAGAAATAAATATGAAAGTTATAAAAGTATCACAAAATGATATGCTTTCGACACTTTAATCATAGGAAATTAATATATACTTACAGTTTTGTTTTATTCGACGGATCCGTTTTTCTCCTTTCGACTTACAGACGTAATCTGAGTGAAGATTTTGTTGGAAATTTTATCTCATTTTTCTAACAAAACAAAAACACACCAGCACGAGATACGAACTGTGTGATGACAAAAATACTAATATAAAAATGTAGTACACGTGGCGACCAGGAAGGAATACGTGAGGTGTTATCCATCCCAATAATTGGAAATCCCAAAAATTACTAATATATCATTAGTGTTAGTATTAATATTATTAATTATTAATAATATTCTCTTAATTGGCTATTATGCCATAAAATTGTATGCTTAATACCAAATAAATAGAGTAAGTATTCATTTTATATATAACATAGTATGTTATTAAATGAATACAAAAAGTATTTTTGAAAGTAGTCCGTGATTTTTTGTTTTCTATTCAACAAACAAACAAATTTTTGAGCACCTTTCAACAAACATCTCCGACGTCAGCATTTGGTGGCCTGCATTCTCGAAGTTGTTTGGATGGCTACGGTCTCAGGTTGCAGCTGCCCTTTTCGGTTATAAGTCAGTCAGTTCTGTTGCCATCGTTTCATTGGCAATATATTTATCTCAGTATACTATAACCAATCGTGCACGGAAATTCTCGGGATGAGCGCCCTCGATGGCTACGGTTTAAGTTTATTAGACCTATAGGATCTTATAGGTCTCACTCGTATCAGTTCGAGTGAGAGCCAATAACTACCTAATATAATCTGACTGCAGCCAAGAAATATTTTATGGGAATGATTTGTTTCTTTAACTTTGTTTCAGAAAATAGTTTTTTCATTCAGTTCCACAAAGTTGATCTGCATGGGATTTTCCTTTAAAAATTTATTAGCATGCTATAAAACCGGCCAAACAGTACATTTTCCCTGACAAGATTGGACGGAAATACCTTTTCGTCTTCCTAAAGGATTAGGATTGTAGACTATCCTCTGTACAGTTATTTTGATCGTAATTTACAACATGATAATAAATTTCAAGAGAGCTACCTTCGCAGGTCAACTTTGAGGATCTTATCTTACTTTAGTGCATGGTAAAAATATATTTATACACTAAATTATATATTTAAAAAATATTTTTCAATTTACGTTATATCATGCAGGGTATATTAATGAGTTTCCAAATTTCTGTACAAATTCCAGTAAATTGAAATTGATACAAAGCGACAATTACAATATTACTTGTCGTTTTAGGTTGAATTTTCGCCGAAATATTTTTAATAAATATTACATTATAATTTTCTCTTTAAATAGTCGTCGCATATTATCTGAACCCTCATTAAAATCATTTCCTCAAAAATGCATAAGTAAAAAAGTTTTTTTGCTCGTGACGAAATTGATAATATTTGAGGCCTTTTTAAAAACTAAATCCAGTTTTCAAAATGTTTCAAAGGAAAAGTAAATGTATTTATAAAAATAAATAAACATCAATTTTATTTAAACTACTTAAAAGTAACGCCTAATATAAATTATACAATAAACGAAAAAATGTCGGAAGAGTTTACCGAAGTTATTTCAGAAGTCATTATTTAAATTAAAATAATTATTTTTCAATAATAATATAAATAAAATAGAATTAATTCATGCCCGATTGGGTAATAATAGAAATGGAAAATGTTACAATTGAAAAGGAAAAAGTTACATTTGAATTAGAAATGATTACAAATGAAATGGAAAAAGTGATTATTGATCTGGAAAAGGTTACTTATGTCTTGGAAATTCTATAAATATAGCAATAAAAAAATTTATTTTACCAACTTGTTTGTTATAAATTTTTACAGTATTCTTGAAATTTCAGTTAGTCATATATTTATGATTCCCTTGAAAAAGTTTGATAACTGGATTTAGCGGGATTTGATTGTAAACGCCTCTATATGTAATATATTCAATTTTATAAAATGGATGGTTTTTCACCTGGCTTGTGTAAACAGACAGTCATAAGTATTATTATTATTATTTTTTTTTTTATTGCTTTGGTTTTAATACATTCTATAATTTATTTTTTTAAATTAATAATAATACTATTGACAGTTTGAATTCACAATGGAAAACTGAAATATGTACAAAATTTGAATCTTATAGACTGGTCCGTTTAAAAGTTTAGCAATTATGGCAGTTTTTGTCATTTTCGTCCTTCTGTGCATCGGTAGCGGTGTGGAAATTACCAACGCAAGGCCCACCCACCAATAATCAAAACTGCCCTATAAAAGTTTTTATTCATAGAAATGAATACTTTTTTTCTTCATATCCAGAAAAATACTATGAACAGACACTATGATTCAAGAACATATAATTTCCATAGTATTACGTCAATTAGTATTTCTATATATTCCAAAAATTACTAATATATCATTAGTGTTAGTATTAATATTATTCATTATTAATAATATTCTCTTAATTGGCTATTATGCCATAAAATTGTATGCTTAATACCAAATAAATAGAGTAAGTATTCATTTTATATATAACATAGTATGTTATTAAATGAATACAAAAAGTATTTTTGAAAGTAGTCCGTGATTTTTTGTTTTCTATTCAACAAACAAACAAATTTTTGAGCACCTTTCAACAAACATCTCCGACGTCAGCATTTGGTGGCCTGCATTCTCGAAGTTGTTTGGATGGCTACGGTCTCAGGTTGCAGCTGCCCTTTTCGGTTATAAGTCAGTCAGTTCTGTTGCCATCGTTTCATTGGCAATATATTTATCTCAGTATACTATAACCAATCGTGCACGGAAATTCTCGGGATGAGCGCCCTCAATGGCTACGGTTTAAGTTTATTAGACCTATAGGATCTTATAGGTCTCACTCGTATCAGTTCGAGTGAGAGCCAATAACTACCTAATATAATCTGACTGCAGCCAAGAAATATTTTATGGGAATGATTTGTTTCTTTAACTTTGTTTCAGAAAATAGTTTTTTCATTCAGTTCCACAAAGTTGATCTGCATGGGATTTTCCTTTAAAAATTTATTAGCATGCTATAAAACCGGCCAAACAGTACCTTTTCCCTGACAAGATTGGACGGAAATACCTTTTCGTCTTCCTAAAGGATTAGGATTGTAGACTATCCTCTGTACAGTTATTTTGATCGTAATTTACAACATGATAATAAATTTCAAGAGAGCTACCTTCGCAGGTCAACTTTGAGGATCTTATCTTACTTTAGTGCATGGTAAAAATATATTTATACACTAAATTATATATTTAAAAAATATTTTTCAATTTACGTTATATCATGCAGGGTATATTAATGAGTTTCCAAATTTCTGTACAAATTCCAGTAAATTGAAATTGATACAAAGCGACAATTACAATATTACTTGTCGTTTTAGGTTGAATTTTCGCCGAAATATTTTTAATAAATATTAAATTATAATTTTCTCTTTAAATAGTCGTCGCATATTATCTGAACCCTCATTAAAATCATTTCCTCAAAAATGCATAAGTAAAAAAGTTTTTTTGCTCGTGACGAAATTGATAATATTTGAGGCCTTTTTAAAAACTAAATCCAGTTTTCAAAATGTTTCAAAGGAAAAGTAAATGTATTTATAAAAATAAATAAACATCAATTTTATTTAAACTACTTAAAAGTAACGCCTAATATAAATTATACAATAAACGAAAAAATGTCGGAAGAGTTTACCGAAGTTATTTCAGAAGTCATTATTTAAATTAAAATAATTATTTTTCAATAATAATATAAATAAAATAGAATTAATTCATGCCCGATTGGGTAATAATAGAAATGGAAAATGTTACAATTGAAAAGGAAAAAGTTACATTTGAATTAGAAATGATTACAAATGAAATGGAAAAAGTGATTATTGATCTGGAAAAGGTTACTTATGTCTTGGAAATTCTATAAATATAGCAATAAAAAAATTTATTTTACCAACTTGTTTGTTATAAATTTTTACAGTATTCTTGAAATTTCAGTTAGTCATATATTTATTATTCCCTTGAAAAAGTTTGATAACTGGATTTAGCGGGATTTGATTGTAAACGCCTCTATATGTAATATATTCAATTTTATAAAATGGATGGTTTTTCACCTGGCTTGTGTAAACAGACAGTCATAAGTATTATTATTATTATTTTTTTTTTTATTGCTTTGGTTTTAATACATTCTATAATTTATTTTTTTAAATTAATAATAATACTATTGACAGTTTGAATTCACAATGGAAAACTGAAATATGTACAAAATTTGAATCTTATAGACTGGTCCGTTTAAAAGTTTAGCAATTATGGCAGTTTTTGTCATTTTCGTCCTTCTGTGCATCGGTAGCGGTGTGGAAATTACCAACGCAAGGCCCACCCACCAATAATCAAAACTGCCCTATAAAAGTTTTTATTCATAGAAATGAATACTTTTTTTCTTCATATCCAGAAAAATACTATGAACAGACACTATGATTCAAGAACATATAATTTCCATAGTATTACGTCAATTAGTATTTCTATATATTCCAAAAATTACTAATATATCATTAGTGTTAGTATTAATATTATTCATTATTAATAATATTCTCTTAATTGGCTATTATGCCATAAAATTGTATGCTTAATACCAAATAAATAGAGTAAGTATTCATTTTATATATAACATAGTATGTTATTAAATGAATACAAAAAGTATTTTTGAAAGTAGTCCGTGATTTTTTGTTTTCTATTCAACAAACAAACAAATTTTTGAGCACCTTTCAACAAACATCTCCGACGTCAGCATTTGGTGGCCTGCATTCTCGAAGTTGTTTGGATGGCTACGGTCTCAGGTTGCAGCTGCCCTTTTCGGTTATAAGTCAGTCAGTTCTGTTGCCATCGTTTCATTGGCAATATATTTATCTCAGTATACTATAACCAATCGTGCACGGAAATTCTCGGGATGAGCGCCCTCAATGGCTACGGTTTAAGTTTATTAGACCTATAGGATCTTATAGGTCTCACTCGTATCAGTTCGAGTGAGAGCCAATAACTACCTAATATAATCTGACTGCAGCCAAGAAATATTTTATGGGAATGATTTGTTTCTTTAACTTTGTTTCAGAAAATAGTTTTTTCATTCAGTTCCACAAAGTTGATCTGCATGGGATTTTCCTTTAAAAATTTATTAGCATGCTATAAAACCGGCCAAACAGTACCTTTTCCCTGACAAGATTGGACGGAAATACCTTTTCGTCTTCCTAAAGGATTAGGATTGTAGACTATCCTCTGTACAGTTATTTTGATCGTAATTTACAACATGATAATAAATTTCAAGAGAGCTACCTTCGCAGGTCAACTTTGAGGATCTTATCTTACTTTAGTGCATGGTAAAAATATATTTATACACTAAATTATATATTTAAAAAATATTTTTCAATTTACGTTATATCATGCAGGGTATATTAATGAGTTTCCAAATTTCTGTACAAATTCCAGTAAATTGAAATTGATACAAAGCGACAATTACAATATTACTTGTCGTTTTAGGTTGAATTTTCGCCGAAATATTTTTAATAAATATTAAATTATAATTTTCTCTTTAAATAGTCGTCGCATATTATCTGAACCCTCATTAAAATCATTTCCTCAAAAATGCATAAGTAAAAAAGTTTTTTTGCTCGTGACGAAATTGATAATATTTGAGGCCTTTTTAAAAACTAAATCCAGTTTTCAAAATGTTTCAAAGGAAAAGTAAATGTATTTATAAAAATAAATAAACATCAATTTTATTTAAACTACTTAAAAGTAACGCCTAATATAAATTATACAATAAACGAAAAAATGTCGGAAGAGTTTACCGAAGTTATTTCAGAAGTCATTATTTAAATTAAAATAATTATTTTTCAATAATAATATAAATAAAATAGAATTAATTCATGCCCGATTGGGTAATAATAGAAATGGAAAATGTTACAATTGAAAAGGAAAAAGTTACATTTGAATTAGAAATGATTACAAATGAAATGGAAAAAGTGATTATTGATCTGGAAAAGGTTACTTATGTCTTGGAAATTCTATAAATATAGCAATAAAAAAATTTATTTTACCAACTTGTTTGTTATAAATTTTTACAGTATTCTTGAAATTTCAGTTAGTCATATATTTATTATTCCCTTGAAAAAGTTTGATAACTGGATTTAGCGGGATTTGATTGTAAACGCCTCTATATGTAATATATTCAATTTTATAAAATGGATGGTTTTTCACCTGGCTTGTGTAAACAGACAGTCATAAGTATTATTATTATTATTTTTTTTTTTATTGCTTTGGTTTTAATACATTCTATAATTTATTTTTTTAAATTAATAATAATACTATTGACAGTTTGAATTCACAATGGAAAACTGAAATATGTACAAAATTTGAATCTTATAGACTGGTCCGTTTAAAAGTTTAGCAATTATGGCAGTTTTTGTCATTTTCGTCCTTCTGTGCATCGGTAGCGGTGTGGAAATTACCAACGCAAGGCCCACCCACCAATAATCAAAACTGCCCTATAAAAGTTTTTATTCATAGAAATGAATACTTTTTTTCTTCATATCCAGAAAAATACTATCTATCCCGATTCAAGAACATATAATTTCCATAGTATTACGTCAATTAGTATTTCGAGCTACTGTGGTCATGGTTAATAAAACTTTAAATTTGACCTGAAAATAAAAAGAAAAAAGAGCGCCTCATTTTATTTTGTAATTTCAAAAATCATTTGAGAAAAATATAAATTATGAAACTTATTTTTTATTAATATTATTTTGAAGCTCGTCTAATAAGCAAACCCGCTTGTGAATTCAAAATCCAAGCACAGCGCACACACATCCTTTGATTTACCAACATAGAGCGGACCGTGTTTGCGAATGTTCGAGACAGCTCAAAACTACGCGGTTCGCCGTCCAAACCGACCGCTCTGCTATGAACTGTTCGCCTTGGTTTTGTTCTGTTACGTTCTGCGCGCCCCGTGTGGACGCACCTTCTTATGAGGTTTCACAAGAAGAATAAATAAATTACTAAAACCCACTGTTTACACTGCAAAAGAAAAAATAAATAGATAAAAGGAAAAAAAGGATTTGGAAATAATTAGGATTCGTTCGTAGGGTTTATTGTTGCCAGGTCGAAAAGGGAAGGAACAGGTACCCGAGTACGACTTGTACAATAAGGTAATCAATTTTATGGGTTATATCTTTACAGGTCAACATTTTGGACCATATCTTACTAGAGATAATCTTGACAAATAATTTATATGGCTTATCCCATTTCACTGAAGATTAAAAGTGATATGTAGTTTTGAAAAATGCATTGAAAATTGACCTCTTATAAATAATAATAATTGTACAATTACAATAATTGTAAATTACATCTATTTTATTGTTTAGCAGAGCATATTTATTGAAAAAAAATAGTAAAAATTGTAGTTAACAAAAATATTATTTTGGTTTCTGGATACTATAATTTTTTTTTTACAGGCATGTATAAATATAACTTCAACTTATTTACTTCTTCATTGTAAAATTGTTAGATTTCTTTAGAACATAATATATAATACTATAGAACATAATATATAATACTATAGAACATAATATATTATCAAAAATATAACTGACAACATAGTAGACAGGAAATCATAAGACAAATATCAGAAATTAAGTGATTAATATGAGCGCCTATTCGTAGAAAAAGGAAATTTTGGGTGTCATTAAATTCTATTTTGACTAATTGTTTCTATTAGAAAAAACTACCCATATCGATATAATGAAATCGTTTAATAATTTAACAAAAAAAATATGTAAACTACAATTGTCATTAACTGAATATTTTAAAAATAATCATAACTAAATTATTCAAGGTGAAGAAAGTTATATTCCAAAAAAAGATTATTTCATAACACGGCACATTCTATTATTCACAGCTTGAGGGGCGTAGAGTCACATACTTCATCTTTTTAAGTATAAACCATAAATATTATTGCATCTATAGATTACTTTTGATTGAGTTTGGCCCAAATTATTGATTGTAAAGCTAATTAAATAGAACATTCCGAAATAAATCATCCACCTAATATCATTATATTGAATCAATCCTTAGTGCCATAAACTGTTAGGTGTCCTTAATCGTCCTTATGTACCGGTTAGTAATACCGATTCAAAACTTTGTACGAACCAAATTATCCATTCAATTATTCCACTAATCATGAAATATATCAAAATTTAATGCATCGCAGAAATAGCTTTATTTACTGATAATGCTACTCATTTAAGTTTTATCTACTAAGAAAATTTTGAAATATGCCAATATCGACAAATAAATAATAATGTTATTTTTTTTTTTCCATTTCAAAGCGCCATGGGATACGGAGTAGATCACACGGAGTAGTCAATATTCAGGGGATAAAGTGGGCTATATAATATAATGATTTATATAATTAAAATATATAACATAAAGTGTGCTAGTTTTTGTTTTGAATCTTAGACCAGCGCTATTGTTGCCATTCACTTTGCAATATTGTACCCTAATGAGCTGTATACTGCCGCAAAAACTCATTAACTAAATTGTGACAACACAAAAACAATGTAAATCAATAAGTCAATGCTAAACCACTTTTCGGGTACAAAAATTAACTTTCTCCTTTAGTTTAAGAAATCGCTATTTAAAAAATTGAACAAGTTTGAAGTCGCTGCATTAATAAAATAAATAATTAACAAGAAAAAAATTTAATATGTAAAAAATATAAAATGTCATTTGATTCCCAAAAGTTATTGCTATTATCTCCCTCCCCGATCCTATTCATACAATGGGCATTTTTCTGATTGGACCGAAGCCGTAGAGTGGGGGTAGGCAGAGACTATTTATACCTGGATATAGAAGGTACGAAAGTCAGTTGTGTTTTGAATTTTGACTTGATTTCGACATTCAGAGTACAATTAGTGTTTTATTAAGTTATTGTGAATCAATTTTTCTCTGAAGTTTGTTGGTTCCTAGAAGTATTTACAATGAAAAGAGCTTCAGATAATTTATGCTCCAGTGACCAAGCAGATGGGAAGAAGAGCCGCTTAGAATTAGCTTCTATCGAGCCATTATTCTTAGCTTTAAAACTGCGCGCGAAATTGGACAAGATTAAATTAATCCTACAAAATATTGATGATGTTAATATTGGCAATGGTTACTATTGCAGAAGCCCATTACACCATGCCATTTCATGGAACTGTGATATAAGTATCATTGAAGAACTTATATCTAAAGGAGCTGATATAAATGCAAGAGATAAAATTGGAATGACTCCGCTGCATTTAGCCGTGACTAGCAATAAAGACTTTCAATATGTTCCTAGACTTCTCTCTCAAGGAGCCGACGTCAATGGAAGAAATCGGTCTGGAGAGACTCCTATCTACTTGGCTGTGAGCCAGTTTAGGAAGTGCAACATCGTTAAATTCCTCCTTGAACACGGAGCAAACACTGACTATGTGTATGACGATTTCTTGTCAGCACTAGGATTCTATACCATCTTGGATAAAGCAGTAGTGTTGGGATCTTTTTCGTCAGCCGAACTGCTCATTAAGACAATTTTTCTCAAGAACTTTGTTGACGATTATTCGAAAATTGTTAAACTGAAGGAAGACCCAAGAATTAATAATGATGACTTATCCAAATTCATGGCTAGTTGCATTGATGAATTAGTATTAATGCAGAAAACAAGAATCAGCTCCACCTATTCAGTGTATGATTTTGCTCTGCATGGAAATAATCTCAAAGTATTATATACAAACGCTGGACTAATTGATTCAGAGTTAATTAAAATGTTTCCAATTTATCACGAGAACATAAAACTAAATATTGCATCAGCCTTGCAAAGGGGGCAGTGCATTAATCGATTCAGAGATATGCAAACTTATAAAATATCGAGCAGACGTGATCCTGAAGCTGGAGGCGAAGAAGTTATATTAAATTTTGACTGTATCGAGCAAATATTTAACTATTTGACTACCCAGGAGCTGCTGAATTTCTCACAAGCATTCCATGAGACCTTACAAATCCGGCGGTAGCGACCATCAATAAATTTTTTTTATATTTAATGTGATAGCTAATTGTTTAACTTATTTATAAAATGTAATTATTTATTGTATATATATATATATTTTCTTTATTATTTGGAAAATACATTTTTAAAACTCACTTTTTTCTTTTTCCTATTTACCTATTTTGGAACAAACTAAATTTTAGGTGTATGTTGATTAGAGAAAATCTTTAGGTTGATTTCTAAAATAAAGGAAATAAGAAGGGGTACTAAAATTTTGAATAGTTTTAAGCCAAAATACACACTTCTTTTTTAAGTCAACATTTTTCATAAATATAAAATAGGTAAATTATATAGTGTCAATCCCTTACATTTCTTTAAAAAAGTATTAGGAAGATAGAACATTAACGAAATGATCACCAGCTTATAGGAGATTTTGTCTCAAATATTGTATATATAAATATATACATATATTTAATTTTTTTTTTTTTATGAATGAAGTCACAAGATTTGGCAAAATAAACTTTAATGCTGTATATTACATTTAACATAGTACAACGTACTGAATGATATGTAGATGGTGTTAGAATATTAATATTTTGAATAATCTGTTGAGCTAATTTACTACATTTTAGCAGCACTCGTAATATATATATATATATATATATATATATATATATATATATATATATATATATATATATATATATATTACGTTTGCTATAGATATAGATATATTACGAGTGCTTATAAAATCTAGTAAATTAGCTCAACAGATTATACAAAATATTAAGATTAAGTTATTAAGAGAATATTAAGAATATATATACATATATATATATATATTCATCATAGGAGCAGACTCAATGAAGGTACGAGGGGGCGATCTCCCCTCCTCTCCCCAATAATATAAGAGAAAGGGTGAGATAATCAATTGTCCTTTTCCCAATAATTTGATGTACAAAACCAAAAAAAAATAAAAAAATAAAAAAAAATAAAAATCAATAAATAATCTATATCAACCACTAACATAGGTAAACTAAAACCAATTATGAAAATTAAATAAAGTCGAATAGCTGGGCTAGGCTCGGGCCTAGAAGTAAGATTAAATTTGAAGTAGAATCAAATTCTGTAAGTCTAGATCAGCTCCTCGTTCGTTAGTTCAAGCAGTAAACAATTCCAAGAAGAAATAGGGTCTGGATGGGCTAGCAGGGTGGGGAGTAAACTCAACTCAACAGCTTCAGTTCACTACTAAGGCTTAGGAGAGGCGATTTCCGACCCTCACCCCACAATCGAAATTTAAAGTCTGCGCTGATGACATAACATATACATTCACACATCATTTGGTGTTGTTAATTAAGTAATCGATAGAAATCAAGTATTTGGAAATTAATTTTTTTTTTAAACTTATTTTTAGAGATTTTTTTTATTTAAAATTAAAAATAATACTGCTAGATGAATAAAAAATAAGTTGTTGTTTCAATTTTAAAAATCAACTATAAACATTACCTAAATTAATTTGATAGTAATTTAAGAAAAAACATTGAATTTTCTGAAACTTTCATGTTTTGAAGACGGTATCATGGATTGACTTTCTATAAAACACGTATATGTGTTCATTCTATATGGCACATCCACCATAAAAGAGCCACAACTCATAATTTCTAAAGTCAGAAATTTTAAAATAGTTGCATCCGTCATCCCAAAGGGGCAATTTTTATAATATCAGGCCAAACCTTTAATAAAGTCAGTCAAAATTACCATACCAATCAATAAGGGTTATTTGTCGATCGGTATAACGTTTTAAGCATTATATTATATAAAAATTGTATTTTCATTTCGCAAACTATAACTTTTTTTTAAAAAAAAGCGTTTTATACAGCCATAACAAATCATCTATTTGTTAAAGATACAACAAAAAAGTTTCAATTTTTGATCGTTTACATAACCTAAAAAGTAAAATAAAGTTGATTCGAGGTCGTGTGATTTTCCGTGAAATCAGTAGGAGAACTTGCCTGTCTACGTGGAGTGATGAATGGAGGGGATACACCGCTGAGGCAGAGGCTTATTTTTGACTAAAACTCATTTCATTGTTTAAGCGCCCATTTTTTTTTTTTCAAAATGTAATTTATCAAATTAAATTTTTTCATCGGAAATCTTAAATAAATTACCCAAAGTTTGAGATGAAGCCATGCCTCAAGACTGCAATGATATCATCATTATTTATCATTAAAAACAATTTTTATCCGGTAAAGTTATGTATCACAAAAGCGAAATAAACTATCTGTTGTGATAATTCATTAATTAAAAATAATATTTTTTATTAATTAATCATAATTTTTTATTTCATATTAATAATAAATAAATTAAGAATGTATTTAACGTACTTAATAAATGTGACGAAACATTTAAGTTATATAGTTTTTTTTTTACATTGACCTTTTGGAAATTGGAACTAATTCGATTTAGGAGTTGACCGTAGGCTTTGGTACAATTAACATCAGCAATGTTAGTTTTTTGATAACCCAATTTCTTGTTTTGGATTCTTCATGAAATTTGTTTTACAAACAGAGAAAAAGAAATATAGCTAGAATAAAAAAAAATTTAAAAATGTATTGAGCGGTTTTCATTAAAAATTTTGTATAATTTATTGTGAAATTTGGAGTATCAGGAATAATTAATTATTTGTAAACAGTCCTTAGAGCGCAAGTCCATCAATGGACAAAATATTATAATTTTAAAAATGTTTTATTAGTGCTACCTCAATAAATATTAACCATAAAAAAAATGAAAAATCATTAAGTATGTATTGCTAATTATTTCAAAAAATAAATCCTACGCATATTTAAGTATTTATATATAATAAAAAATGATAAATCCAAGTTATTTTTTTTTTTTTCAATTAGAAGACCCAAAATGGTATTAATCAAATGAAACAGAAATAAAACATCAATATTATGTTTAAAAAAAACAACCTAAAAATAGAGACAAATTTTAAATCAGCACGCCCTTAAAGGATTATATAAAAAGGTCTGGTCGTTGTGGGACCCACTTTTGTGTTGCAAAGCGACAAAATTTTGTCTTATATTTTTTTTTTCTTCAAATAGCTATACATTTTTTTTTTCTTGTTTGTAAAGTATAAAATAAATATTATTGGGGAAGGGGAAGATTTTTCAGCATTCAAGAGCACATTCGACGAACGGTATGCGGCACAAAATTAACAGAGATGTTGCATAAAAAAAAAAATTGTGCAAATCTCTTTTAAGCAAGAAATGAGGCCCACGTTGGAATTAACGTCACACAAAGAAGAGGTCACAATCAATTAAATGGATCACCGATTTTAACAAATTTTTTTTTGGACTATGTCCAAAAATATTAGACTCATGTTTGTTCCAAGAGGCCCTAGGAGCCCAGAAATAAATATGAAAGTTATAAAAGTATCACAAAATGATATGCTTTCGACACTTTAATCATAGGAAATTAATATATACTTACAGTTTTGTTTTATTCGACGGATCCGTTTTTCTCCTTTCGACTTACAGACGTAATCTGAGTGAAGATTTTGTTGGAAATTTTATCTCATTTTTCTAACAAAACAAAAACACACCAGCACGAGATACGAACTGTGTGATGACAAAAATACTAATATAAAAATGTAGTACACGTGGCGACCAGGAAGGAATACGTGAGGTGTTATCCATCCCAATAATTGGAAATCCCAAAAATTACTAATATATCATTAGTGTTAGTATTAATATTATTAATTATTAATAATATTCTCTTAATTGGCTATTATGCCATAAAATTGTATGCTTAATACCAAATAAATAGAGTAAGTATTCATTTTATATATAACATAGTATGTTATTAAATGAATACAAAAAGTATTTTTGAAAGTAGTCCGTGATTTTTTGTTTTCTATTCAACAAACAAACAAATTTTTGAGCACCTTTCAACAAACATCTCCGACGTCAGCATTTGGTGGCCTGCATTCTCGAAGTTGTTTGGATGGCTACGGTCTCAGGTTGCAGCTGCCCTTTTCGGTTATAAGTCAGTCAGTTCTGTTGCCATCGTTTCATTGGCAATATATTTATCTCAGTATACTATAACCAATCGTGCACGGAAATTCTCGGGATGAGCGCCCTCGATGGCTACGGTTTAAGTTTATTAGACCTATAGGATCTTATAGGTCTCACTCGTATCAGTTCGATGAGAGCCAATAACTACCAAGGCCAACCCAAAAGTAAACGTAGTATCTCTCCTCAACCATTCTGATCCCTGTTTTATTAATCATAATGGCATACGTTTTTAATTAAAGAAATGTAACGATCGAAAGCAATCTCTAAAAGGATAAAACGAAATAGTTGTAACTAATTATTATAACTATTTCAAAATAGTTACAACTATTTTATTTAATTCTTGACCTACACCCGGACCACTTCCTTCTAGTTATACCATTCGGTCAACTTTCGATACACAAACAGAAAATAATCTCTATTTCAATATAGGGCCAAATGTTTATATTTAGGATGGAAGATGAAATGAACCCCAAATTTGTTAAAATATTATTCGTGAAAATTCATTTCTGTATTTTTCAAATTATATCGTGTTGATTCCAATCCTCAAATTTACTAAAAATTAATACTGGAGTTCACAGCTAAAGTGGTCATGGACAGGGGGAATGGTGAGGTGGTGAGATTAGTCATTGCTGTCGGTGGAAACTGGGTCCCAGGTTTACCAAGCTGGATCAAGATGACCAAGTATGTTGTAGCTGAGGCAATCATCTGAAACATGACGAACAAGAAGGATCATAAACCAGGAATTATCTGTTATATTACAAAGAACTATTTAAAGACTGTCAGTATGATGAGCAGTAATTCAATTACAACTAAGAATGTATCGAAATAAGCATATGGCAATCGGTACAATTGCAGGAAAAAGAGTGTTAAGAAAAAGTATCAAGCGTTACGTATTCCTAGAATGACAGAAAGTGCATACCCTTAAGGAATCGAAATACTACATTGACTTTACTCCATGGCAAAAGGCACAACAAAGAAGTATTAAGAAGAAGGTTGGTATAATATAATAGTTTTTTAAACAATTTTAGTGGGACAATTCCGTAAACTATATATTTTTGGTGTGTCGAAATGGAAACATATTTTAAAAGTTTCGGTTTTGTTTCCATAAAAATTCCATTCATTTTTCATAGTAACGTTTTCTTTCCATTAATTCACATAAAAGTAGAAATTATTAAGTTAATTTCTACTTATTTTGTTATTACATTATATTATTACAGAGCGTATTGTTGACAACAGGTTGGCGGCTTGGTGAGAGGACGTTCGGTCGCATCAGTCTCCTTTCGGATTCGCTCGGCTTTCCATTTAGGATCTTATTGTGGTTACAAGAATCTTTGCTAATACTGTTACGATTTAGATAATTTTTGTTTTTGTGTGTTAGAGAATTTAATTACCATTCAAATGATATTATACATATCTTTCTAGATAGAAACAATACTCACTGAGTGCATCAATGTATAATCCAAGTTGAAGAAACCACATGCAGTGAATACCACCTCTTGTTTCATCGAAATGTGCAACCTCAGCTTGTTCTAGGAAATGAATTATCGGAAAAAACATTAATTTTGTTTACCTATATTGTAAAATTTTAATTTAGATAAGTAAAATATATTAATTTATTCCAAATGACATAGTTTTTTATATACAGCATTTTTATTCAAAATTTTCGTTCTTATAGACAATCTCTTGGTTCTCCATATACTGCAGCACCTGATAAACAATATTCCTAAAAATAAAACTATGAATTTCATATATAGTCTATTAAAAATATATAATCGTAAAACTCATTATCAATTTTATTACATAATAAACGAATGATAAAATCTGAAATATAAATCCGGCATCTTCTATGGAAGATAATTCATATCATCCCTTTTATACATATGGCAATCGGTACAATTGCAGGCTTTATATATAAATTAATATTTTTTGTTGGACCACATTAACCGAACGTGTTGCGCTGAAGGCAAAATATGGTATCGGTTCGATTCTTGCTGAACTATCTGAACTTGGTTTTGGTGTGACACAAGAAATATATCTTTACTTAACAACTTTAACAAATTTTATGGATAATCCACCATAAATAGAAACTCAATAACAAAAAACTGAGTAATACAGATACGAACTCAAGAGTAGCTAATCCAGTGACTTAATAACTGCTTAAATACCTTCCGTCAAAAACATACTGAGTAATCAAGTTGGCATCTGTTCATGTAAAAATCAATTTTATTAAATTTTATTCTTATATATATATATATATATATATATATATATATATATATATATATATATATATATATATATATATATATATATAGTTTATATTTACAGTTTAAACTGAATAGTTAAACCTTGTTTTTTGTTTATTGATAGTTGGACGTATGATAAATCAAGAAGGAGATTGTCCGGTTGGCGGTCAAGAATAAAATAAAATAGTTGAAATTATTTAATAATTGCCGGCGTTTTGACCCAAATTGTATATCTCGGTTTGACACATATTGTATATATATACACATATCGTGCATTGTATATCAGTGCTCTTCAACCTTTGACGAACTGAAAGAGACTGACTGTGACATTTTATTCTTGATCGCCACCCGGAACAGCTTCTTGATTTAAATAGTTAAATATTCGTTCTAAAGCTATAATGAGCACAAACATTTTTGGTATTGTTAAAAACAAATACAAAACCTATCAATCAAAAAGACCTAATACTGACAAGAAATCAAGAAAAGTCATAATGATATCATAATGTCATAATTCTAAGCCAGGTCATTCGCTAAAGGAAAATCATGAAGATATGAACCAAATTAAGGGGAAAAAATAAGTGAATTAATCAGATATAAAATTGCTTACTCTATAATTACCATCTGGAAACCTGATTCAGAAAAAACACAGTTGTATCTAACATAAGAGTCATTCTCGCAAAGGTGGATACTTTTGTATCCCATGTTGTTAATTTAAAATTAAATATCATGGGGCTCAGAGGCTGTAAATGTTACTTAAGCTGGTTTCTTGCTAAAGCCAGTCCACATTTGAAATTTTTAAAATGAAATAAAGGGTGTCCTTTTTAGATGACCCGGCTAAATTTCTATTGAACCGGTAACGTTATAAAAGAAATAAAAAATACGTATTTAATATTTTTCAGCCTAGTTTAAAATTTCGACCTGTTTTTGAAAAAAAAAATATAAGGGGTTTCTCAGACCCAGTACAACTTTAAAATTTCAAATAGGAACCTATGTCTTCCGATACATCATTTTAACAGATTTTTGAAACTGAGATCAATGGTGAAACCAGATTTTAAATTGGTCAATAAATTACAAAGTTATGGTACAAAGTTTTAATAAAACAATGCATTTTGTTAGCTATTTTTAATAATAAAAAAAAATCATACCACATACAACCAGAGGTTGGTGAACCTACATTTCATGTTCAAAATGCCTACCCTCTTCGAAGATGCAAAGATTGGCTCTTCTTAGCCACTCTTCGCTGTTGCTCAGTGCGATGGACTGAGGAGAGACCGATTGACAAGCATTTTCCAATCTTTGCTGCAGTTCTTCAACTGATGTTGCAGAGTTATGACTGGCATAAACGCTGCTTTTTCCATAGCATACAATAAAATATCCAGTTCCACTTCGAAATTGCGCTGCCGGTTTCTTGGTGGACCCGCAACTGATCTGAATCTCCTCATTTTGTGAGCAACACAAATAAATGTTTTGTGGTTCACCTGGGGACGATCGGGAAATTTCCGGGAGTACAAGAGGACTGCATGGCGAGCAATACCACCACTTTCAATAAAACAATTGCACATATGAGCTTTTTGCTGACGGGAAAACTGCACTCTTCGGTTCATTTTGATTGGTTGGTTAATACTGAACATATGGAAGTAGGTATTGTTGTAAAAGTTGTTTATTTTCAGGAATTTATTCGCAATCATAAGACCATTTGGGTAAACAATGGCAGTGAATGTAAAAGCTACAACGTTTCACAAAACGTACAGTGGCTTAATTCTGTTTTTTCACTAGAGCTAAAAAAAAAAACGCTAAAAAGATAACAAACACGATGTGACTCAATAATTCCTGTGCAACAAAAAAAAAAAAATGTAAAGGTAATTTAAAAGAATTAATACCAAAACAAACAAAATGTATTGTTTTTTTAATTTTGTACCATAACTCTTTAATTTATTGACCAATTTAAAATCTGGTTTCACCATTGATTTCAGTTTCAAAAATATGTTAAAATGATGTATCGGAAGACATAGGTTCCTATTTGAAATTTTAAAGTTGTACTGGGTCTGAGAAACCCCTAATATTTTTTTTTTCAAAAACAGGTCGAAATTTTAAACTAGGCTGAAAAATATTAAATACGTATTTTTTATTTCTTTTATAACATTATCGGTTCAAGAGAAATTCAGCCAGGCCATTTAAAAAGGACACCCTGTATATATTTACCAAAGCATACGCGCGAAGTGAACCAGATTCATTCCACAGCCTTGTCCCAAGCTCTGAATCAGTTAACGATTCAGGATCTGTGCCTCTTGACTATGTCAATTTAAATTATTTTTTTTGTTAACTGTAATCGAGTTATCGTTTCAAAAGAATTGTAAAAAACTGAAAAACTAATCTCTGAACTGTACCGAAGGCTATGGTTCATTCCCCGGGCAAGTTTCAAATCTAGATTCTCACCTATCTGCTTGTGCGATAAAATGAAAATACTGAATAGAGGATGAAACTTTTGTCGAAATTAAGCTCACGATGAAGCATTGATTCATTTTGATTTCAGTAAAAATTTCAAAATGAAAAATGTCACTGAAAAGTAAATATTTCATTTTAGTGGTAGTTGGCAACAATACACTCTTCATACAATCTTAGTGAATTATAGGAATACCGAAACTGCAAATCTTAACCACATACACTTTCCTGCACCCTGCACTTTATCAAGACATCTTCATCAATTGACCTACTGTTGTTTGGGTATATTTGATACCTGAATCCGATTGCATCAAAGCATTCTCCACTTTGGATACTTGGTCAGCCGCATTTCAAATCTTGAATGTATTGGTGCTCTCCTAGTAACACTGCACTACTAGCTTTGGATAGATACTATATGTAGGAATAGTATACAGAAAAAAACAATAAATATAAGTATGAATTAAAAAAATAAAATACATTCTTGTTTGTCAACTAACATAGGCAACTTCTACCAGTGCCGTACATTGGGGAGAAGTGCTCAAAGGGATATATTCCCCCTTCCAAAATTTACCAAACAATTTAATTTTCACACCCACCAACATAAGATTTGAATTTTGAATAATATTTTTGGTAATTTCAACACTAGTTTAAATAGTTTGGTAGTTTTTAGATTCAATTTTCATGCATTTGCTTAAATATTACACCAAATTTGACCATTATAGGCATTTAGGTGATTATTTGCCTTTAATTCATATTAAATCCTCCCCCGAAAAAAAAATTTTAGCTCCCCTCCGATAAAAAATTCTGCATATGCCCCTGATTTCTACTAAATGTAATACTCACATTGTGTAGGATTTCGTTTGTCTTATCGTCAATCATGAGTTGGTACAGAAGTGTGTTGAATTCCTTCGACTGAAACACATTGTGTTATTTATATCTTACAAACAAATATGATGGTAGCCTTAAGCCATTAGTTTTCATTCAATTTTTTATCAGAATTTATTTCGGAGTCATTCAGCTTTTTTAAACATTTTTCAGGATAGGTTTTATTATTATGTCTGTAATTAAAGTATTAATCACAGTACAGTCTTGTAGTTATAAATTATTAGAGTATTGTTAACAATTTTTTTTTAAATAAATCTGTGCTAGATTATAAAGTCAACAAATATTTTTTTATCTTTTTTGTTCACAGGAAATTGTGAAAGTTTCTGGAATTTGTTCTCAATTATCGAAAATTTAGAATTCCTAGATATGTGTGATTGATTTAGTCTAAAATTTTAAAATTGCTCTTCATCATTGAATACAATATATTTTGATAAAATATCGTCGCTTAAGCTGTGATACTTCACAAATCCGAAAATCTTCCATACGATCTTTATACCGTTTAAAATCAACACATCATTCTAGATATATCTCTTTATCTTTTTTAGCATGGGAGAAACATCTATCTCGTAAGTCAGAAAAAAAAATCTGATGTGGGCATTACATGACTTTCTTGTACACCTATTAAACTATAAAGCGGTGGCCCAAAAAATGATCCTGAATTTGTTTTTTTGGTTTGAGTTTCCGAAGATAGCAGAATCTCAAAAACGATACTCGGCATCGCGATGTCTATTCGAGTCTGTAGCTTTTGGCGGTGCCTTGAGTCGTAATTCTGGATGGGGTTGACTCAGAATTTATTTGACGATTTTATTTCTAAAGTTGATAGAGAACCATTTCAAAAATCTGATGTGACCAGCACTTGACCTTCCGCCAATTCAATATTAAAAAGAAGTTTGGAATTGCTAGCACATTAGCACTTCTGATTACTGAATAAAATTCCCAATGATAATTTCCAATTCCCAATGATATAAAAGTCTCTAATACTAAATTTGAAAAGAATTAGATTTAATTTAGACATTTTTTTTTCCATCAAATTCTGTTTGGAGTGAAAAGTACAACTTCCGATTGATATCTGGCAGGCAGAATTTATTAGTTTATTTGCAATGGCATAAAATTCTCTAACACCAAATTTGGAAAGAATACGATTATATTTAAACATCTTGTTTTACTAAAATCAGTGTAGAGCTACAATTAAAGTGCCGCTTCCGGTTGGGCAATTATAAACAAAATCTAATCAGCTCTTTCTAAAAGAGAAGAAACTTAAATACAAAATTTCATACTATTTGATTAATTAATATTTGGGCTACAGTGTACACACACACACACACCATTATAAAAATGTTAAAAGCACGATTCCTATTTCTAACTTCTGAGACGTTGAGATATATAAAAAAACATAGTTTTAGGTAAAGTATCACTTCCAGCAGGACCAATTTTATCAAAATTCTTGTACATTATTTATATCGATATAAAGGTCTTAACTTAAAGGTCAGTAAAGTACCACTTCTGGTTTGTAAATTTTAACCAAAATCTAGTATGTTATTGATATTAATATAAAGTTTTTTACATCAAACTTGAAAAGTTTTGCATTAGATTTCAATATAATTATTGATGAAAATCTATTGCGACCTTTAAGAAAAGTACCACCTTCGGTGATCATGTAATGATCAAAAAGTTTACAACTAGATGTTACAAAAATCACAAATACAAAATTTCAACTTTTTACGGCTAACCGTTTTTGCGTCATCCGAGATACGAAAGTACGTACAGATGTCCCGACGAAACTAGTCAAAATGGATTTAGGGATGGTTAAAATGGATATTTCCTTTGAAATCTGGGAACCGAAAATTTTCGTGATTACAATATTTCCTTTACTGCGTACTGAGAAGTAAAAACGATGTTGAAACGAGAATATATATCAATAAATATAGGGTAGGACGGAAATAAATGACACATTTTGAAGGAATGCCTCTAGTAACTTTTAAGGTTTTGTTTAAAAAATGTAGATTGAAAAAAGTTTAATTTCAGTGGATTTTCAAAATTACATCTTACAAATTTCGGTCTTTGCTTAATATGCATTGTGCTAAGCCATCTCTCAAAGAGATCAATATGTCAGGGGACATTTCCCTCTAAATTCCAAGCGAACCTCTCGATTTGCGAGCCGTGGATCCATCTTGTTGGAATCATGCATTCACTGCGTCGATTTCATCCAACATAGGGCAAAGGATAATCTGTAACATCTGCACCTGATGGTCGGAATTCACAGTAACCGGTCCTCCTCAAAAAAAATACGAAGCGATAACAAAAAAGTCAATAAGTGTGCCCTTCCGAAATGCGTCAGTTATTCCATCAGAAATCACTCGCAGGGTGAAATTCCGGGAGTTTCTTCGGCAATGACATTTGGAAGAAGTAATTTTTAATACCCACTGAAATAAAACTATTTTGAATTAATTTGTTGAAAATAATACCAGTTTTATTCTAGAGGCATTGGTTTGTTTTTTGCAACCTTTCAAAATGTGTCAGATATTTCTGCCCTAGCGTGTATAATAACTGAAAATATAAAACGAAATACTGTTATGAGAATGGGTGTCTAGAAATATAAATTAAAAATAAGATTTTCTTGGCCCGTGTGATATAAAAAATCATGAACTTCGTATGTGTGGGTTATTATTGCTTTAAAAAATAAATGATATACATCGAGGCCGACACAGATTACTTATTTTAAAATTTTGAAGTTTGCATAATTACGATCTTGGTCACTCCGGAATGCCCCGTTCTAAGCCGCAGTACACCAGAACTATAATTTACCTTATATTTCTTAGTCTTTAACCACTAACATCTCATACCTCCGCTCAAAAATAAACAAACTAACATAAGCTATAGAACATTATGTCTTATTTATTCATTTTTTTACTTTCCCTTACCTATATACGAAGTATATAGTAAGGGGAAGTATTGCGATCGTGAAAATTTTCGAATTCGAGTTTTCAACGGAAATACATGTTTTAAGGTCCCCTGAGTCCAAATGACCAAGTCTCGCAAAATGGTCTGTGTGTCTGTGTGTCTGTGTGTATGTGATCAGTCTAGCTCAAAAACGGAAAGCTGGACGATACTGAAATTACATATTAAAGGTTAGTACATGCATGTGAAGTTACAGCAACATTTTCGTCAAAATCGACTAACCGGAAGTGCCACTTTATATAATCGCTTTTACACATTTTTACAATTTTCTCGAAAACGGCTCTAACGATTTTGATTAAACTTGCCTAAATTATTCTTCATAAAGACCTTTAACTTTTCATTTAAGTAGTAAATCACCGAGGAATAGCAGGGAAAAAAGTTATGATGAAAAGAATATTTTATTTACGCATTACTTCAAAAGCGTGCAATTTATGGTAAATCATGTATGCACTTGTATGAAAGATAATTAAATGATCTAAAAAACAATAAAAGAATCATCAAAATCGGACCAGTATTAGCAAAGATACAGCGCATCGGACTAACCGGAAATACCTATTATATTATGGATATTACACTTTTTTACAATTTTCTCGAAAACGGCTCTAACGATTTTGATGAAACTTGCCTAAATTATTCTCCATAAAGGTCTTTAACTTTTCATTTATGAAGTAAATCACCGAGGAATTGCAGAGAAAAGAGTTATGATGAAAAGAATATTTTATTTGCGCATAGCTAAAAAAGTATGCATTTTACGGTAATTTATCTATAGACTTTTATAAAAGGTAATTAAATCATCTAAAAAAGAATAAAGGAATCATCAAAATCGGAACAATAATAGCAAAGATACAGCGCATCGGACTAACCGGAATTAGCTATTATATCATGGATTTTACACTTTTTTACATTTTTCTCAAAAACGGCTCTAACGATTTTGATTAAACTTGCCAAAATTATTCTTCATAAAGGCCTTTAACTTTTCATTTATGTAGTAAATCACCGAGAAAATGCAGGAAAAAAAGTTATGAAGAAAAGAATATTTTATTTTCGCATGGCTTAAAAAGTATGCAATTTATAGTAAATTATGCACAGAATTATATGAAAGGTTATTAAATCATCTAAAAAAAAATCATCGAAATCGGACCAGTATTAGCAACGATGAGGAGCATAAAATAGATGGATAACCGAGCGCATCCGAAAGGAGATAGATGCCACCGAATCTCCTCCCACCAATCCTCCAATCTTTTGTAAACAATACGCTCTGTAATAAAGTAATTTAAGAATACAAAAACGGAAATTAACTTAATAATTTCTACTTTCACATTATTTAATGGAAAGAAAATGTTTCCATAGAAACTTAACCAGCAACTTTTAAAATATATTTGCAACTTGACAAAGTTAAAATATATAGGTATTGTACAGAATTGTTGTACTAAAATTGTTTTAAAAACTATTTTATTGTACTTAAGTGGGAGAAGAATTGAATGCTGTTGAGTTTATTTCAAGTATTGTTTATGTGAACCCTTTAGAATTATATTAAAAAGATAATTATTATAGGACGGTAAGGGAAAGTTGTGTGATGCGTGCACCGCACCAGATTTTTTTTGTTAATTTAGGTGTCAGAGGCATTATATTACGAAACTCTATATCCTTTTAGCCAAAGTTTCATCACAAATGATCTCGCTCCAACATTCCTCGATAGCAATTATGGCCCACTTTTCAAGGAAGTGAATTTGATATCTTTTGGAATCGCTAGCGTAGTAAGTACAGCGCGATAAGATAGAAAATATGAATTTAGCATTTAAGAGGGGGTAATATTTGATTTAGTAAAAGTGTAAATTAATGCGAATTTCAGATGAGTTCCATAGCTCAAGAGTAAGTCTACTGGCATGAAGAAGACAAGGAATCAAATTCCAAGCATGCGCCATCAAACACATCAAAGATAAAAAAATCATTCGTGAGATACATTAACTGCCTTGCGGATTCGATTGGGTGGATTCAGAAGAGGAGGAAGATTTGAATATAGATGAATAACAGTTTAACGAGTTGTTACAGCTTGAGCGACGATATATTATTTATTTGCCTTGATTAATAGAAATGCATATATGTGATCAATAAATACACTGCATCAGATAGACCCACCTTTTCTGATGTTTCCGCAGATGAATGATTAACCCTCCAAGAAACGTAAAAGTAGAACAATACGCTGTAGGCCTGGGGCAGGATCAGGTCCAACTTAAAGCTGATCGGGGGAGTAGCGAACATGGAAATGTAGTAAAGGTGAATCGAAAACCCGCAGAAGCACAATGACATTATGACGAGGATCTGGTCTGAATATACCTCATTCAGGGAGCAGGATACAGACCCTAGTTTGTTCGTAGCTTTGACCAGTTCGGAGATTTTTCTGCTGTGTCGTTTGATGATCAACGATAGTTTCATCTCGTTCAAAAAGTCTATGCCCGCATCGAAAATGTCACCAATCAGATCGACGAGGAAGCTCAACTGCCCACAGATCAAAGACATCCCTACAAGAGTCAGGCCGTAGAACGTACCGAATGCAGTACCAGGAATATTGTTATTAGTGACGTAGATAAGGAGGGTACACAAAACAGGTACCGAGATATCGAGTAACGGTAAGAGGTGGGTCCGTTTGTTGAATCTGGATAGCCTGATCTTTTCGAATGTTGACTGCATATCCTTCATTGCTTGGAACGTCTGTTGCACAACATCTCTCTTGAGGAAGACACAAGACAGACTGCACGGGAAGACAAGGATGAGACCTCCAATATAGGCGAGTATAATGGCTTGGTTGTAAGATTCGGTAAGCAGTGGAGTGAGGTCGTCCAGCATGGACAGTCCACCTACTAGAGTGACAGCGGTGGTGAAGGCGAAAGAGTAGACGAATAACGACGTATCGAACCCGAAGGTAGGTCCATTGTCGAATGGGAAGAGACCAAGCAACGCTGAAAACCTGAAGATTGGATTGTCTTCGAAAGATTTCGAAGGAACTGTTGGCATTTCCAGAGCGGAAAGAGAACTGGATCGAGTCCATTAGGTAATGGAGGTTGGAAGGTGAAATAGATAAGGGATCGGTTATTTCCACTATCTGACAGTTTTATCTGGCGTTGTCAAGCTACATATTTATTGGTCGATAAGTGATCTATTTCGTAGCAATTTTATTATTGCTGAATTTCAATGTTTGTTTGTAACTATGGTTACAATCTTTTTCATTTTAAATTGGGACGAAAAAGATAGGTCAAAATGTTAAGGCAATGTTCGCACTTCAACTGATTTTGAAAATTAAAGTATAGATGTATTTTTTATTATTTCTTTTCAATGTTCTATCTCCAAATGACTATTTATTTAGCATAGGATCTTCTTGAAACTAAAGTGAAGATTTTTCGAATGTAAAATTTTTAAAAAACCTATGTGAAGGTGGGGTCAAGTGGGCACTCTGAGAGAAATTGGATTTTCACTAAACCACAGTTATTGATATTAGTTCTAACCCTTATATATTTTTTTTCTCTGGCATAGTAACTCTATGCAAGAGGCGTTTATTTACTAAGTGTACATACTCCATATATGAATAAGATGTTCAGTTTACATTTTAAATTATATTAATGCCTTATATTAATGTAAAATTAAAAGATAAAATAAATTAACAGCAAATAAAAATAAATAAATAAACGAATAAAAACATAACGAAACAAGAATAGAAAAATAAAATAACATGTTTTGAACATGCTTAAAGGATTATGGCTAAGAATTTCATTAATATGTACATAAAGAAAATTAAGCATTAAAGAAAGAGAGATAAAATTAGACTAAAACAAATAAATCAATATATTCATACAATTAGTTAGAAAGAAAATGAGTTTAATGAGTTAAATAAATAAATGAGTTAATCTATTAAAAAATAGAAGATGAAATAAATAAATCAAAACGCATAAAACAAATAAATAAATAAAGAAAATAGAAAATAAATTAGATGTTATATACAAAATAAACATTTAAAAAAACTAAAACGTATAAATACAATCATAAAGATAACTTCAGTCGGTTTAGTAAGTAAAGAAATAAAAAATTATCATATTGCTCATAAAGGTTTTCACACTTCACTGTTAAATATTACTATTGCGCCAGATGATTAGGGTTTCGGTTTGGATTATTCCCTTGAAGGTGGATCTTAGAGATGAAAGACATCAACAACTTTTTGAATTTTTTAAATATTTTGTCTTGTGAAGGAGGCCATGTCTCTCCTTGCATCATACAGATTTTTATTAAATCGTACCTACGGGGTTCGTACGAGATACACTAAAAAAGTGTGTTTAAATGTTTGTGGAGTTTCTCCATAGTAGATGGACATGGAGACTCACATGATTCTGAGTTTGTCAAGTGAAATCGTTTGAAGAAATATTTAGATGGTCCATATTCAGTCAGAAATTGTGTTGGTTTGTATTTTTTATTTTGTTATAGCTTTGAGGTGTGATATGAGGTATGTATTTGTGCAGGGAATGTCCTTTAGTCGAAAGTTGCTAATATCTGTCCCAGTCTCGAATTATGTCTGTTCTAATAGATTTCTTAATAAAGGACAAAGGCACCAAGGAGTTTTTTTAACCCTTAGGTAAAAAACCCAACGGAGTTTTTTAGTTTTAACTCTTTAACCCTTTTACGATGGCGGGAGGTAACAAAAAAAAACCAGTTTCCGATAAAGTACCGCTTCAGACTAGCCAATTTTAACCAAAATTAAGTATACTATTTATATTGATATAAAAGTCTTATAAGCCAAATTGAGATGTTTTGCATTATATTTTAATGTAACCTTTGATGAAAGTTTATTATGAACTTCAAGTAAAATTTATTGGCTCGCCAATTTTAACTAAAATCTTGTATATTATTTATATTGATACAAAAATCTGGCATAACAAATTTGAGATGTTTTGCAGTATATTTTGATATCATTTTTGATGAAAGTTTATTATGACCTTATAATAAATTACCACTTGGTTTTATAATTTTAGACAAAATCAAGTATGTTATTTAAATTCAAATATAAATCTTATATACCAAATTTGAAAAGTATTGCATTATATTTTAATATAATTTTTGATTAAAATCATTAATGATCTTCTAGTAGAGTACCACCACCGGTGATTATGTAGTGACCAAAAAGGGAATTGCACAAACAGATTCTACAACAATCCCAAATACAAAAATTACAACTTTCAACGGCAAACCGTTCTTGAGCTATGCGAGATACGCCTCAGTAAAGCATTCGTTAGCAGTTTGAAATATTACAACTTTCTCTCGACACCACAGCCTGTTGTATAAACTTAAACTAGATTCATCTCCTACTCCTAATTTTGCTCAATGTGGATACTTTAGTCTCAACTCTTTCAGCAAGTCCTAATCTTCAACTTGACCTTTGTGAGGATCTTATTAATTTCCGATTGAACTTGATTCTATTGGTGCAGATCTTGTAAAAATGTACCGGCAGTTCACCCTTCCCTATTTGCAGCATATTCTGTGGAGAGGTAATCCATCTGAAAAGATCCAAGAAAGAGAGTACACAGCTACTCATGGCACAGATCAGACATTAAGGGTACTTAAGAAATTAGCAGAGGGAGGAGGATCAGAGCGCTCTCAAAAATTTGAATCAACCGTTCACCATTTATTGATGACATCGTAAGTGGAGCTAACTTCGTCGAAGAAGCAAAAGGATTGCAGCGATAACTCTGTGAGATTTTTTAACAAAGACAGCTTTTCCGTGAGTCGACTGTTTCCGATCTTCCAGAAGACACCAGAGTCTCACCCCTCAACTTCTTGAAAATGGGATGGAATCCATCATGACTTTAAGACTAATTGGAATCTTCTTAGTCAATTCACGGCTCATAAAATATGGACTGAGGCCATAATAACAACGGTTGGCGCTTACCACTCCTCGTTTAATAGTACTAGCAGTGTTTGAGGCTCAGTAGATTGAGATGGGCCAGACATGTTGCTCGGATGGTCTGCCAAGGAAAATAATGACGGAGGTGATACATGGAACAAGGCGAAGAAGAAGACCTCGTCTTCGATGGAGTGAAGGAGTGGCTGGAGATGCTAGGTCCATGTTGGAAGTGAGGAGCTGGATGGCAGCAGCGCAGGATTGGAACAATTGGCGGAGGCTGGTGGAGGAGGCCAAGACTCGACATCGAGTTGTAGCGCCGATTGAATGAATGAATGGGAATCTTCTTACAGATTACCTTCTCTTACTCAACCCTTCTAAGGCAGTAACTAAGCGTCTTTTCCTTGTATCAATTGCCAGAGTATTCGATACCTTCGGTTTCTTATAACCTGTTGTATTTGTGGCCAAGGGTATACATCAACAAATCAGGCGTGCCCGCCTGGATTGGGGCAATCAGCTTCCCTCCCCACATGCTGAGGATTGGCTCTGACTATGCAGGGATGGCCTATTATAGCATAGATGCCCATGGGAATGTTCAGTAATAGTATAGCCTATGAAAACTTTATTATATTTGGTAGAGCCTGGCGAATGACCAACGCTTCTTTTATAGGGAATAAACCACCATTTTTAATATCGTCCATTAGTCTTGATCCGTCATATTGTGGTAACTGGTCGCACTTCGATCCAATTGGCTTTGCATTCTGTTCCGTTGTAGATTCTACTGTACATTTTTAATACGCTAGCATATCACTAAAACGTCTAAAGCAATAAATCATCAATTTATAACTCTTTGAATAAAAGTTAGTATTCGAAAACAGCAAAAACACCTAGTTATTACAAATATTAAAAGCTAATATATTTTTCTGATAAGCAAATTTTTTTTTATTTTATCTCTAAATGTTAATGCTGAAAATAAACAGACGACCATGAGGTGTAAATAGTTTAGGGAAACTGATAAAGTGCTCTCTGATATACGAGGTGCCGCTGTACATTGGAAGTCATTCAACCCAGCTGGAAAAAATAGGTTAGCCTAATCGCAGGTTAACATATATGATATTTCACCTGATTCAATTCAATCATCATAAGCGAATATACTCCTGGTAACCCATCAGTCTGCGGAGGAAGGAGAAAGAGATGAAGATGAAGAAAAGAACTCTAAAAGAGACTGGACCACTGAACTAGTAGTAAACTATTGGAACTTACAAGGTACAGTATGTTTAGAAATCTCCATCTAAACCGACTAGAAATAAATTTCTTTATAGACTCAAAATTCAATATCCCCTCAACCATATTGTTCAAAGTCTTTGACCTATCAATAGAATTCATGTTACCTTTTTCCAATAAAACCTATTTCATCCGATGACCTAAATTCCTTTTTCGCTAGTCCTCTTCCTCAGGCCTAATACTCTCCCTTTTCTACTCCTCAAACTCCTTTTAATCCTAATCGATTTTATTACTTTCACATTATTCCTAAGGAGAGGAGGAGAAGAGGACGTCTGGCAAAGAAATGGTACGATGGTTTGCAGGAAGGAATGGCAGCCAGAGGGCTTACAGAGGAGGACTGCCAGGACCGGGAAAAGTGGAAGGAATCACTGTCAGTTTACGACATATGACAATTGTTGTAATAAAGTCGTAATAAAAAAAAAAAAAAAAAAAAAAAAAAAAACATTATTCCTTAGGACTTAATAGCTTCTGTACTGAAATCGCGAATGAATGACTGTGATCATCACCAAATCCCGATAAAAATTGTAAAACATACTCTTCCCGCAACTTTTGCCTGCAAAAATCTATTTTTTCCTCAGTCAGGAAAAGGGTCTTTGTCCGCCCGGTGAATAGGATCCCTTCTTCTTTCACAGCTTCCGATTTCAGACCCATTTTCATCCTATCAAATTTGTCAAAGCCTCTGGAAAGAATAGTTCTTTCTTAGCTCACCTCCTTTCTTCAGCAAAATGATCTCCTTAATGCTTCCCAATCAGGTTTCCGTTTTGGTTATTCCACACAATCGGCTTTGCTAAAAATTACTCAAAATTACAGAAAATCGCAATGCTTATCTTTGAATTTGTTGTTTATATTAATCTCCTCTCCAAACTAAATGACCCTATCCAATAGTTCCTTAAACTGGTTCCAATCAGTCCTGTCTCTCCGTTTCAAAACAGTCATTATTCCCAACAAACTTTCCTCATCACCGCTTCTTCTGCCTCTATGTGTTCCTCAGAGATCTTCCTTCTCACCGGACTTATTTTTCATCTATATGTATGGCCTTCCTAAAGAATAAATAACTATGCAAGTTTGAGCAAATACTGAATAAGTTATATTCGATATATAAAATATTAATACTGTTATTTTTAGGGGACTGAGTGTCCCACAATAGAGATTACTTTTTCATTCATTCATTTAATTCAGTCCACTTAAATCGCATTTAATTTATATTTAAAATTACATGTGAATGCATTTTGACTTGCAGCTGAAATCACTTTTCATAAAACAAAGTCCAATTATGAAATTAATCCAGAAGATTAGAACAAAAAAAAAAAAAGAATTGAACAACAAAAAACAGTCGATCTTCAACATATTATGTCGCGGTGTGATAGCTCAACATATCACTTATCTTGTTCCCCGAACCAATCCCTTATTCCACATAATACCTAATGGATGGCTTTAAGAAATGAGTTTTCAGGAAAATGATTGATATCAACATATAATCCACTTTGTATTACATTTGTCATGAATTGCGCAGATGAACCAATCACGCAGATATTATCGTTTTCAACACTAATAAAACAAATCGTTAATGGTATTAAGTATTCACAGTTACGTAAGGCACTGTGCTTTTAAATCTCGTGTCCAGATTCGAGTCCGGATGTGGCAGATATTTCTTTATTCTGTTATATCATCTGAGGATCGCCTCTGGAATCGGTTGACCCTTCTGGGGCACACCCAGCTTCTATAAAGAAGGTGCCCTAAATTGGGAAAAAACCTGGCGGTCGAATGTGATTCTGGTACGTACGTTATGAATGAAGTACCAAATCACCTTCTAGCACATTTGTTGGTCAAAAAACAGTAGGTACTTCATTATCATTTACTGAACATCTTCAGAGGTTCTAAGAGGTGCAGGTTTTTTTTTTATTATAGCCTTCATTAGCATGAATTTCAAATTTCATAAGTTAAAATTAATAGCCGTCTTTTAACGCGAGTTTTCTAAAACAATTTCGTATCTTGGTTATAGTCAATATTTTTACTTTATACAGTGTTTTTTTATTAAAATTAAATCATTAGCGGACTTTTCTAGGCATTGTTTTTTTTTAATATAATACCGGTTTTCGATACACAAACTATAATATCGATGATCGACAGACTTATTCCATAGGACAATGGATGGCTTAAAGAAATGATTATTCTGGAATAACATTGATATCAATATCTAGCCCACTATTTATTTTATTTGCAATGAGTTGCGTTGAAGAATCAAACACGAATAAATTAATCTTTTCAATTATAATTAAAAAAAAAGCTTATGAATTAAGCTTATGAATTAAAACGTGCATAGAACGGACATTACATAATAGATTATTATTAAACTAATCATAAGCTAACTAAAAAAATATACTTAAATAATGAAAATTAAAAGAAAGGTGAATTAAATATGATTGACACTAATAACTTACCTAAAGTATAAATTGTGCTGATAAACCAAACAAGCAGACGTTACTGATTCCAGCTCTAATGAAGAAAATGGTTAATTAAGAATGGTATTATATCATTCGGGATTGGTGTAGCTGAGTGTGTAAGGCACAGGACTCTTAACTCCCGGATCCTGGTTTGAGTCCGACTATGGTGTACTGTAATATCAGCCGCGGATCGATTCTTGGGTCGAGAAACACTTCCTGGGGCACACCCAATCTTTATAATGAGGGTACCCTTAAATAAAAATCTGGCGGTTGCGTGATTCTGACCAAATCATCTCCTTTCACAGCCGTTGGTCATAAAACAGTACTTCATTAGGATGTACTGAACCTCTACATGGGTTGTATGAACAACAGGATTATTTTATTAATGTTTTTTTATTATTGTTATTATATCCTTCGTTAGAATGATCTTCAAATTTCTTAAATTATAGTTGAATAATAAATAAATAATAATCATATAAACTCAGTTGGACAAAAATATCTGATTATCTTTTAGCATAAGGTTTCGAATATAATTTTGTATCTTGGTTTTTAGTTAATATCTATATAACGTCATACAGAGTTGTATAATTAAAATTAAATCATTAGCGGACTTTCTAACTGGAAGAAGAAGAAGGTATGAATGTATGAAGTCAAAAAAAGCTGCCAATGGAGGTGCAGCTAAGCACCTCAAGTGAGGAAAGAAATGTCATGATTAGTTAACCGAGCATAAGTGGGGTCCTGTTTCAACTAGACTCTTCATCATTTCCACTATTCACAAGTTTAACTTTTAATTTCCAGTTTAAGTTAAGTTAAGTTAAAGGCCAGTAACCTTTCCTAAGACTTGAACCTAATCCCTTACTCAGTACCTCTGTGTTGGCATACTAGGAAACCCCCTCCTAGTCTTGTCCCTTTCGATGTACTTTTGTTAGAATAGGATATTCATTCTGTCTGTAGATATGAGGTAGTATGAACCATTACTTGTAACCTATTTTAGACAATAAAGTTTTTTTTAAAGTTCTCTATTTGAGTAGCTCTTAAACTGGCGCCCACACAGGGACTGCAAGCATCAAGAAATCACTGTTCCCAGGTATCTTGAATCATCTTCGCAGTCTGAACTCTGAAGAACTTTGATATTAAAGACTCACTCTCCGAGGTATCTTTAATATCACTGCTTTTGGCCCACTCTCCGAGGTACCAGAAGACTCCGACGATTTTAGAGGCATTCAACTTGGGGCATCACTCAAACGAGGTATCCTTCGTTGCAGTTCACTGGACTTAGCTGGTTGCAGGTATCCAGTAGAACTTTGAGACTCTTATAGTAAGAATTTAGAATAACTTTTATTTTATTTTATTTTATTTTTAGGCCTACTGGCCCGGCATTACGTCGTATCAGTGAACAAATCGAACAATTAAAAAAGATAAAAATGGCACACTTCATTTCAAATAAAAAGCGCGGATTACGATCATATCCCACACTTTGATGGAAATTCCCACAATTTATTGAAATTCGTAAATGTGGTAAGACAGGTTAGAAATATAATTTGTGCTTCTAACAATAATTTCAAAGAATTAAACGAAAAAAGTCCGCCTTACAAAGACTGCAGAGCTTCCAGAACTCCGTTTTTCGGCGGATCGTCCGTAGGTACCTCACTCCAATCAGCGAGAAACGCCACCATCTACGAGGAGTTCCAGCTACCCTCAGTGCCTGAATATATAAGCCGGAGGCACATCAAATTCTTTGATGGGCTGAAAGAATTGTGTGTGCCAACCCTCTATTCAGAGACATCGCTCCACCACCAAAGCCTGGGAGGTGGTAGGGCTCTGTCCCGTTGGTCGATGTGTTCGGCGAAGAAAGGGGTCTGGACTCTTCAGTCTAAACCCATTTCTCTTTATTCCTTAACCAGCAGAATACTTCCTCCCCATTCTCTACAAATTAGTGAGGCCAAATGCCTGCATGTGAAACCCCTGCACGCAGCGGAAATTTAAATAGCTTTGCCTTGGAATACCTTGGGGTAATGCTAGGACTTGATATATATATATATATATATATATATATATATATATATATATATATATGTGTGTGTGTGTATATATATATATATTGTATACATATCGTTCATTTATGTATGTAAAAGAGATTTTAAATAAAGGGGGATAAGAAAAAAAAAAGTTGTTTATTTGTCTAATTAATTAATGCAATTGGTATATACTATATTTTTAAGGAGCCAAATATATTTATCGGGGTTGAAGGACAAAATGAACCATGTATAAATAAATGCATTTAATGAAACATAAAATAGAAAAGAAACTGTTCTCTCAACAACTGTTGCACAAAAAGTGATGAGTAATTCTAGAAGTTTCGAAACGGATGCATTTCTAAAATTTACTGTAAGTAATAATACTGCACTTCACACGTTGGTGGTCAGGAGAAGTAGTGTGGTGGTGAGGTTAATCATGTCTGCCTGTGACTGCTACTGTGTTGGCTGACCGAATTGGAT
The DNA here is from genome assembly GCA_948150685.1 of Rhaphigaster nebulosa. NCBI lineage: Eukaryota > Metazoa > Arthropoda > Insecta > Hemiptera > Pentatomidae > Rhaphigaster > Rhaphigaster nebulosa. The sequence continues at coordinate 17,885,165 of OX411308.1, forward strand.
CAAGATGACCAGGTATGTAGCAGCTGAAGCGATCATCTGGAAGTAGAAGAAGTATCATGAATTATCGGTAAAATAATCTTTATGAAGAAAAATTCCAAAAAATCTAAAAGCAGGACAAATCCAACGAAGAGCCTATTAGAATAAATCATTGGCTCAGAGTTAAAAGTGATCAAGTGTTATTTTTGCGAAGATTTTTTGCTATCAACCGATAATAGATATTACGATTAGTTTCGTAAAGTATTAAATTAATGATTATAGTGAGATTAGTTGTTTTCACTCACAATTCTTTCTCTTTCTATAAACATGTACCTTAAATATATAGACATGAATATTAATGCAACAATCTATTGGAGGGGAGGACAAAATCTCAAATTTTCCAACTTTTTTAATTTTCAAATGATTTGGGGGCGGGAGGAGAGCACACCTTTCCTTATTCCTTCCATGACAACATCCCAGTATATAAAGCTAACAATACCTACCGAATGTAGCAATGTGTAGTTCAAATTAAAGAAGCCACAAGCCGTAAACACCACTTCTCTCTTCATCGAAATATGTAACCGCAGCGTGTCCTAGAAAATTATTGAACAAGGTCAGTATTAATCTTAATTATTGGTATTCTTAGGAATATTGTGAATATACATCTTCTTTCTATATTAATTTTCCTTAATTGCTTCTTACATCACATTTTTCGAAGCTTCGGAGCATTTTTCCCCATCATCAGGGCATTTAACATCAATAGGTTTATTATTATTTCCCGATCCCATGCTATCCATGTATATTTATATTTTGTCTATTTTTAAATTAAAAAATTGCATATTTTACATTGAATATATTGAAAATGATCTCTTCATCGCCACATGATTTCTTGGACTGTTGGAACATGTTAATAAAAAACACTAAAACTGATACCGAAATATCCAAGCCAGCTGATTTCATATCAAGCAAGGTCATTCCTTAAATATTGACAAATATTTTCAAAGACTATGAGTTATATTAAAATAATCCAAAATAAGCCAATTACAGAACGATATACCCAGTAAGTAAAAAAAAAAGTGATAAAAAAGAAAGACAGAAAGCTTGTTATTAAAAATTGCCACATTAAGTGTTTTATCTGTTTAAAAACCAACCCCAAGGAATTTCTTTCATAGTTTCATGTCTGCAGTTTTCGTAATCGCTCCCACTCGTTGATTTCAATTAAAGATGCAATAAAGTTATAACCGATCATTATTTTTCGGAGAAGTTTGAGGTTCACCCGGGTGATTGCCTTTTACCTGTCCTATTTAATTTAGCACTAGATCATCCAATTAGAAAGGTGATACGTACAGAAAAGGTCTAAATCTGGATGATGTAATATCATTGCTTGGGTTTGCGGATGATTTGGTACTGTTGAGTGGGGACTCAGAAGCTCTAACATAAAACTGAATATAATCAACGGTGAAAGCCGATATAGAAGTTGATCTCGAAACAAATACGGATAAGAAGAAATATATTGTTAGCAGTGGAAACGGCCGGGAGTTTGCTGCTTATTTATATTTATATATAAGATATATATATATATATATATATATATATATATATATATATATATATATATATATGTATATATATATCATAGTGACGGTTGAAATGGGATTTAAAGTTGTTTGACGAATCTAATGGACTTGGCCGCGTTTGAAACTAAGCTATAATGAAACTGCCCCTTTTTTGTATAGATTTCACGTAATAAAATGCATTTTTAACTCGTTCCTATCCGTTTTGATAACGAAACAGGTTTAGTACTGCATAGAGAATGAAACCACTCGACGGAAGAAATGTTTATTCTGTGAAAAAAATGATCTGGCCATGTTTATATGTTGCCGCCGATTTTAACTCAGCTGCTGTATTCAACCTCTAACATTATAGATCCCTATACCTAAATCTCTAATTTTCAACATGGGCTACGAATCTCCTGAAGCAGTCCCCCATCCGGAAATCCTGAGTAAAGTTGTCTTACTTCCGGATAATGAGCGTTTTTTTTTTCAGAGTGATCCATGGCCATTTGTGGTATTTTGTGAACTAAAAATATGTGATAAAGGCGTTCGAACCTATGTCACACCCTCCAGCAAGTCTGGGGGCGCTCTCATTGTTGGTCAGCGAGTCCATCGCACTTATCCGGGAGGAATTTTCACCGACCTTTCCCAAATCCGCCACCAGTGGTACGTTTCCTTGTGGGGCAATATGATGTTTTCTCTAATTAATCTAAGTCAAATGGACCAAGACAATTTCTATTAAAGGTAATACTTACATTCTGTAATATAGCATTGCTCTTGTCATCGATCATGATCTGATAAAGCAGTGTGTTGAATTCCTTGGACTGAAAAAAATGTTGTAATATCTTATAAACAAGTCTTATATATTCACTAATTTTCTTATCAAATTTATTTCATTGCATTTTTGATTTTTAATATATTACATTATATTTTATTTTTGAAGATTATGACGATTATTTCTTAAACCATTCCAATTCTTACTTTCACTTACTTATATTTATATGAAATCTATAGTAATAGGAATTATGTTGTGAAAGGTTGTTCGAAACAGAAATTGCGTATTAAGTAGGTATATGACTATTACATTACATCATATTATATATTACAGCAACTTCGCTAAAATCAAATCACCGGGGGTGCTACTTTAGGGATATTGATTTTAAACAATTTTGTCGAAAACAGCCCAAATGATTTCGATTAAACTCGTTACTTCAATGTAAAATTAATCATTAATATCTGATTGGTCTTATACTCATCGAAATAGTCTGACATTCCTTCAATGCACAATTTTCAAAATTGCTTCCTCTACATTACCATTTATTTTGTTTATTGGAAATTAATAACCCTCTCTAAATGTTAGTAATAACTATAAAAGAGCAAAAACTAAAAAAGAGGCATAACTTAATTGCTAGAAAACAATTGGAAGATTCCAAAACACAAAGCCTCAAGTCTCTAAAAATCGGCAATCTTCATAGATCTGAGAAGCGCTATATTTGATTTTCACAGATGTGATTTTTTGGTGTATGCCCCGACGATGCCTGAATTGACAAAATGTTGACTGGTTGTTTGCCGGTATTTTAGAGACTTGAAGGTTTCTGTTTTGAAATCTTCCGATTGTTTTCTAGTTTTTAATAACAAAATATGGATATAAACTATGAAATAATAATTTAATAAACTATGAAACTATGAAAGAATTTGATAAGTAACTAATGCAGAAAAAAGGAGAAATATTTGCCTAGGTTGAAAACAAATTTCTGGAAATAAGACTTGTAATATAGTTGTATAATAAACTGTTGGAAAGCTAAGGATTTTAAGTTAACCGAAAGCTAAATGAATAACACATACTTTTGTTGTTGGTAATAATTTCTACTTTTATATTATTTAATTGAAACAATATTTTGAATGGAAACTGAAAATTTCACAAGCCCTACTTGAGCTGAAATTAATGTATGCTTTGCGTAGGGTCGTAAGTAAAACTAATGTGATGCTCACCGCACTAGAACTTTTTAGTAAGTGATCTAATGGGAATAGTTTATAAGATCTTTAGGAATAAATTTTGAATAATATTGAGCCAAAGGTCGTCCAGGTTTCAAGGTTTTATCCCGTCTATCGAAAATTAACTGTCGATATTGTTTTTGCTTATTTAGGCACCAATACTGTGTTAGATTATGGCATCGTAGAGAATATTCTCGAGTATGGTTATGTTAGAAAGATTCCGAGATACACATAACAGCAGTCCGAGAACCGCATCACCAAGTTTGTTTTGGTGTTCGCTAGTCAGGAGCCAACACCAGATAGTTTAGTGGAAGCATATGAAGGTAAACAATAGGACATTTTCGAGAAGCCTGTACACTCACCTCAGTTGGTTTCAAGATATCAAAATAGTAATTTTAGCCCGACCAAGAAGATTTCGGATGAGGCCTTCTCTCAAGGCCAGAGCGAAATACAGCGGCAGTGAGTTCCTAGCTGATATGAATGGAGATAGCAATGATTTTTATTCAGGTGAAATTAGATGTGACGGTAGCGTCGAAAACTTGATGAGGATAGCAAGCTGTGACTTAGGACATTTGATAACAGAGATAGGACACACCATTGTAAAATGTTGTCCTGCCTGTCCACAAAAAACTGGCAGTAACCTTCCGGTTTGGAAAACCGTAACTAATACACAACTGCCATGATAAGTTTAATGGCTCCAATGATTTTTCGAAATAATTTTTTTGTGGTTTACTCGATTTGGTCTAAAAATTACACCTTTTTATGACATTAAAAAACTCTAAAACCAATGATTTGGATCCAACCATTGGATTTAGAACTTCCTAATTTCATAAAAAGGTATACAATTTAAAACTTTTTGATGTGTGTGTGTGAGTGTTTAAAGAAAAATAAATATCAACAGTGTAATATAAAAAAATATTGCGGCATCCTTTCTTATTTCCTTTAATTTAAATGCGGCCTCCAGCAGCAAAAAGTTAAATGGCATCATTTCGAAATCGTCTTTTTCTCTTACCTTCTTCTTTCAGCTTTACTTCAAACCTTTTCGTTTCGCATGCAATAAGTTTTTGAAATATACTTTTAATTTTCTTTAGCGATTTTTAGTAAAACTATGGCATTTTCTAAAACACTCCATTACTAGATGTAAGTATAAAGAGGCTACCAGGTGATAAATCTGTGGTTTCAGATTGTTTTTTTGCCGTTCTGAATGTTTTAGAAGAAATCGTACACGTTCACCGTTCGTTAGAATTTACCTAAAAACATTTATGATTTTTTTTTTTTTTTTATTGACTGCTCAGTTTTTAAAACGCACCAGATTTCATCATTTTTTCGTGAAGAAAAATGATTTATTGTGTGTAATTTATATTTCAGGTGTTTACCTTTTCTTTTAATGGAACCTAAACGATTTGACCACTTTGAGTCCACATTTCACCAGAAAAGCACCCGTTTACTGTTCCTTAAGGTCTCTAAGAACCTAGTAGCAGCCGGATAATGACTATCGATTGAAGATATTGGTATTTTTATGTTTGTCCGTTGAATAAATGTGTCATTAGCTCCTAAACTGTTGATGCTTTCAACGACCTAAGAGACTTGATTTGCTGTTTCAGTTAGTAGTAACATCATTTTGACTTTGTGGTGTTTAGTTTCGATTGACTGTAAAACCCCGATGCGTTGGTGATATTTTTGCGGTATTACATTATGGCGAAGACAGATCATTTTAACAAATCCATCTAGCCACATAGATTCCTGATGAGACGGAACGTTAACTTCCATTTTTAGTGTAATGGTGTCCAGCAAAGCAGAGGGGAGTCTGGGGCACACGGTGCATCGTAAGCTCTTGCTCCGAACATTGCCGGTGCATGAAGAATCCCGTCACAACCGCACAAAAAAAAAAAAAAAAGAAAGAAGTTATAACCATGCTGGCTTACCTGTGTGTAATGGAATCTCCGAAAGCAAAAATAGCCTAGCAAAACCGCGTTTTCGCCAAAAATAAGCGTAGTTTCGTAACGTTAGATGGCCGAGTTAGAAATAGCTTAACGCGGGAGATATTGCATTTTAGTAAAGAGAAAATCATTTAAACAATTCATCTAGCCATAAGGGTTACTGATGAGACTTCTTTGATCTCCAAAATACCCGTTGGCGGTATTATACAAAAAGTATCAATTCTTATTCTTATGACATACGAGTGGGTTTTAACTTAAAGATAATTTATGGAAAACATAAATCTTATATAAAAACCTTATAATAAGTCGATGCTGAAGAATGAATGACTCTACAAATAATAAAAGAAAAATACAGTATTACTAACAACAGACTAAAAATTTTGGAAAGCTGTTCACTCTCGAAAATAACTTTTACAAATTCGTAAAGATGTACCACAATGTGAGCATATCCAGCAAATATATTCATGAAAATTTGGAAAGAATAAATACAATTGATACTATCCGAAGTCGAAATTAATTGGTTAATTGTTTCTACAATTTCTTTTATATTTCTCAAATTCTTAGAAAAGGTGGGACGCTTTAATGACTTTATGCCTGATTCAAACATATCTCCAACAGTATCGACAAGAAAGCTGAACTGTCCACAACCCAAAGAATGAGTTAGGCACATTAAAGTCGATATTGTAGACACTACTACAGAAAAATTTGTGACTCCCAACAAAAAAATTATAGCATTGATAAACAAGGGAACAAAAATATCAAGCAATGTTGTATGCTTAGTGCTGTTTGAAATAACTACTCCTAATTCTTGAAGGTATAATTTTATAGTATTGAAACGTTGAAAAGTTTCCATGACCAATTTACGGTTTAGACAAATGCATATAAAATAGATGGGTCCCATTAGAAAGCTGACAATCATTGAAACACCAACTACTATGCCAGGTAGCAGCATAGGTTTAATGATAAACAAAATGACCATATACACAACTGATAAAACCGTATGAACATTAACAACAATGAAAGAATATATTAACAAAAAATAGTCGATCTGCAGCACATTATGAATGTTCCTGAACGGGAATATCCCGATGATGGACGATGCTCTGAAGATGGCATTGGATTCGACACCTTGGATTGGATATCGTGGCATTGCAGAAGGCAAGAGAAGACTGAGGTAGAGCGACTACCCAACTTCTAATTTCTATTAGCGATCAGTGTCAGGTCAATGTGATAGTTCAACATGTCATTTTTCTTGTTCCTCGAACCAACCCCTTATTCCACAGGATAATGGATGGCATTAAGAAATGGGAATTCAAAAATATGATTGATATCGATATCTATTCGCGCTGATGAGCCAACGCGGGCACTGCTGCTTCCAACTCTAATGAAAAAAAAACCATTGATGGCATCAACAATTCACATGTTAAGCGAGTATAAGGCACTGTACTCTTAACTCTAGGGTACGGTTTCGTGTCCGGATGTTTGACCCATCTCAACAAGCATATCAGGGATTTAAAAACTTCGGAGTTCAGTCCTCTGCCGTAGCAAAGCATTCGTGGAGTTCAAAATCGCTGGAGTCCGACCGAATTTGAGCTAATTCAATAAAAAAAAAAAAAAGGATGACAAGTATTTAAATTATTACAGAATCGTATAATTTTAATAAGCAAGACGGACTCAGGACAAACGAAGTATAGAATCCGGTTGTACATTTACGGGCTGAACAAAAATGACAAAGCTGATTGAATGAATTGAGTGAACAGAAACTTAGCGAAGAAAAGAGGTACTACGTACGTACAGTGATTATAAGAGGCTTTACAAGACTGATGCTTTGTTGCACATAAGTTTGGAATTGAATGTCAGAAAATTATGAAAATTAAACATTAATCGTTAACATAACAAAAAAATAAATAGATGTGACCTTCTAGTATGGTAGACGAAATATAGGAAAAAGCATGATATATCCCCGAGAAAAAGTCAGGACAACGGATATTTATTAGTAGAAGTTAAAAAATAAATAGCCAATAATCACTTAAAGTTAGCTGGAAGGAATGATGTTATTATAAAAGGAAGGATGTCGCTTGAATAATGAAAAGGCTCAAATGTTAGATCTCTAATTGTAAAAATAAGCAAGAGTTCCCATTAAGGGGAATTGTATAACTAATGTCAATTCTTACACCTTCGAATTACTTTTGAGTTTTCTCTTATATATATAAATATATATATATATATATATATATATATATATATATATATATATATATAATTAACGACCAAAAAAAAAAATCATGAAAACAAACCTTATAATAAGTCAATGCAGAAGAATGGATGACTCCACGAATGATGAAAGAAACATTTAGCAGTATTGACAACTCTCCGAAAATGTGAGGAAGCGAATCACTCTCGGAAATGAATTTCACTAATTCGTAAAGATTAACTACTATGTAACAATAACTGATTAATATTTTCATGAACATTTGGAAAGAATAAATTTTACCGACATTCTCAGAAGCCAAAATTAATTGATTTATTGCTTATACAATTTCTTTTACATTTTTCAAATTCTTACAAAAAGCGGGACGCTTTAATAACTTTATGCATGATTGAAACATATCTCCAACAGTATCTATAAGCTGAAATGTCTATCCCATGTTCTATCCCAGAGAAGGAATTAGGTACATTAAAATAAATAGATGCACCCGGGCATCATTTTTTCAACGCTAATGAAAAAACAGTTAATAATTATGTTCATATCTGCATAAAATGAGCATTAGATAATCGATAATTTTTAAATTACTCACAAACTATCTAAAAAAAGTATACGGAAATAACATGAATTAAAAGAAATGAGAATTAAAGTGCATATGAGCCGTTTATTTTGAAAGTACGGCAAGTTCATTTAAAAAAAAAAATGTAATTATATAGAAAACAATATGATCTCATCTTTAAACAATTTCAGTAAAAAAAATCAGATTCACTAATATTTGGAAGATGGAAGTTTTAGCCATTAACGGTATGGTATATAAGTTTATTTGAAAAGTGGTTGATGTCCATCTTAGGTTGAGATTATTTTAATCTAATATATTACGGCAGAATTCAGAATAATAATAAGTATATCATAATTTTAGTGTTACGATAATGATTTAGCCGGTACTACAATGCCTCCTTCCCAGGCAACGAACAGTGAAGAATCAATTGAAGGTGTCATACTATCAGACATTACTAAAGGAGAATCATTCGTACTAGACACAGTAACAGCAAGAATTAAAGATCTTAATGGTGCCTATCACGCAATCCATTTGCTTTTGGACAGTTGAGCTCAGCGTCCTTTCATCTCAGAATCATGTCCAAAATGACTAGCATTGCAATCCAGCATAAATTGCGAGATCTTCTGCGGATTGGGTAATTGCTCTATCAAAGACGGAAAATTCCAAGTGACATGCATTTTGGTGTCTCGTGACAGTTATCACCCACAACTACAAACGGAAGCTGTATTATTGTCAAAGAAATAAAAACCCACATGCCCAATTCTACATTATCTCTACACGTGATCAATTATTTCAAAGATTTCAAGCTAGCTGATCCCCACTCTTGGAAACCTAGTGAAATTGATTTTTTATTAGGAGCGGATCTGTTCAGCCAGGAGATTTCAGGAAACTTTAAAAGTACTCCGATAGAATTTCCTAATGCCTTAAATTCGGTTTTTGGATGCCTTGTCAGTGGGATAATTGTTGGTAGTAGTAACAGTAATGAATTCAGTAACGCTTTCCAAATTTCAAATACACTGTTAGTGGTAACACCATCCATAAACGATATTAGAAAAATAGAAAAATTCTGGCGTGTAGAAGAAATTCATACTACAATGCTGAAGATGATTTTTTCGAAGAATACTTCGAGAAAACCCTTTAGTCGGACTCCTATCGGAAGATAAATGGTACGTCTACCATTCAAAAATCATGAGAGGACTTTAATAGTTCAAGAATCAGAGCTGTAAATCGTTTTTATAGACGAAAAGCACGTCTTGTCAAAATGCCGCATTAGTACAACAAAACTACGCATTATTTTTGATGTATCGACGCCAACACCTAAGGGCTTACTAAAAAGTCACCTTTTAACAGGTCCGAAGCTCCACGCCGACGTAAAGAACATATTCCTTAACTTCAGAAGTTTCCAAATTGCCTTATCATCAAGCATATGCAAGATGTAATTACATATCTTAGTGAACCCAGAAGATTCCATTATCAGCATATGTTTTACCGTTCTGACCTCTGAAGGTCCAAGGTCCAAGAATATGAACTAAGCAGATTAACATTTTGTATGTCTTCAGCTCTTTTCCTGGCTTTACGCGTTATAAAACAATTAGTTGCAGACGAAGGTTTCATATTTCCTATGGCAGCAAAGGCTTTAAAAGGTAACCTTTATGTATTGTAGATGACATTTTAACGGGGGCTGATAAAATTGAAGATTCCTCACTGCTGTATAGAGAACTTAATGAATTGTTAGTCAGAGGTAGATTTGTCTTGAGAAAGTGGGCGAGCAATTCTAACGATATGCTTCAATCAATACCAGAAAACAGGCGTGAATGCCAGTGGAATTTTTAACTCTGGTATCAATAAAAATTTTAGGCATGATGTGGGATCCCACTACCGTATCTCACGCCCTTCTGAAGCCAAAATTGCGCACTACAAAACTATTGCTCTCTCTACTATTGCAAGAATATTTAGCTTATGTTGGGTCTGTAATTTTCAAAGCAAAAATATTTATGAAAAATCTTTGGGAATTGAAAGTAGATTGGGACGAGCTGTTGCCAAATTCCTTGAGCAAATAATGGAGCAATTTTTTTATGCCAACTGCAAAAGTTAGAGAAGGAGCCTCTTGCCGGCGAAAACCCAACAGCCCTTGGATCGTTGGATTCGCTGACGCTTCTTCTTTCGGATATTCGGCAGTAATTTACCTAGGGTCCATAGATAGTGAAGGACACGTTAGTATAAATATATTGGCCTCACAGACTCGTGTTGCTCCATCAAAGATATTAACCATTCCTAGACTTGAACCATGCGCAGCACTTTTGTTAGTGAATACAATCCTTACTGAACGTATTAAAAAAATTATCTTATAAGGCAATCTATCTTTCCTCAGATTCTACAGTCGTCCTTAGTTGGCTAGCTACATCACCCCATAAACTAAAAGTTTTTGTGGCTAATCGAGTGGTACCACCAATTTTACAACTTTCACTGTTCCCTACTAGGTAAAACTTCATGACGTTTGTACGTACGTACGTTCGTTCGTTCGTATGTATCTCGCACTCTAAAATGGTTAGCCGTAGAAAGTAAAAATTTTTATTTAGGATTATTGTAACATCTAGTTGTGGAATTCCCTTTTTTGTGACTACATGATTACTGGAAGTGGAACTTTACTTGAGCTTCATTATTGATTTTTATCAAAAATTATATTAAAATATAATGCAAAGCTTCTCAAATTTGGTATTTAAGACTTACATATTAATATAAATAACATAATAAATTTTGGTTAAAATCGGCAAACCGAAAATGGTACTTTACTTGAAGGTCTTGTTAGTCTTTCATCCAAAATTATATTAAAATTTAATCAGTTGACATCCGCATGATGGTATAGAATGATCAATCCCTAATTAAAATATAATGTAAAAAATCTCAAATTTCGTAAATTAGACTTTTATATCAATATAAATAACATAATAGATTTTCAGTTGACGTCCGCATGATAGTATAGAAGGATCAATCTAATCAGGGATTTTTGTGTGTGTGTGTGTGTGTGTGTGTGTGTGTGTAAAGATGGACGTCGCGACGCCGAGTGTCTTTTTTGCGATACTGCTAACTTAGGAAACTAGTAACCAAATTCAGGGTCACTTTTTGAGCCGCCGATTTATATTTTAATAGGCGTACAAGGAAGTCATGGGGTGCCCACATCAGATATTTTATATAGTAATATAAGCTTGACGGAATACCAGTCATTTCTGGGTTGGTCGTATTGTAAGCAAGCGTTGAAAGAGTTAATTGAGAACTTAATACAGTCAATACCTCCTGCTTTTATTTCCTCCAGATTTATCCCTTGCCACCCTTAAGACTCCTTATGACACTGATGACCACTTCTTGCATGATGGATTCTTCACTATCGCCGCCTTATCCTGCAGACCCATTAAACCCTGCAACTACTTCATCGTCATATAGTTCCTGACAAAGATACGGAACAAATTATCATGCAATGTTCCTTATTGTGTATTATTGTCCGTATGTATCTACTTTTATATCCTAGAAATATAATCTCAAAGTACTAAGACCTTGAAAAGTTTTCGTGTCAAAATTCCGATTTAGACATACGTATGTCTGAAGATAGATGGGTTCCATCAGATAGCTAGCAATGATCAAAATAAAAATCACTAACTGCCTAGTTGAAGAAAACAAAATAGTGATATAAACAATTGTTAAAACTAAATGAATAGGATAACAAAATATCTGATGTGGACAACACATGACTTCCTTGCACGGATATTAAACTATAAATCGGCGGCTCAAAAAGTGATCCTGAATTTGGTTACTAGTTTCCGAAGATTGCAGTATCTCAAAAACGACACTCGGCGTCGCGACATCCATCTATTGACACACGCACACACACAAATGGGGAGGAAAACCAGTATTTTACACTCAATTTTAACACTTAAAATAAGTAATAAAAACTAGTATACCCGAGCGAGAAGTCTCGCATTGGATATCTATCCTTAATGCATTAGAAGTATAAGCGATATTAGGGAAACATAATTTATTCGAGTAAACATTATATTACCAAAAAAGTTTATTTAACACACACATTTGGTGAAGCTACATAGACTATGTTGGAGATACAGTTCATACTTAATTAGTAGTTAGCTTACCCTAGTGGAAAACATCTATTCAATTTAACAGTTAGCCAAGTAGATCCAGCTATATTTTATATGTGTAGTATTCATATTTAGCAGTCGCCTTTAGGGTTGGACATGGGAAACAATATATAATTTCCCACTCATTAAAAGTGTTTACAAACAGACTCAAATTGATATAAAGTTGCCATGACAACGGCACGTACGCAAGATGATATGAGGTCCGTGCAGACCTATATCGTGCGTTAACTCGAAAATGGTAGGTTTTTAAGCTTTAAAACGCGGGGCCAAAACGCTCCATGGGAGCGTATATGATCTTGATGCACGCGTCAAAATCTTTAAAACCCAACTTATCCCGTTTCGATCCGCCGACTCTCAGTCGTCAAAGTTTTGAAACCTTCCAGTTTTTTCATCACTTTTATTTCAGCCCTTGTAAGATTTTAAGAAACAAAATTGGAATTCGTCACATCTCCGTGAAATTATTTTTCTTTTGATACCTCACTCGTCAAAATCCATAGCTCCTGAGAGCCGGAATCCATACTACCGAAATAATATATAGTAGTGATGTTTAATTGGATTGGAAACCAAATTGCGTTTGTAACCTTTATTACCGAAACATATGATTTATGTATTTAATTTAAATATAATTTTTGATGTAAGCTTATTATGACCTTCAAGTAAAGTACCCTTTTCGGCTCACCAAGTTGAACCAAAATAAAGTAAATACATTCATAGCGATATAAAAGACCTGTTTACCAAATTTGAGATGTTTTACATTATATTTTAATATAATTTTTGGTGAAAGTTTAATATGGCCTTCAAATAAAGTACCTCTTCCGGTTTTTCAATTTACACTAAAATCTTGTATGTTATTACATCTATATATAAGCTATAAATACTAAATTTGAGAAGTTTTGCATAGTATTTTAATATAATTTTTGATGGAAATCAATTATGACCTTCAAGTAAAGTACCACTTCCGGTGATCAAGCAGTAACCAAAAAGGGAGGTTCACAACTAGATTTTAAAGCAATCCTAAATACAAAATTTCAACTTTCTACGGCTAACCGTTTTTGAGTTATGCGAGATACGAACGTACGTACGTACAGACGCCACGACGAAACTAGTCAAAATAGATTCAGGGATGGTCAAAATGGATATTTCCGTTGAAATCTGAAAACCGAAAATTTTCGCGATTACAATACTTCCTTTACTTCGTACAAGGAAGTAAAAACAGTCCATCTACAACACATTATGGATGTTCATGAAGGGTAATATTCATATAATTGACGTATCTCAGAAGATGAGATTGGTTTCGATGTCGTGGAGTTATGAAATACGTTAATGATCTAGGAAGTTATTGCATTACTTCCTGGTCTAATTGTCCTATTCCCCTCAGTCTGCAAGCTCCACTCAATATTTCCTGTGTATATATATATATATATATATATATATATATATATATATATATATATATATATATATATATATATATATATATATATATCCGCTTTGTAAGATCCTGCTATTAGACCATTGAGTTTGTTATGTAATTCATTATCTTTGACGAATAAAGGATTTTCTAAGACTTGCAACCATCGACTTTGTTGATTGGTACTCGCATCTTCTCCACTCTGTAGCTCTGTATCGCTGTTTCCAAAAAAACTTAAAAATTTAAACAAATATGGCATGATTGGTGGTTAAAATAGAAAATTTTAATAATATTCCGCATTTTAATTATAGAAGATCAATAGAAGAATTGAATTTTGATTTATTGGAAACTAAAATTAAAGAAGATGAACAGCCGTTAGATTTCCTACATACAAGGTTAGATTTCCTACAAAGGATAATCTGTAAAGAACAACAAATACTTTATCATTTTAATGCAAATATGCAATTGCAAGTAAGAATTAAATTAATGTCAAAACCCGATCTAATAAAGAATCTAAATGATTTAAGAATTTTTCTAAGAAAATTAAAATCATATTCTCTATGATGATATTGTTTTTTCAAAATTCGTAAAGGCAGAGAAAAAAATCAATGATAAGCATTTTTATAACCAATATTCGAATCCACCAAACTATAATTCAGTACATTATAAAATATTTATAAATAATTATTTGTATATAAACGTTGGTGAGAAAATGATGGATAGCATTACAAGAACTTGCTCGCACAACATGAAATTAAGTTTCCTGAGGAGTTGTGTTACCTGGTACCAGTTGCAATGAAGTAGTCCCAGAGGCCAGCAAGAAAATGTACAGCTGAAATGAAATGAAAATTATGTAAAACCCTGAAGCTGTGCAGTCACCTGAATGTCTAGTTGCGAGATGACTCCAAACTGGCCTCTATAAAATATTTAGTTTCGTCTCGCCGACGATTGACCCGAAGCACATTTCATAATAAAAGAAATGAATATTAAAATAACTTAATACCGAATTAAATGTAAATATCAAATGTACGAACAAGAAAATTAATCTTTTATATACAAAATTGTAATTACACACTATGCACATCAAAATAATATAAAAGCAGAAATTGTTGATAGCAGGTTGGCGGCTTGGTAGGAAGAGGTTTCGTCGGATCGGTCTCTATATATGAAAAAATATATCAATATGTTTGTCCGATATATTTTTTTCGATATATCCATATTAAAATTAGACATTTTTTCAACAAAAAAAAGGAAGAAATAAATATTTTTAAAAAATCTATATTAAATAAAAAATATAAAAATTTGCCACTTCTATAAATTTGTTTTATTGAAAACTAGTTTCGAATGTTATACATTCAGTTCTAAAAACACACAAAAATTCAGAAATAAGCAATTCAAAATACAGTTTGGTATTATTAATAATAATAATAATAATAATAATTAATAATATTAATAATACCAAACTATATTTTGAATTGCTTATCTTTGAATTTTTGTGTGTTTTTAGAACTGAGGATGAATGTATAACATTCGAAACTAGTTTTCAATAAAACAAATTTATAGAAGTGGCAAATAATTTATCAATCATAACATCCTCCTTAAGAAATTACATAGTGTTCCGTTATCCAACATTGTTATGCGCTGGTTCCAATCCTTCCTCTCAGATCGGGCGCAGTACGTAGTCGTTCCAGGTCAACCTCCTTCCAAGACACTGTCCCTCTCCTCTTTGCTATTTATATTAATGGCCTTCCCCTTCTTATCCATTACTCCCATTACCATATTTATGCTGACGATTTCCAAATATACCTGTCCTTCCCACTCTCTGATCTATTACTAGCCACAAAAAGACTCCAGGAGGACTTGAATCGAATAAGTCACTGGGCTGTTGCTAGCAAGCTAAAGCTGACTGCAGAGAAGTCAAACGCGATTGTAATAGGTTCCCATCACCTCCTTAAAACTGTTCCTCATATTCCTACCTATAATAATCCCATTAAGTTCCATCCAACCATAAAAAATCTTGGAATCACTTTTGTCCAAACTCTTTCCTGGAAAAACTATGTCTCCGATATCTCTCGTTGTGCCTTTTCCACCTTAAAGCGACTAAGTCACCTATTTCCATTTGAAACCCGAAAACCCCTAGTTACCTCCTTAACATTCCCCCACTTTGAGAGCTGTTGTACGATGTACGGGAGCGTCTCAGGGGACCTCGAGGTAAAAATAAAACGATTGATAAACTGCTTTGTACGATTTATCTTCGGGATCCCGAGGGACGCCTCTTTCTCCCGATTCTATGAAGAATTGAAGTGGCTTTACCCTTCCTACGGTCGTAAGTACTTCCTGGCATCCTTCCTCTACCAAGTCATCCAATCCCGCCGTCCATCATACATCTTCGACCTCCTTCAATTCAAATCCTCTGTTCATTCCCGCCATATCCGTTCTCGGTCATTAGATTTATATATAACGGCCCACCGATCCGCAGATTTTGACAGATCTTTTCTTATCCGATCCTCATCCTTATGGAATTCCATTCCTTCTTCCATCCGTTGCTCCAATACACTTCCCACCTTTAAATCCCGTCTATTCAGTCACTTCATGTCCATGCAGTTCCAAAAGATTTGTAAATAGGTACTCCTAATTTTCAACTCAAATTTGTAGCGAATCATGTATTACTGCATTATTTTTACTTTTATTACTAATATAAAATTCATTTTCTTTAACTGTATTTATTTTTAATGTATTAATATTGAAAGTTTATTTTTCCTTAAAGGTTTAAAAGTTATGTCATTATTATTTATTATAATTTCATTTTTTTTTCTTATTTGTTTATTTATGCTATTATTAACTCAATATATATTCTTTTTTGTTCTACTCCAAGGCACTAAAGCTCTACGGATTTTACATGTAATATCATTCTAAAGGGATATATCCCGGGATAAATAAAGAATTTATTATTATTATTATTGTCATATGCCTACCCACCTATTTTCTTCCCGCTTTCTATTATTATGTTTGTTTTACAAATTTTTGTTATTCTATTTCATATATTTAAATCATTTTGTTTATTTATTATGTTTGCCTAGTGGCTTTTCAAATTAACAGGATCTATCTTAAAATTAACTACATTGTTTATGTTTTTGTAATGGTATCGCTTCCATTGTTTTTCCATTTCTCATATTTTTATCAGTTTCTAATATTTCGGGATTATCAAAATTGAATTTATGCTTGCTTAGTATACTGTGACGGGCTAAAACAGTGATATTTTTATTTTCAAATGATTTCAAAATTACATATAAACTGCTTAATTCTGGTATGTAACGTTTTAGATATTTCTCCTTTGTACGTCATCTCGCAATAGCTACAATCTATTTTATACACTATATTCTTTCTGTCTATCATTTTTATTTTATCCTTCATATTGCTTATATGTTTTTCTTGCTTATTTCCATTGCATATTCCCAGTTGTAAGTTTGTATGGTCATACTCCACCAATGACTTTTTTATTTTTTCAGTTTGTTCCGGTGTATAATCCATTTTGTAGAAATTCTTTATGTTTATATCCTTCCTTTTAGGCTCATTATTATTTTGACTAACATCCTTTTTATTGATTTTAAGCTGGTTATGATTGTCCGTACATTATTCGGTAATAGTTTTCTGTCTTGTTTTTTTCTTTTTTTAATTTTCTCTTCATTGCCTATATGTTCAGTTATTTTCGTTTCAGTTCTTATTTCATCTTTGCCATTTATATTATCTACCTTGCCCATATCATTACTGTTATTATACCATATTTTATTTATTATTTTTTAATTTAGTTTAATTTTCTTAATAATAAATATTATTGTCACGGGAAGTTTTTTTTCACAAATAATTAAATAAAAATATCGATATATTGAATTACTATTTCGATATATTAAAAAAATATCGAAACTGTTTATATCGATATATTCTTTTCAATATTCACATTCCTGTCCGTCTCCTTTTCCTCCACTTTCCATCTAGCGTGTTGTAGTCCTCAGGAGATACGCTGTATCTTTACTAATACTGGTCCGATTTAGATTTTATTTTAGAAAATTTAATTACCTTTCATATCATTTCATACATAATTTACCATAAAATGCATACAATTTGAGCTATACGCAAATAAAATATTCTTTTCATCATAACTTTTTTTCTTACATTTTCTCGATAATGTACTTCATATATAAAAAGTAACAGGGTTTTAAGGCAAAGAATTTATGAAAGTTTAATCAAAGTCGTTTGAGCCTTTTTCAAGAAAAATGTAAAAGAGTGTAAGATCGATGATACACACTTCCGGTTAGTCGATTTTTACTAAACGTTTTCGTAACATGACCTTAAATTCGTAATTTCAATTTCGTACAACTTTTCGTTTTTTGGGTAAGACTGTTCACATGCACCCTAGCACACACACAGACCATTATGCGAGACATGGCTATTTGGAGTCAGGTTACTTTAAAACGTGTATTCCGATCACAATGCTTCTCCTTACTATATATTTCATATATAGGTAAGAGAAAGAAAAAATCTTGTATACTAACCTTAAAACAAGTCGATGCTGAAGAATGGCTAACTCTCCAAATGCTGAAAGAAACCAACAATATCATTGACAGCCTACCAATGATGGCAAGAAGGATGGGTTCACTGGAGGACATGAGGTCAATAACGAGGAAAAGATTAACTATCAAGTAAGCATAACTCATTAACATATTCATGAACAATTGGAAAGAATAAATGCAATTAATGTTATCGGAAGTCAAAATTAACTGATTTACTGCTTCAACAATTTCTTTAACATTTCTCAACTTTTTCGAAAAGGCGGGACGCTTTAATAGCTTGATGCTTGAGTCAAATAAATCTCCCACAGTATCGACTAGAAAGCTGAACTGTCCACCAGTCACACAATAAAATAAGCTGGTTAAAGTCGTCACTGTTGATAATTCTATAGAAAAATTTGTTCCTCCTAAAAAATAACGAATTATATTGACAAAGATGGGGGCAAAAATATCGAGCAATGTTCTTTTTTGTGTCGTAGTATTATCCGATCTATCTACTTTTAAATCATGAAAATATAAGTTCAAAGTATTAAGATGTTGAAAAGTTTCCGTGACTAAATTATGGTGAAGAGATATGTATAGAAGATAGATGGGTCCCACTAGATGGTTGGCAGTAACAATAACAATCAGTACAAAGATTCCTAATTGCAGAGGTAATAAAAACAAACCACCAATAAGTACAAATGAAAGAGCCGTGTGAACGCTAACTACAATCAAAGAAAAGAATAATAAAAACCAGTCCAACTGCAGCAAATTATGAACCTTCCTGAACGGAAATATTCCGATGATGGATGATGCTCTAAAAATGGCATTGGATTCGACAGCTTGGATTGAAGGTCGTGGCATTGCAGAAGCCAAGGGAAAACTGAGGTAGAGCGACAAAAGGAACTTCTAATTTCTATTAGCGGTCAGCGTCAGATCTCAAAGGGATAGTTTAACTTATCATTTATCATGGTCCCTGAACCAACACTTTACTCACAAAATAATGGATGGCTTTAAGAAATGGCCATTCAGGACTATGATTGATATCAATATCTAATACATTATATATTGTATTTGTTATGAATGGCCATTCAGGACTATGATTGATATCAATATCTAATACATTATATATTGTATTTGTTATGAATCCCACTGATGGCATTATTATTTCCAACGCTGATGACCAAAGCAGGTAATAATTATGAATTCACCTCTGCATAGAATGAGCAATACATAATAGATTATTTTTAAATTACACATAAATAAGGACCGAATTTATTTGCAAATTGATACGTTTTTCAACGAAAATGGTTCAATATCTTTACAAGCCAATACATTTGGCGTAGAAATATTTAATTTTATTTTGCACATTTGATGGGTTATTGTATAGTTTTGCATATTTGGCAATAAAATTTTGTTTAAATAATTTTTTCGACAACTAAAACAGAAAATAAATAATTAAACTATTTTCTGATATACATTCTTATTTTATGTATCAATTATAAGACGGATAAACGCCATCTACGATTAATAGAAATAGTATACTATACAATTAGTCTAGATTACTATAAACATAGCAATCGTAGTGAAGATTAAGCTCATAGACAACTAATTCAGGTTGGTGTTGTGACCACATCTACACACAACGTGCACCTGTAGTGAAAAATAATTTAAAGTATTTAATTGAATTTTGAAACAAACATATGTATAGTTATGTAATTATATAGAAAATAATATTTAGCATCCTAATTTTGATAACTTTTCTGGAGTCCTTACTTCCGAGTACTTTCTTTAGCAAAGTAAAAAACATCCTCTAGCCCTTCTTTGGAATTTCAAATTCTATTGTGATCAGTAAGTGTGTCGCTTCCGTTGTGCATATCATGTTAAATTAACTAGGTTTTAATTTTCTCACATAAACCAAAATGTCCAAGGCAGGAGGATCATTTAGTTCCATGTTGGAAACAGTAGGAACCCTTTGAATTAAAAATGGAGATGTTTTTTCTGAAGAAAACATTTTTTGCAATTTGTACAATAAAAATGTGCCGTGTGAAAGAAATTTTAAAATCGACCAGTCCGTAAAGACACGTACTTGTATGAACTATTCTTGGAATTTATACAATAATTTGAGATCGAAAAGTAACAATACTTTATTGTCAACTGAAGGATTGCAAGTAAACCTTCCGGAAATTTTCCTACATTCTCGGAATTATTTACCGAATTTGTTCAAATCTAAAGACACTTTCAATGAAGTTCTTTGTTTTACATTAATTGCATCTGGCATTCACTTATTTAATTTATTATATTAGAAATTTTATGTAAAATCTCCATTTTCAAAAGAAAAAAAACTTTGTTGATTTAGCTGAATACTTTAATATATAAAAATTTGGTTCGGATTGGACTTAAATATGACAGTATATGTATGGTATCTATTAGAATATTTAAGTATAATTAATTCTGTGATATGTTATAAATTGAACTAAATAAGGGTCTTTTACAAAGATGTCTGATGATGGCTTGTAGGCCGAAAATTTGCCTCGTAATAAATAAATTAGTGAAATAGCAACAGCCTGACTTTATTTTTATATAGAAAAAAAAAGAGTTTTACAATTATTTAAATTTTTAAGAATCATTTAGTTATCAAAGAATTCTATGTAAAATTTTGGGGATAAAATTTGTTTTTCAATATACTTGTGTCTTGTTTTATGTATATTGTAAATTAAAATTCTTAACCAAAGGAATTCAGACAATAATTATAGCCTTTTGTTGATTTTTTGCACGTTACTGACATTTACCATGCATATTTTCCTGTATATTCCTCAAGGTTTCACAGCATTTTACTGCAGGTTTTACTGCATATT
Source organism: Rhaphigaster nebulosa (assembly GCA_948150685.1). Lineage (NCBI taxonomy): Eukaryota > Metazoa > Arthropoda > Insecta > Hemiptera > Pentatomidae > Rhaphigaster > Rhaphigaster nebulosa. The sequence continues at coordinate 17,906,361 of OX411308.1, forward strand.
TGAGAACTTTTAAATGCATATTTTTTGGCATATTTTGACATTTTTTGCTGCATATACCACTCATATATTACTACATATTACTCATAAACCATCTCAAAAAATATAAGAAAATAACATGAATTAAGGTGCATGTATGATTGATACTAATATCTACCAATATGTCATTCATTACCGGTTCTTGTCGATTTCCAAACCATATTTGATCGCATCAGGAGAAGAAGTCTTGGGATCGAGATAACAGTTCCTTTTTGGCATAAGACTCTGTACTTAGACAAGAATTATGGAATACCCTCTCCGACAAGAATATTCCATAAGGATGAATTAATGCTTTCAAGTCCACAGGTACTATTCCAAAGGTATAATTAGGATTAATGGAAGAGAGCAGAATATGTTTGTCATGAAGAAAGGTGTGAAACTAGGAAATAGCTTTCTAACTGTAGCAAACTATATACATGGAGGAAATCTTTAAGATAGCCAAACGAAGGAACGCTAGCACTGTTGTAGGCAAATGGAATGTTTGCAGATGGTATTGTTCTCATGGCGGATTCAGAAGCGCGATTGCAGCAGGCAGTAATGGAATGGATGGCGGAGCAGGAAAGGAAAGGAATGATCATCACTGTCGGAAAGAACAAAGTAATGCAGGCAGGGAAAGGAATTATGCTGCAAAGGTGAAGTCATGAAAATGGTGGATGACTACACTTACTTAGGGGCAGTGATCTGCAGGAATGGAAGGTTGGACCAGGGGATCTCCAATAAAAGCTACTCAGTCATTGATGATTTTTAGTACCCAAGCTCTAAGTTTAAAGTAAAATGCTTGCAATCTGGACTTTATCTGACCTAATTGGACTTTAAAGTCCCTATTTCCTTTACTTCCTATAGAGAGCGTGGCTTACGGCCTAACTGTCCCAACTATGGCGCCTTCACTTTTCATTTTCGGAAGCCGAAACAACTACAGTTACTTAGGGACAGTGATCTACAGGAATGGGGGTTGGACCAGGAGATCTCCAACACAATAAAGAAGGATATTCCATCTACTACCACCTCTGTAACACAATGACTGGAAAAAAAGAGAAAAATGTTAAAGTGTACATTTTTAAAGCCGTTTGCTTGCCTACCCTCATATCACACTCTTTTATATTTTAGAATATATTATACAGCTTTTGCGACCAGCCTGGGTGTCAAGCTGGATAATCAATTAACGCAGAAAGCACATGCCGAAAATAAAGCTCAAAATGGCTCTGCAAGAATCTTGCCAAAATTAAAAAATGGTAACCGTTGAAAAGAAAAATTATTTTATGCTTCCATTAACTAAGTTGAAATTACAATTCTGTGAAACTGACAATGTACAATGAACAATGACAATTGACAATGAACAACCAACTGAAAATGTTGGTTGGCCATACACAATCAACTAAATAACATGTTTTTTTAGCGTCTTGAAAATCTGGCTCTAAATTTTTTTGATCGATAGCTAACGGTTGATGGAGGTAGTTTGAGTCTGAAGATTTTGAGTTGACAAATGTGATTTAACCAGTTATTCCAAATTTGGTCCCAATGTGCGTCGACCACGGCTTTACTACTTGACTACTGGACCTATTACCATTCAACATTTCAACCAACAACGTTTTGGGGTTTCACCCTATCTTCTGGATATACTATAATATAATTTAATTTAATTAAAATTATCATTAAAAAAAAAAAAATCATATATTTACCTTCTTTAATAACTTTCCTCCTACTAACAAAAACTTAAAGAAAAGCATAATAATATATAAAATAGTAAAGTAGAAATAAGCAAGGCGAAAAATAAAGATAAATGATGTGGGTGAGAAAAATATGGATGTTAGTAAAAAAATGGAAATAAACTGAATCCAATTAGAGTCAAAGTAATTTTACCCTTATTGCATTCATTTTAAATCAGTGATATTCCTACTACTAGAGAGAAATGCTTTATTAACAGCAATGCTGCCCAAATAGCTTGGGTTGCTACACACACATCCATACTCATCAATCAAATACTAGGCATTATATGTGTGTGTATGTGTGTGTGTGTGTCTATATATATATACATATATATATATATATGTATATATATTGTTATATATATATATATAACAATCTTTTTTTCTTCATTTTAATTCTAAATAGATTATTCTCATCACCACATTATATCTATTCTTTCTTTTTTTCTCCTTTTGTTTGCTGTAAACCTTCTATTATTCTCCAATCAATCCCTTACTTCTCTTTTCCAGTGACCGTCAACTATTACTTGAAATAACACCTTTTTTATCTTTTTATAAATTAAAAAAAAAATTTAAATAACTAATAAAATAAATTACTTAAAAATTAATCAAATGTTCAGATTTTAGAAACGCTCATCTAAGCGTTAAAATTAGTACAAGAAATAACAAATAATAAATAAATAAAATATATTAACAGTAAATATAATCGACAAATTGGATTCATCGAATTCGGGTCAGAAAAGAAAGCGTTCTTTCATCACAGAATCATGTCCAAAACATCTAGCTTTGCGTTCGAGAAGAAATTTTGAGATCCTCTGCGGATTGGGTAATAGCTCTATCACAGAGGGAAAATTCCAAGTGACATGCACTTTGGTGCCTCGAGACAGTTGTCACCCACAACTACAAACAGAAGCTGTAATTGTCAAAGAAATAACAACCCACATATCCAATTCTACATTACCTCTACACGTGATAAATTATTTCAAAGATTTCAAGCTAGCTCATCCCCACTTTTGGAAACCTAGTGAAATCGATTTTATATTAGGAGCGGATCTGTTCAGCCAAGTGATTTCAGGAAACTTTAAAAGTATTCCGGTAGAATTTCCTAATGCTTTAAATTCGGTTTTTGGATGCCATCATTGAATTTAGTAACACTTCCCAAATTTTAAATACACTGTTAGCGGTAACACCATCCAAAAACTATATATTATAGAAAAATTCTGGCGTGTCGAAGAAATTCATACTTCAGTTACCAACAGTGTTCTGCATCGCTGTTTCCAGAAAAACTTAAAAGGACTTGCGTACCTAATAGAATCGAAGTTCTCAATAATGGATTTAGCCACTGACCTCAGTATCTGTAATCATCCATACTGTACTCACTGACATCAGACATCCAGAAGAAAATATCAGATCGATTTACTTTATTGTTAATTTTAAGAAGTACATATTTATGTTTAAATTTTATGCCAGTACCGAATATTAAGCTTATCGAAAAAGCAAGGAAGCAATTCGGTAATGATGAAATCATTATAATTTAACATAATATAATTTATAAACGATATATCATTTTAGATATTTAAACAAATGTGCCATGATTGATGGTTAAAATATTTTGATTTATTACAAACTAAAATTAAAGAAAATTAACACTCGCTAGATTTTCAGCAACGGTTGAATAATATGAGAAATTTACTAAAATACCGACATCATATCAATAAATCTACTAACTAAAGTTTGTTATAGATCTAATAGAACGACAAATACTTTATCTTTTTTATTCAAATATGCCATTGCAAATCAGAATTAACTTAATGTCAAAACCCGATCCATTAAAGAATCTAGATGACTTAAGAATTTTGCTGCAAAATGAAAATCATGTCAGAAATATCAGAACAGATGTGATATTGTTTTTTTTCAAAATTCTTAAAGGCAGTGAAAAATTCAATGATAAACATTTTTATAATCAATATTCGAATCGTGCTAACTAGAATTCAGTACATTATAAAATAGATATAAATAGTTATTGTAGTCAAGACAAATATTTTATGAATATTAAAACTTTTGGCGAGAAGGTAATAGGTTCGGTCGCATCGATCTGTAGGGATCTTGAAAAAATAAATCAATATTTGAGACCGATATATTTTTCGATATATCGATATTAAAATTTGATTATCAAAAACTGATTTTTTTTTTTAAAAAAGGGAGAAAAAAACATATAAAAACATCTACATAAAAATGTAAAACAGGAAAGTAGGCTCGATAAATAAAGAGAGAGAGAGAGAGAGATGTTTAAATCCCTAAGCCCACATTAAAAGGGCTGTAAAATAATGGGGAGCCCTTTTCTTGTGTGTCAAAAAAAAAATATAAAATATAAAATATTAGTGAACGAAAAAGAAATTACAACATCTCATGTTAATTATGAACTTTATTCCCTCACCAAATTTTATCGCTGAAGGGGCCATAATCTAAAATGTTAGTACGTCCTTAATTTAATAGATTAGATCTATTGACAGAGGATTTGGAGTCAGATCTCATATCATTCGAAATTTTCCTTATCTGTTAAAATGTTGCGATGCTTCTTTTCTTTAGCCTATTCGTCGCACCTCCTCCGTCCAGTATAATGAGGTTGTCGGCTGACAATAGCCAATGCTGCATATTTCAGGCTATAGCGGAAGTTGGTGGCTATCTAATGATCGGGGCGTCTAACTGATAAGGAGATGAAGTGGGTCTTGATCCTCATTCGAACCGCTGGGCGGCTTCCTGCTGGCGCGTCTTTGATGTTATGCGGCTGTGTCGCTATGTAGAATAATTTTTAAAAAAGAGACCTGGGTCCCATGAAATATACATAACAAAAAAAAACAAAAAGAGCCAGATATAAAATTGGATGCTGTACAGAGCCGTTCAAAGATTTAAAAAAATATCGAGCCCCCATATATATAAATATCGATGTATCTAATTACCATTTCGATATATTAAAAAAATATCGAAGCTATATATATCGATATATTTTTTTCGATATTCACATTCCTATCCGCTACCTTTCGGACGCCCTCCGCATTCCGTCAAGAGTGTTGTAGTCCTTGAAAGAAAGAAATAAAGAAAGACAGAAAAAAGAAAGAAAAGTAAACTTTATTCTGGGACAAATAGTCCCCAAAGAATAAGAAAAATGAGCTATTACAATTTCTTTTGTCTGGAATAAAATAAAGATTAAATACAGTATAAAGTGTTACTAACTAAATTGTTAGTAACTAAACGTTGAATTAACACATTGATACAATATGCTTACTAATTTGTTTTTTTATGCAATATACATAAAGATAGTAAAAATTAAAAAAATTGATAACATCAACTAAACAGGAGCATTAACTTACATGTATTCGGAAGATTGATAGTCAAGGAGATGGATAAATAGTTTATGTTTAAATGAAGTTAATGATGAGGATTTATGTAAGGATGTGGGGGAGGAGTTCCAGAACTGAGAAGCAGGCATAATAAAGGACTTTTGTAAGAAAGCAGTTCTATGAGAAGGGATATACAGATTTGTGGGCTGAGATCTCGTGTTTAAGGAGTGGACGGAAGAACAAGGAGTAAACATATCAAGAATATAAGGAGGCTTTTTGGTTTTAAAGGATCGGTAAATGTACACGCCCAGGAAATATTGTCTTCGGAAAACAGGAAGAAGCCACTTCAACTGGACATATCGGCTAGAGACGTGGGAGCGCCTGGAACCTCCGAAGATAAATCTAATGAAACAATTCATTAGTCTTCTCAATCTCATCTCATGCCCACCAGACAGTCCACCGTATACAAGGCAGGCGTAGTCGAAGTGGGGAAAAATAAGAGAGGATACAAGGAGTTAGCGGGTTTATGGAATCACAGAATCTTGAGAATTGTTTGAAGATCGAAATGGGTTTTCGTGTAATCTGAGAAATATAGTTGTTCCGGGATAGGTTGCGGTTTTCCACGGAAGCGTGGAAGCGGATAGGTTGACCTTTGAGGTAGAGTAATGGATAATAAGGAAGGGAATTAAGGAGATGCTTGGAACCAATTATAATAGGCTTGGTCTTCTCAACGTTTAACCTTAGATCATTTCTTCCAGCCCATGCCTCAATACTGTCTTTATTCTCTTGTAGCCTGTTGGTTGCTGCAAGCATCTCGATAGGATGAAAGGATTGGTAGATTTGGAGATCATCGGCATATAGGTGGTATTGTGAATGGTGGATGGAACTAGGAAGATCATTAATGTAGATGAAAAAAAGGATTGGTGAGAGCGAGGATCCCTGAGGAGATGGGAGGAAGGAGACTCATTGGGGATAATGACTGTTTGAGAACGAAGCGATAAAAAGGAAAGGAACCATTTTTACACACTATTTGATATGGAGAGGTTTTGTAGTTTTGAAAGAAGGGTGTTGTGATTAACGGAGTCGAAAGCTTTGGTAAAATCGAAGAGGATAGTGATTTTATGTTTGTCTATGGAGGATTGGATACCTTGGGTGATTTTTAATAAGGCTGATCGTGTGGAATAGTGGGATCGATGTGATGATCCAGGAATAAGAGAAGATTGGAGGAAAGACATTCCACCATTTCATCAATGGAGGAAGAGGAGTAGATAGGTTCTAAGGATTGGGACAGAGAATCAAGAAAAGGATTTAGTTTTACAGAAGTCAGTGAGTCAAGGCCCCGCCAGGAAATTTGTGTAGGGGTGTACTTAGGAGTTGGAACATTAAAGGAGATTTTGATAAGGTCGTGAAAAGAGAGGAAAGATACTGGAACCTGAGAGGAGGATAATATGTTTTTAGGAGAATCTATTATGAAAAGGTCGAGCCATGTACTTGTGAACTGGGTATGATGGGTAGGTTGAAAGGGAACGATAAAAAGGTCGAGGGAATGAAATAGATCTACAAGGTATGATTTATCTGGAGAATCAGAGGATAGATTTGCGTTGAAGTCACCGGTTATTATTACATTTTTATATCGAACATCAGGAGGGCGGTATATATAATATAAAGGAGGGAAAACAAATGGAGGAAATTTCGGTAAATAGGTATTCTTGGTGAGGAAAGTCGGAAGAGGGGGATGTTAGGAGGATTTTTACTTTTAGGCTTTCATGAACGAAAAGTCAAACATCTCCACCGGTGCGGTCTAGTCGATCATGACGGACAAGGTTGTAATTAGAATCTAAGAGAAAATAAGTATAAGTAAAAATAATTGTGACTTTTAACAATAAAAAAAAAAAGAACAAAGTGTAAAAAATAGAATTTTCTCCGAAAAATGATGAGAAACAAAAAAAATAAAAATAGCAAGTAGATTGTTAAGTAAAAACATGAAGTAGAAAGAAAAAATATTTTCTGGTGGCAACAAGATTCTAATTTTCATTGGAAAATGTCCAGATCTTCTTCCTTGTTGATAATAAACGCGGAAAGTTCATTGTCGCGTCTGCATCGTACACGGCCGCCTGCAAACTAGACGAATTTCACTTTCCCGGCAGCCTTTTTCTACCACGCCAGCCAGTAAGGGTGTCTGTTACCAGGCGTCATCCCTTCACTGAGATAGATTCTTTCGTCACTATCCCAGTCGAGATGCCTGGTGGAGAAGTCTCTCTTAGATTCCTCAGCCTTATCAATTAGTCCTTTATCTCACGGTGAACGAAACGCGCCATGATTACCGCAGGTCTGGGGTCTTCTTCTCTTGGCCTTCTTCTTTGAACGTAGTCCAAATCTTCAGTTTTCAATTTGATACCCAAGTTGGCCCCCATTTTCAAAACAATGCCTTCAGGTGTTTCTCTCACCCTGTCGGGCACCCCTCTTATTTCAACCATATTTGACAGTTGATCCTGTTCCGATTGAGTTAGCCTAGCTTCTATATTTTTAATTTTGTTTTTGAGACTAGAGTTTTCGGTTGTTAAATTTTCGATTAGTCACTCTTGTTTTAAAACCAGTTCTTCGAGTGACTTAAGGCGTTCTTTAAAATCATCTGTTAAACGATCGACTTTGGATAGTATTTTTGTAATATTTTCCTCTAAGCTATCTACTTTTTTGACAGGGGAATGGGGCTTTTTTTTTTTAGTTAGCTCACACGAATGTCAAAGCCATCTTTTTTTTTTTTTGAGCATCGCTTTCAATATTTGAGCATTTCAAATGAAAAATTTGCTTGCATGTCAAACATGAAATGTTCGATTTATCCTCGCGAGCGATTGTGCCTTTGCATATCAGACAGCTGGTCATTTTGCTCAAAGACTGGTCCACTACTGACGTGAGATAAGAGATCGGAGAAGTGGGGAGCCTTGATTAAGGTGGGGGGCAGGCCTAAAGTCTTATCGCTTTAAAGATATTAGCGATCAATAATAACTTTTGGCTTACCTATTTTTTCTTGTTATTAATGATTGTAAAAATCACTTAAAGCATCAATATTATTCTTCGTTTCCACTCTCTTCACTTCACTAAACAGAAACAATTAGTTCTATGGTATATTGTGGAATGAAAGATTTGAACTAAAACTGAGAAGAAACTGAAACTGATGTTTACCCTTTGAGAACTAGAGACATACACAGTCCTTAGGAGATACACTGTATCATTGCTAATATAGTTCCGATTTAGATTTTTTATTTTTAGAGAGTTTAAATACCTTTCATATGATTTCAATATAATTTACGATAAAATGCACACTTTTTGGGCTATGAGCAAATAAAATATTCTTTTCTTCATAACTTTCTTTCCTGCATTTTCTCGTTGATGTACAACATATACCTTACTCCCCGACGCTACAGATCAATCTGGCCCTTAGCTTGAAGAAGTACTTTCCTCCATCGATTCCGATTCTATGCTTCATGTCGCCAGTCCCTCACTCCCAATCGGCTAGCGTCTCTGTCTACCTCGTCGCCCCATCGGCTCTTTGGTCTTCCTCTTCTCCTCGTGCCTTCCATTCTCGCTTCCATTGCTAACCGCGGGACTCTCTGTTGTGACATCCTCTGGACATGGGACGCATTTCGCAGTCTTCCAGCCTCTCAGATGTGGTTTAAATTATTATCGTTGTCAAGAATATTTTCAACCTCTTCGTTGCTGCGTACTCGCCATCTACCCACTTCATAAATGCCGCCATAAATTCGGCTTATAACTTTTCTTTCAAAAATTTTGAGGCGATTCGCTACTGTTGCAATACTAAAAATACCGAGGCAACACGTTTCAGAACCGCACGCCACTGGTTTCACCGAGGTATTATTATACTGTTTCAGCTTGGATCCTCTAGTAAGCAGTTGTGATGCAAAAAGCTGGATATTTGCGTAGAGGGCCCTGTTCCCAGCCATTATGAGCTTGGAAATTTCAAGACTTACAAAATTACGCTGTATCTTTGCAAACACTGGTCCGATTTAGATAATTTTATATAAAGTTGTAGTTCCGCTGGGTCTATTTTTACCAAAAGTATCTGTAACATGACTATAAATACGTAATTTCAGTTTCTTACATTTCGGTTTTGAACTAGGCTGTTCACATACACACAGGCCATTTTGCGAGACTTGGTTATACTTCCTCTTACTAAATATTTCATGTATAGGTAAGGGAAAGTAAAAATTTTGTATACTAACCTTAAAATAAGTGGATGCTGAAGAATGGATAACTCTCCAAATGCTGAAAGAAATCAACAATAGTACTGAAAACTGACCAATGATGGCAAAAAGGTTGGGTTCACTCGAGGATATGCCGTCGACAATCAAGTAAAGATGAACTATCACGTAAGCATAACTGATTAACATATTCATGAACATTTGGAAAGAATAAATGCAATTAATATTATCGGAAGTCAAAATTAATTGATTTACTGCTTCAACAATTTCTTTAACATTTCTTAACTTCTTCGAAAAGGCGGGACGTTTTAATAACTTTATACTTGAGTCAAACAAATCTCCCAGAGTATCGACTAGAAAGCTGAACTGTCCACTTTACTTACTGACTACTTTTAAATCATGAAAATATAATTTCGAAGTATTAAGACGTTGAAAAGTTTCCGTGACTAAATTATGGTTAAGAGATATGTATAGAAGATAGATGGGTCCTATCAGATTATTAACAGTAGCAAGAACAATCAGTACAAAGATTCCTAACTGCAGAGGTAATAAAAAAAAACCACCAATAAGCACAAATGAAAGAGCCGTGTGAACACTAACAACAATAAAAGAAAAGAATAATAAAAACCAGTCCAACTGCAGCAAATTATGAACCTTCCTGAACGGAAATATTCCGATGATGGACGATGCTCTGAAGATGACATTGGATTCGACACCTTGGATTGGATATCGTGGCATTGCAGAAGCCAAGGGAAAACTGAGGTAGAGCGACTATCGAACTTCTAATTTCTATTAGCGATAAGTGTCAGATCTCAATGTGATAGTTTAACATATCATTTATCATGGTCCCCGAACCAACACTTTACTCCACAAAATAATGGATGGTTTTAAGAAATGATAATTCAGGAATATGATTGATATCAATATCTAATCCACTATATATTGTATTTTTTATGATTCGCGCTGATGGGCCAAACACGCGGGCATTATTTTTTCTAACGCTAATGAAAATATCTGATGTGGGCAACACATGACTTCCTTGTACGCCTATTGAATTATAAATCCGTGGCTCAAAAAGTGATACAGAATTTGGTTACTACTTTCCGAAGATTGCAGAAAAAACGACACTCGGCGTCCCGTCATCCATCTATTGACACACAAACACACACTCTTGTCACTGGAGGTCTCATTCCATTATTATACGTCGTTTTCCTTCAGTAGTTTCCAATATATTTCTTCATGTTCCATGACTACAGTAAAACTGTCAATATCACTGGATAAAGCATTAGAAATGGACAGCAGAAAAGCCCATGTAACTAGTATCTTATTCTCATGATGAAGACTTGTTGATCTCACAAATGGGGAGGAAAAAAAGTATTTTAGACTCAATTTTAACACTTAAAACAAGTAATAAAAATGTTAAATTGGATTGGAAACCAAATTGCGTTTATAACCATTATTACCGAAACATATGATTTCTCTTTTAATTTAAATATAATTTTTGATGCAAGCTTATTATGACCTTCAAGTAAAGTACCCTTTTCCGCTCACGAATCTTAACCAAAATCCAGTAAATACATTTATATCGATATTTATCGATATGATACGACTTTTAAGTCGTATTTACCAAATTGGAGATTTTTTACATTATATTTTAATATATTTTTTGACGAAAGTCTAATATGACCTTCAAGTAAAGTACCACTTATGGTTCTCCAATTTAGACCAAAATCTAATATGTTATTTAAGTCAATATATAAGTTATAAATACTAAATTTGAGAAGTTTTGCATAATATTTAGATATAATTTTTGATAAAAATCAATTATGACCTTCAAGTAAAGTACCACTAACGGTGATTAAGCAGTGACCAAAAAGGGAGTTACACAACTAAATTTTACAAAAATCCTAAATACAAAATTTCAACTTTCTACGGCTAACCGTTTTTGAGTTATGCGAGATACGAACGAACATACGTACGTACAGACGCCACGACGAAACTAGTCAAAATGGATTCAGCGATGGTCAAAATGGATATTTCCGTTGAAATCTGAAAACCGAAAATTTTCGTAATTACAATACTTCCTTTACTCCGAACAAGGAAGTAAAAAAAGTTAATCATTACGAATTCACATCTACATAGAATGTGCATTACGTAATAGATTATTTCACAAATTAATTACAAACCATCTCAAAAAACATAAGAAAATAAAATGAATTAAAAGAAATTAGGATTAATGCATATATGATTGATACTAATATCTATCGATAGATCTGTCATAGCCGGTATTTGTCGCTTTCAAGACCCTATTTGATCGCGTCTGGAGAAGAAGCTTCTCTCTAGACTAGTTGGATGTGGAATGCACGGAAATAAGCTCATACAAGTTATATACAGTAAGTTCCTACAAGTTACAAATAGTAAATTCCTACAAGACATATACATATATGTAATACATATACATATATATACATTTACATATATTTATGTAATATATATATATGTAAGTTGTTTTTCCTTAATTCAATAATTAGTTGCCTTGGTGCTACTGTAGTTTGATGAATGTATGCATACATTTTTTCTGAATGTTTACTAGTATATCGTGTGCATACACATCATACAAACAAACGAAACAAGGAGTTCTTCAAGTTTCTTTACTGAGTGTGTTCTTCTTCCCCATAAAGATAAATGACGTTTTGTGTCTTGGTGTTGTCCGATATATCTCCTTTTAAATCATAAAAATATAATTTAAAAGTATTAATACGTTGAAAAGTTTGTGTGACTAAACTATGATTAACAGATATGTATAGAAGATAGGTGGGTCCCATCAGATTATTGACAGTAATAAGAACAATCTCTACTAAGATTCCTAATCCCATAGGTAATAAAAACCAAACCAATAAGCACAAATGAAAAAACCGAGTGAACACTAACTACAATCAAAGAAAAGAATAATAAAAACCAGTCCAACTGCAGCAAATTATGAACCTTCCTGAATGTGAATGTTCCCGGGATAGACGAAGCTCTGAAGATGGCATTGCATTATACGGCATGGATTGGATATCGCGGCGTTGTCGAAACAAATATCGACTACAAGCTCTATTATCGATAAATACCCGATTTCAGGGTGATAGCTCAACGTATCACTTATCTTGGTTTCCAAACCAACATCTCAGCAACAAAATAATGGATGGCATTAAGAAATGAGACTTCAAGAACATGATTTATATCAATATTTGCACTGATGAAACAAACACGCATGCATTATTGTTTTAACTCTAATGAGATACACGGTTTGTTAAGATTGTTATAATGATTTTCCATTTTATACATAAAGCGAACATTACATAATAAATCAATTATTTATAAACAAACAAACAAAATTTAAAAATCGGATGTAGACACCACATGACGATAAGGTAACCACTCCAACTTTCCAAAATCCTGTGGAAAACGTCGTTTTTCCATTTTCCTGCTATTATTAATTATAAAGCAATTTTAGAAATTAAAAGTATATTGTCCCTTTAAAAAAAACAACAAACGAAAACCGATTATTTTGATTAGAAAAAAACGAACAGTTAAACCGTTAGTGGAAGAAATCGGAATAGACAGTAACCGTTTACTTTACCAATAACCGCCATCCTTAAAGCCACAAGTGTAAACAACTAGGGATGGGTTAGATTGTATCAATCAGATATTTTGTATCAGATACTGAAAAGTATCTAATACAAGGAGTTGATACAGTCGAAATGAACCGGATATTGATACTCAATGGATACTACTTCTGAGTCGGATCAGTTGATACGAGCTGTATCTGTTACAGAACCGAGTACCTGACATTAGGTCGTATCAGATACAGGCTCCTGTTGATACAGACATTGAAACCTATAACATTTGAAATTTCCAACCAATTGTAACCGTTAGGACGTATTCTTTGCGACTGACCACCACTTAATGTTCAAAATTAAAATAAAAAATTTAAAAATGATATTTTTTTTTAACAGATAACTATAATAGGATATAGGAGAGTAATAAATAATAAAATTGAATCCATTTTTACTAAAAAAATGTATTAACGTAGAAAATAAAAATATTGAAATATTTTTCTAAATAGATATAATAGATAATAATGATATAATAGATATGCTAAATATGTACATATTTATGTGAATGTATTTTTCACATCTACTTTTTCAAACAAAATGACTGCAATATTTTTACAAGAGAATTAAATATGTATTAAATGTGATTAACTATATACCTTTTATTTGTTTAGTACAACATTTGTTCCTTTGTACAAGATTCTTAAATATGATTTTAAATAGAATAATTTTAAAATTGTATAGTTACACTTATAACAAGTACACTGCCTATCCTGGAGGATAATAAGGAGGAACATATGAATTATTTATACATATATATATATATATATATATATATATATATATATATATATATATATATATATATATTATTATTATTATTATTATTATTAGCATGATAAAAAATACTTAGTCAAAGTTTTCAAAATTAAAAACTTGAAACAATTCTCTACAGTCCTTTAGCTCTAATAGATACAGAAATTATTTTTTTACAGCCCTAAAAGTAACTATTAAAAATTAAAACTGGTACAACTATAGAGTAAGGGCATGTTATCACTTGTTCATTCTGAGGATAAATTTTACTGCTGGGACATCCTTATTCTTTTCGTACAGTTCCCGGTTGTGCCTTATTCTCCAGGTGCCTTTTTCTTTGATGGGCCCATAAATCCTTCTGAGAATTCTTCTTTCAAAAACTGCGATCTTCTGTTCATCGACTTTCTTTAGCACCCATCATTCACAACCGTATGTCAGTATGGGTCTGATGAGGGTCTTGTTGAGTGTAGCCTTTGTATCTTTATTTATTGCTTTTGTTTTAAAGAGCTTGATTATACCTTGATGATTCTCTTTTCTATTTCTTTGGAGAAGTTATTGTCAGTATCTACAAATGACCCAATGTACACAAATCTCCGAACTGTTTTGAACTTGTATCCACCTATTTCTATGTGTCGATCACGTACCTCAGTCCCTGCAACCATATACTTTGTTTTGGCTTCGTTTATTACTAGCCCCATTGCTTGAGCAGATCGCTCCAAAGCTTTAAAGGCTTCTTTCATGTCTGATCTACTGATTATATCAATGTCATCAGCATAAGCCAGAAGCTGTACGCCTTTATTGAAGATATGCCCGCCTATTTGTATCTGCAAATCTCTAATCACTTTCTCCAGACCTTGGTTGAATAGAAGGCACGCCAGGGCGTCACCCTGCTTCAATCCATTCCTTGTTTGTAGGGGATCTGATAGATGGAACTGGATCTTAATTTGACATTTAGAGTTGGATATAGCCACTGTTACCATTCGGACCAGCTTGAACGGTACGTTCATCACCCTCATTGCCTTATAGAGCATCTCTCAATTTATAGAATCATACATGGCCTGAAAGTCCACAAACAGATGGTTCTTACTAATGCCATATTCCAGCATCTTTTCCAGGATTAACCTTAACATGAAGATCTGGTCAGTCGTTGATCTACCTCGCCTGAACCCAGACTGGTAGTCCTTAGGAGGTAGGAAGTAGTCGAGCAAATATTATGTTGGACAATATCTTGTATGCTATATTCAGCAAAGAAAAGCCTCTGTAGTTTTTATATAAAAGCGGTCACCTTTGTTGTGTATCTGGCAGATCACTCCATTATTCCATTCATCAGGCATTTCTTTCTCTATCCAGATGCGTTCCATTAAACGGGTAAGCTCCTTAATGAAGTCCTGACCAGCATTCTTAAAAAACTCCCCTGGTAAACCATGTAAGCCCGCGGATTTGTTATTATTGAGCTTCTCTATTGCCTCACTTACCTCATCATAGGATGGGAGCAGCTCTTCTCTGTCATCTTCCATCATTTCCTTCCTCTGATCATTGTCACCCTCACCAGCACTATACTCCTCGTTCATACCTAACAGTTCACTAAAGTGCTCTGTCCATCTACTGACCACGCTGGCAGTATCATTAAGGAGGTTTCCATCAATATCTCTGCACGCAATAGATCGAGGCTGGAACTCTTGCCTCATGTTGTTTACTTTTTTATACATATCCCGGCTTAATTTCTTACTTTTGTATTCCTATATGCTTCGCAGATGCTCCATCATGTGCCTTCTCTTTTTCTCACTGTGCACCCTCTTTTCCATCTTCCTTGCTCCTTTATATGCTTCATGGGAGACCCTCGTGCATTTCCTTTGTATCATCAATTGATAGGCCTTGTTCTTATTATCTGTAACTTCCCTGCACTCCTCATCACTACTTTATCTAATATTAGACCTAAAATAGTCAAGCATATAAGTTTATAATTTATTAAAATATACATTATACAATTATATACTAATCATATTAACCACTTATTTATTATTTATTTTATGAGAAAACGTTATGTCCAATTCTTTTTATATAATTAATAATTATCTTTGGCTATGGTCTTAACAGATAAATGATTTAATTAGGCTTTTAACTCTAATTACAAATAAAAATGCGTTACTTCAACCTTTTGAAATATATATCAAATTATATTTTTTTATACCTACTGTTTTTAATAAAAATAATAATAATATATAATATAAATATAATAATTTTATTATAAGGATACATAATACTTAAACATTTGTTCAGAAACAGTTGTCTACAGGAGTTCGATTAAACCCTTTTTTAATATTCTTTATATTTAGTACAGACTTAATATTTATCCTTATTTTATAAATAATTTAATCTAACATAATTTTTGATAAACTTTTTAAAAAGTCCTATTTCTAATATTAAAATTTGATTAACAAATTAAGACAAAATATAACTTATTACAATGTGAAGGTTCATTAGGTGATACTTACAAGCAAATTAATTTTTAACACAGATGTTAGAAGCATTAAAATAGGACATCATTTCTGATAAAAAGCATTGTAATTAATTCTTTTATTAAACATTATTTTAGTTATCATCAACGTTTTACCAATTAATTGATTAGGCAAATTGAGCAATAACAATATAAAGATTGTGAATTTGGTTTTTTATGAGAAAGTTTTATTTTTTGTCCTTGTGTATTATCTGAAAAGTTACGTGCTGGAATAGGTAGTAAAGATCTTACATTATATGATATTTTAATAATCTAATGTAATTACTTATTTATTTATATAAACTTATAAAGACACTAGTTCTTAAATATGTAACCGATGGAAAATTCTAAAAAGTAAAATTGTAATGTTTAACCCCCCAAAATATCAAAATGGCGGATGCAGCTTAAAAAATCTGGTGCAGTGTGCGCATCACACAACTTCCCTTTGCCATCCTATAATAATTATCTTTTTAATATAATTTAAAAGAGTTCACATTAACAATACTTGAAATAAACTCAGGAGCATTCACTTCTTATCCCACATAAGTACAATAAAACAATTTTAATACGACAATTTTGTATACTACCTATATATTTTAAGTTTTTCTAATTGAAAATATATTTAAAAGTTTCGGTTTAGTTTCTATGGAAACATTTTGTTTCCATTAAATTATATAAAATTAGAAATTATTGTTTCCTCTTTTGTATTCTAACATTACATTATTAGAGAGCATATTGTTGACAACAGATTGGCGGATTGCTGGGAGAAGATTCGGACGCATCCGTCTCCTTTCGGATTCGCTCGGTTATCCATCTGAGGTCTTGTAGTCCTCATAACATACTCTGTATTTTTGCTGATTCCGGTTCGAATTCGATCATTTGTATTTTAGAGAGTTTAATCACCTATCATATGATTTCATACATATGATTTACCATAAAATACTTTTTGAATTATACGCAAATAAAATTTTCTTTTCGATACCACTTAATCGTTAATATACTACATACATGAAAAGTTAAAGGACTTTCAGCAGAAGACATTAGGCTAGTTTTGTAAAAAATCGTTGCGCCGTTTACGAAAAAATTGTAAAATCCATAAAATAATTACCACTTCCGGTTAGTCTGATGCGCTGTATCTTTGCTATTACTGGTCCGATTTTGATAATTCTTTTTTTGTTTTTTAGATAATTTAATAACCTTTAATACAATTCTATATCTAATTTACTATAAAATGCATGTTTTTTAAGTTACGCGCAAATAAAATATTCATTTCATCATAACTTTTTACCCTGCATTTCCTCATTGGTATACTACATACATGAAAAGTTAAAAGAGCTTTAACGAGAAGATATCAGACAAGTTTCATCGAAATCATTTGAGCCATTTACGAGAAAATTGTAAAATCCATGATATAATTACCATTTCCGGTTAGTCCGATGGGCTGTCTTTGCTAATACTGGTCCGATTTTGATAATTTTTTTTTTTGGATAATTTAATTTCCTTTCATACAATTCAATAGATAATATACCATAAAATGCATACTTTTTAAGTTATGCGCAAATTAAATATTCTTTTCATCAAAACTTTTTACCCTGCATTTCCTCGGTGATGTACACAATATATGAAACGTTAAAGGTCTTTATGAAGAATAATTTAGGCAAGTTTCATCAAAATCGTTAGAGCCTTTTTCGAGAAAATTATAAAAAATTGTAAAATCGATTTAGATGAGATCTACAATTTTGGTCGTATCTCGATCGGTCATACCTTAAATACAGCTTTTTCTCGTCTAAACCAAATTTTGTACTCTGTGTATTATTTTCAAAATTAATGGAAGCTAACAGACTTCAAACTTGGTAGGTCTATCGAAGTAAAAAAGATATATAACTCCTATAACTTTTTGTCATATTTCCATTGGTCATAAATTCGATGGAGCTAAATTTTTAGATATACGACAAATGTTTCGAACTTCATCACTAATATTTCAATTATTTGTACACTCAATGAAAACTTGATAAGCCTATCGAATTCAAAAAGATATACAACTTTGGTGCTATGAAATTTTTACGTATCTCCATTGGTTATAAATTCGAAGGAACTAAATTTTTAAATATACGACAAATTTTCGAACTTTTTATTTATAAGTCCAAAACGACGTTTCCAATATAGGTACACCGAATTGATAGCAGATGGAGATACGAAAAAAAGATCATAGGACCAAAGTTGTGTATCATTTTGACTCCGCTAAACCTACCAAGTTTGAAGACTGTCAGTTTCCATGAAGTTGACAATAATTGAAAAATTTGTTAAAAGTACAAAATTTGGTCTAGACGTAAAAAAACTAGATATAACGGATGCAGATGCGATAAAAATTGATAAGACCAAAACTGTAGTAGTTGGTGTAATCCGTTTGTTGATAGGAATCATCGTTTATTCATAACAGAACTTCAAATATGAGTCTTACGAATTATTAAGTAACGTCAGGTCTTAAATAATTTTTGTAACTTGGATTTATTTTGGTATAGATTTAAATTGAATAAAAATTTCTATTTTGGCATTTGTAATTATTTTACTGTAGTTTAGTTCGAAGGGAAAATGTATATTAAGTTTGAAAAAAGAAACATTGGTATTTTCATAGAATTTTCAAACAAAAAAACATTTTTCATCATAAGTTCCAAGTGGTTCTTGGCATTGATAGAGACAGCCTTAAATTGCTTTACCTAGTGATTCTCAGGTGTTTTTAATGAGTTTTAGAAAATGGTGCAAATTCTCCAAATCCACCTATAAACTTTATTCCAATTTTGGATAAAAAATAAAACAAACAAATATCAACACAGTGTAAACCAGGGACTTTTAATTTCATCAATATTCTATGGAAGCTAAGGTAGAAATTTCATCCTTTTTTAACAAATGTAAGTGGATCAAAAACTCAGAATATCAAAAAAAGTCCAAAATCTGGCCCAGCCTTTTACAGTAGATACACGTAAAATAGTTATATGCACACTTCTGTCTAATTTCTTAATTTATTTAGGTATTTATTTATGTTTTACCATTGTAGCCTTCTTTTAATTGTTTTATATTATTTTAGAGATATCCGCTGAAGCCCCCTCCCCAACTCCTCTTCCATATAACAATAGTTATTCTAAAGTGTCGGTCTCCTCCAATTTTTTTCAGGCTGAATTTTCTTTTACTATCTACATTATATCTTTAATTATCTAGTATTACTATATATGTTATATGTATTTTATATTCTTACATTACATATTACATTACTCCTCTTTGTATCTTTCTTTTTAGCCGTGATGAGGACCTACAATGTGGATCGAAACATCGGCATCTAATAAATAGCTACCGCTATTTTATATTTGTGATCCCCAAATGGAACATTTCATTCTTGATTTACCATACGATCAACCATCAATACATAAAAAATAACATACTGTAGTTAAGTTCCATTCTTGTCAAATGGACTACTTGGTGCACTTTTTATTTTCGAAGATTCTGCACTGGCTGAAACTCAGAACAAGAATACATTTACACTTTACAAATTTTAAATTCTTTACGCAATAATATTTAACAGTGGAGCGGCTGTAGATGATGTGTGAAAAACTAAAAAGTAGGATTCATAAACTATTAGCATTAGTACAAAATAAAACAATTTGAAAACGATCAATGCTAAAATGGTAGATTTGGCACAGAAAAACAGAATAGTACAGTTGACACTTTAACTAATTATGCTTTATAAAAAAAAAGTGAAACCTAACGGTTTAAATAGCAAATATATCTCTAATGGTCTATTCACTAATTACACAAAAAAAGTCTGAGCTTGATCTTAGATAAAATAAGTTGGTTTTAACTATAAATGGGGATCTATTATATTATGATCAAAATCTTATTTTTAAATTAATGTTATTTTGAAAAATAAATTAAATTTAAAGGATTAAGGATCAAACCTATAACGAAAATAAAAGGCACACTGATTGTTTACATTTACCAATTAATCCAGTGTATTCATTATGGTCTCAGCCTGAGTTATGTTTTCTAAGGAACCCAGTTATTTTTATGTGGGTGAGTGAATTAGTTCTTCAGGTATGTAGACTACATTAAGAAATTTTTATAAAATCATAAGATGAATGCTTAATAATTAAACATACAGTTATATTTTTGTAAAAGTATTTTTATTACTTATGCACACAACGCACAAAGAACCTTTGTTACTTAGAGACTAACTACAAATTTGATAAAGTAATCATTTATGTTACTGCTCACATACAAGTTAACAATTAAATCTTAGTGTGTAAGAATTGAAAATTAAAATACTGCTTAGGAAGGCAAATTTATTTCAGAATGCATTTAAAAAAAGTAATAAATCAGAATAAAAAAAACTGTCAAAGCTTTGTAAGGTCTCGCAATGGTATAACCTTAGAATCAGGTATTTGGCTTTTCATTTAATTCATTTTTTATTATATTATTATTAAAATATAAACCTTTGATAACATACCCTTATATTGTCAAAGGTTTATATTTTTTGCACTATTCTTTTAAATTTATATAATTATTTCCCAAAATAAGTAATGTTTTATTACACTTACTTTATTTGAGATTACTTTATTTAACAATAAGATATTGTCGCCATCATTTATAACTAACAAATGTGAAAATAGCTACTATTGAAGAGATCAAGAAAAAGCTTTACGTTTTACTTTTAACTTCTCCCTTGCCAATACTTTTATATATCTCAGATTTTTTACTTTTCTGAGCCCTAGATTTGTGTTTATAAAATTTATTTTGCAAATATGCTTCGGGTAAATTAATAAAACTAGCCAATTCCAAAAACCCGATTTTTCACATTCGTTAATTTATAAATGGTGGCGACGATATTTTTAAAATAATTAGATTTTTAAAAAAGTATCCTTGATATATTAAAAATAAAAAAGCTAATGGATATGGTAAAATGCCATTATTTCAATTTTCTTTAACAATGAAATAATGTAGACAAATTGTGGTAGAAAAAATTAAAACAAAAACTAGTTAAAGAAAGCCATAATTTAATTACTACAGTCAACTAGGCAATACAACTATAATAATAATAATGTTTTTTGTTTTGAACCATTGCCTTTTATGGAGCACAGTATGCAATGTTACCATCTTCACTTATACTTGTTATGTAATTAAGAAAAAGGCCAAAATAAAAACAGCAGACAGCAATCTTCCTTTAATGAAAATGGTATAAAACAATAAAATATTTTATGTATTGAAGTTAAGTGCAATTAGCTGGAATAATTAACAAAAAATATAAATAAATTACAATTCAGTTACGTAAATAGTAGGTAAGATTTACAACTATTGCAAATGTCTAATTCAAGAAAATATGAAACAGATTATCCAGAAATAATAACTATTACAATTTGTTAGCACATTCTATAATGTATGGTTCTAGAATGGCAGAAATGTTTTTAAATATCCAATAAATAACGTACTTGTAGAAAAAAAAAAATTTCTTATCCATTTTAAACTTTTATAATTTTTTCATAGTCCCGATTCTGATAACAGTCATAAAAAAATCATAAGTTTGTTTTATAAAAATCCACCGAGTTTATTTACATACTCGTTTGTTGAGGATCTTTACAAGAACGAAAAAGCTTACAATCCAAGAATAAAATAATAAATTGTAAGAGAAGGTGTTATCCCGGGGACAGATGTACCAGGGGGTAAGGGGAGGTTTTCCATAAAACAACAGTATTTCTCTCAATGATTCCCACATTGAGTCAATCAATTCTTCCTCTCATTCAACTCAATTGAATGATTTGAATAAGCATAGAAGACCATATGAAAATCTGAGTAATCTTCAATTTTCAATATATCTACTTGCATCTTGAGTTTGACAGTTATAGCACCCAAATCAATGGATTGAGGCAATTATAATCTTGAAAATTGGTTGCTACTACGGAGTTTGTAAGGTTACGTGAAATGCTTGTGTGAAATTAAGCAATTCTTGATTGGTTAAATAGCAAAATATTTTTTCAATACAATCAAAATTTAAAATTACTTCTTTACCTCTGGCTTCAGGATCATATCTGTTTGATATCCTATATGTTTGCAGATCTCTAAATTGATTTATGCACTGCCCCCTTTGCAAGGCTAATGCAATATTTTGTCTTATAATGTCGTAATAAATTGGGAACATTGTACTTAAATCTGAATCAGTTAATTTGACATTTGTATATAACGGTTTAAGATTATGACTATTCCCAAACAGAGCAAAATCAAACACTGAATAGTTGGAACTTATTTTTGTTTTCTGCATTAGCACTAGTTCACGGATGCACCTTACCATGAATTTTGACAAATCATCACTATTAATTCTAGGGTCTTCCTTCAATTCAACAACTTTTGAAAAATCTTTGACAAAGTTCTTCAAGAAAATTATCTTTATAAGAAGTTTGGCAGATGAAACAGCTCCTAGCACTACTGCTTTATCTAAGATCGTAAAGAATCCTAAAGATGACAAAAAATCATCATAAACATAATCAGTATCTGCTCCATGTTCAAGAAGCAGTTTAATAACATTGAATTTTTTGAACTGGCTCACAGCTAAGTAGAGAGGAGTCTCTCCAGACTGATTTCTAGCATTAACATCAGCTCCTAGAGCAAGAATCCTAGGAACATATTCCAAGTCTTTATTACTGGTCACAGCTAAGTGCAGCGGAGTCATTCCAATCTTATCCCTAGCATTTATGTTTGCTCCTTTAGATATCAGTTCTTCGATGATACTTAAATCACAGTTCCAGCTTACAGCATGATGTAATGGGCTTCTACAATAATAACCATAGCCAACATTAACATCATCAATATTGTGAAGAATTCTTTTAATGCTATCTAAGTTTGCACGTTGTTTTAAAGCTAAAAATAATGGTTTGATAACAGGTTTGTTGCAACTTAACTCAAAGCGGCTCTTCTTCTCACTTTCTTGGATACTTGACGGTGAATTCTCAAAAGCTCTTTTCATTATGAATGTTTCGAGGAACCAATAACCCGAAGAAAAATTTATTCACAATAATTTAAGGAACTTTATAAAACACAGTTCTTAAAATTATCAGCACTTGGTCTCTGACCAACCAAAACAAAATCAACAGCAAACAGTTTGAACCATAAGTAACCTTCGGAATGATTGTTGATTACTGCGTACTTAATCATTAAATTCCAACAAGTGGTCATATTTTTTAAAATGTGTTGTTATGTTATGTAGTACTACTATTATGTAAATAATTTTATTTATATATTATATTATTATGTACATATTTGTAGTTCATTCTATAAAAATATATATTAATACCAATTTTCCGATTAGAACCAAGTACAAATTGTATAGTGCCATAGCTTCCTGCATACTAAAAAATTTCGGTTTAAAAAAATGCGAAAGGCTAAGTACTTACTTCAGAGAGAAAGAATCTAGAGAATTCACAAACTTGTTACAACTTCTCCAGACCGCAGCCTTATCAGTTAGCGTTGTGCTAACTAAATGCTTTGTGTTCAATCGTATTAATTGGAATTATGTATTAAAAATATTACTATGCTGTCGACTTGTAACCTCTCAAGAGATATACGAACCCCTAAGGGATCCTTTTCAGTTGAGGTCGGGCCCTTACCGTAATTTAAATTCTGCCTGGTTTGTGGATTTCGGAAAGCCGTAACTGGGAGTGACTGTAGGAAATGTAATTGTTGATGGTGAACTTGATTTGTCTGGTTTCAAGAAGATTTCTGAGGTGCTTATTGAACTTAGAGGTGAGAGAAATGGTAATATAGGATGGAAAGGTAGGATAATATATGGTTGGAAAGTAGGTGGTTTGGTCAGAAAGGAGTGTATATATTTGTTCATTAAACTTGGCATGGTCCATGACAAGTCTTGTTTCCTTTGTTCACGCGAGTGACAATGATCTGGTTGTAGGCTTTGAGGGAGACTTAGAGCATTAGCAGAGTCAAGGAGATAGAAGGTTTTTGGCCCCCTAAAACAAAATATTAAATTTTTTTTGCCAAATAATTAGACAATTACAATATGTTCTATTTTTAAATCACAATGTATCATGCAGTTTTGATTAGTGACCTTCGAAAAATGGAAGACCCTCTGTTACTGAGGTATCTCTATCCCCAGACCTGTGGTGTTCAGACCCAAAATTAAATCCTGGATCCGCTACTGGGCTAAAGGAAAAATAAAGGTGAATGTTAGAGTTGATTAGTCCCCAATGCTATTCCAACTAACCATACTGCTTTCAATTCCTAACAGCCTCGCCTCTGTTTCACTTTTGAAATATAAACCAATAATTCAATTATTTTCCTTGATCTCCTTATCACTACAAATTTTGACAATTCTGTATTCATCAATTAGCTAGGTTAACTATTCAGGCTGACAGCTAAATTATTTTTCCCAACATCCTCACCACCAGAAAATCAGCGTAGCCAAATGCCTCATTCATAGCACTTTAACATTATCTGAACAACAATGCCATAAAACTAATATAATCTGTTAAATAAGATCCTAAAATCTGTCGATTTTACTTAATTCAATCTCTTAATTATAAAAGGAAAAAAAGAAGTCTTTTATGAGCTCTTAGAGAGAACTGTGGCTATCTGCCCAAAATATAATTTAAAAATTATTGCAGGTGACTTAAATGCAAAAGTGGAGAAGGAATCAATATCTCGCCCAAATATTGATCGTCATAGTTTGCACGAGTCAAGCAATGACGATGGAATAAGACTTATAAATTTTACTACCTCTCGAGATCTTACTATTGGCTTAGTGCTCTTCCAATAGTAAATTCCAATACTCTACCTCTTCCCTCATAAGAAAATCCACAAAGGAACTTGAAAAATATCTGACGTGTCAACACTAAACCAGATCGATCTTATCCCAATCGACCGGAGGCACATATCCAATCTCCTCAACGCGAAAGTATTCGGAGGGGCAAATATGGATTCTGGCCGCTATTTAATTATCGTATAAGTCCGAACAAAATAACGCTAAGAAAAACAAGCGCAACAACACAGAAGCCTAAGCGATACCATCTTAATAAGCTCATTCTCGCACAATATGAATCAGAACTGGTTGATGTCTTGAGGGGTGACATTGATATCACGTTGGCTGTATATTCAGAAGCTATATCAGATACAGCTATTAAACTGCTTGAACCACGAGAAAGGGACCCCAGATCTCCATAGTTTGACAAGAAATGTGAAAGGGTAACACATCTGAAGAATGAAGCATATATAGCCAAGATTCAGCGAGAGACGAGGAAGAATGCCGATATGTATACATAGAGTAGGCGAATAGAAAAATATCTCCACCAGTAAAAGAAAACACACTGGGAGAAAAACGAATTGGATAAGACTGAACTTCTAAGGGCAAATTAGCAATTTAGGGAATTCTTCAGAGCAAGACTACCAACTGCTTGAATGAAGACGGAAATCTTCTCACAAACATGGTGGATGTACTTGGAGAATGGAAGGGATACTTTTTTCAGCTTCTTAACAAAGATCTATCGGACGAAATTGAGAATTACAACCATGAAGATTTTCCTAGTTATCAGTCTATGGAACCCACGGATGAAGAGGAGGTTCGGGATTCCCTCACAAGGCTTACAGACTTGCCTTATGATTATTAGGCACCAGGTACTGACAAACTGCCTGCGGAATATTGGAATAAGTCTATAATTTGTCCAATACACAAAAACGGTAGCCGGCTGGTCTTCGGCAATTGTAGAGTCATTTTCTTACTCTCCTGTGCATATAAAGTGCTGTCCTACATCCTCTTTCAGCGCTTTCTCCCTTTGCAGAAAAGATCTTGGGTCCGTATTGGTGGCTTTCAAAAAGAACGATTTACAATTGACCAAATATTCTGTTTACGCATCATATTTCAGAAAGGGCGCGAATATAATCTTAAAACGCATCATCTATTTGGGGATTTTAAAAAAGCTTGAAATCCCTGAAAAGCTTATTAGAATGGTAAGACTCATCATGAGAGAAATGAGCTGCATGGTGCAGATTGGAGGAGCAAGATCTCATCTGGAGGAATTCACATCTGGGAAAGGACTGAGGCAGAGGGTATTCAATATATCTCTGCAGAAGGCCATTAGAGAATCTGGTATTCAAGTGGATGGAACTGTATTCAGCCGAACCGTACAACTTCTTGCTTACGCTGATGATATTGATTTCGCTGGACGCTCCTTCCAGACTGTATCTGATGGATTCTTTGAACTAACACAAGCAGCAAGAAAAGTGGGGCATAAAGTAAACGCAGTAAAAACCAAATGCATGGTCAGAGAGGAAATCACCAGGCCGGACGAAGAAATCACTATCGTAGAATACGCTATTGAAAGTCTCCGAGTTTGTCTATCTCGGGTCCCTCATAACCCAAGACAATAAAGTGGATTCTGAAATTAAACGAAGAGTGCTATGCGCCAACCGTTGTTATTATGGTCTCAGTCCATATTTTAGGAGCCATGCATTATCTAAGGACACAAAAATTCTCTTATATAAAACAATTATCAGACCAATTCTCTTTTATTGCTCTGAAACTTGGACTATCTCCAAAACTGGTGACCAGAATTTGATGGTCTTTGGGAGAAAGATTCTGCATAAAATCTTTGGAGCTGTGATGGTTGATCAGGTATGGAAATGTCAAACAAACCAGAAGCTTATAATAAACCAGAAGATTTATTTAAGGAACCACACTATGAGGCACAGTAGATTGAGATGGGCCGTTCACGTTGCTTGGATGGCTGAGAATGGTCTGCCAAGGAAAATAATGACGGAAGTAATACATGGAACAAGGCGCAGAGAAAGACTTTTGCTTTGATGGAGTGACTGGTGAGGCTAGGTCCATATTGGGTATGAGAAGCTTGATGGAGGTAGCACAGGATCAGAATAATTGGTGGAGGCTGGTACAGGAGGCCAAGACTCGACATCGATTTGTAGTACCGATTGAATGAATGAATCTCTTAATTATAATTTTTCAAAACTTAATACTTCTCCTATAAAGTCTTCTCAGTAACCATCAAAAGGTTTTCTAATACAGATCTCTTCCATATATCCCTGTCCTTTCTCAAAAAATTTCTAAACTCTAGTTTTCTTCATCTTTGTCTTGGTTCTAAGGACAACAAATTAAAAGTTGGTCATTGAGGTTGTAAGTTGGTAATTTTTATTTAGTTTATTATATTTTATTTTTATTTTTATGCATTCATTCTTTTTTTTTTTTTATTGGAATTTTCATTATTTTTAATTTGTTTTTTTAATATTACAAGAACAGTTGCCAAAGTGCATATAAAATTGAAAATTTGTCATTGAATTTATTTAGCTACATTTAAAAATGACATGCTTCGAGATTTCCATTGATATATTTAATTATTCATAGTAGGAGAGTTGCAACTTAAAAATAAATTTGTGAATAAGAATCGCTTGTTCCTTTTGTCAGACATAAATGTCTTCCTTGTCATACCTGATTCCTGCTAGACTACAAAAGCTGACTCAAACTCCCTTTAATGTTCAATCTAGAACTGAAATATTGCCTCTGCCATGTTAATGAAAAACTGCTATTTTCATAAGGTTTTTGGTAGTATATTTTTTATTTCTTGGAATTCATACCTTCCTGTCTATTCAATAGTGGGTATTCATTTACAATCGGCTTCCATAATTACTAGTAACACATTAAATATCTGATTTTTTAAAATTGATCCATCAAAAAAGAGTAACAAATATCAGACCATGACATTTCAACGTAGAAAATATTTATTTATTTTTCTTAATCGCAAGGAAATTACTTCAATTATTGATACAAATAATATCATAAGATAACTTTCATGGGCTTGTGACTATTAAGAGATCGAATTTTATTATTTAGAACATATTTAAGGAGAAATATTCACAAGCAAAGACCACTTATATTTATCCCTTGTTTCAAGTGTAATTGAAATAAAATCAATTCAGGCACATTTAAAAGTTTCTTTCGCATTGAAGAAACTACGATATAATGTAACAACTTAGTCTTCCTCTTCTTCTTCTGTTTCTTTGGATTCTTCAGAAAAAGCTGAATGCTGGACCCCAGTAAGTTGGCACATAATTTTCTTGAAGTTGCTTATTGCCTCCTCAGCTAAATCATCATTTTTTACCTAGAGACATGAAACAAATAATTATGCTTAGGTTACAATTCCTAGTGAAATATTGAGATTAATATTTTATTTTGATCAAGTTTATGATTGGTTATGGTGAATAAAGCATTAATTTCTTATACTGCTTTATTTATTAACTAACCAGAAGGAAATCTCTGGAAGGTGACTATAGAAACAATATGAAGAAATTTTGGCGGAAAGTTAAAAAGGATGAAAAAGGAGAAGTGCTGGCCCATTCAGAAGAAATCTTAGTTACATGTGGAAGAAATAAATAAATTATTTGCCACTTCTATGATTTTGTTTTTAATGAAAACTAGTTTCAGATAAAAACAACGTTTGTAGAAGTGACAAATGATTTATCAATCCCTAGTTAGATTGTTCCTTCTATACCGTCATGACCATGCGGAAGTCAATTGACACGTAGAAGGCACTTTACCAACATCTTCATGGATACGGATGTCCCAACAGATAAACCGGATTCCCCTCAGGCTGATGACGGACAAGAAGTTATATGGGAAAAATATGTCGAACGAATAGTTCAAAGGATTAAGATTGGAAAAGCTGTGGGTCGTAATATAATTTTCTCTGAATTTTAACCAAAATATGTTGGGGGGAGGAGCTATGAAAGGCTGTTCTCCTCCCCGGTTCTAAATGAAATATTTGCTCTCATGAAAAGTAGTGATTTTCACGTTCGTAAGTTTACCATGGGAACGACGATATGGTCTACACGGTTTCGCAATATCAGAAGTTTAATAGTTAGACTACCCTGCAAGTTTGTGTAATAAATTAATAATAAACAAGACAGGTTTTACATTGTCTCTTGAAAATACAAATGGTTTGTATTTTTAGTCATTTTTAACAATAATTTTTGACCTGAAAAAAAAATTCTGTGTGCACGCCTGAAGTCAACATTTTGCACGGAGGCTATTTGGCATTAGAATCAGTATCTCAACAACTTCAAAATAAAAAAAATTGAGTTTCAGTGATCTTCAGAGATTAATACGAAAGAATTTTACAAATATTTATTCGCCTTTTCAGGTTCAGCTTTCAGGTCACTTGAAAGTTTCAAAACATACCAAAATTCGTAAATGAAACCGCGTTCAACCTCGGATTATAAAGAGCCCTGAAGGGATACCAAGGTATCTTAACTTAATTATTTTGTAATTTTTCGTAAATGTTCTTAAAAAATCTCCATCAATTAATCGAATATATCTAAGAACAAAATGCTAAATTTATGATCTCTATAATGATAATAATACTTTATTGATTTAAAAAAAATACTTAAATTATAAATTATTTTCGTCTCTAAAGTTACGTAAAACATTAAATCATTCATAAAACATTGTTATTAAATTCAAAAACAAAACATTTTCTTTGGACTAGATATTTAAACGCGGAATTTATGTGGCGTCACTTTTCATGCCAGCAAAGCCATTTAAACGGCTTTGTATTGGTTCTGGTGAAACTTGCTAAATTTGATCTAATTCTGTGATTAGTAAAACCATGGCACAAGAATGAAAATTCGTATAAGTATTACCTAGTGCCTATGTGCAAGAATACAACGAAAAGTGTACTAGATAAAAGTATTTTTTATCGTTCCAAAAGACTCAAGCAATGAGAAGAGATAAATTATCTCCAATAACTAGTTTGAATTGTTTTGAAGTCATTATAATGAATACATCGTTTCATTTACAATCGAATTTATAATTTTGTTGATTTATGTTTAAAAAATTTTTAATAATCTCAAAAAGTTTTGATCGGACATTTGATGAATTTTTATCATTTTCTATATATATTTTTTAATTTATGGTATATTTATTTGCATATCAATGTTTTTATGTGAATATAATCAGTATTTTTTTTTCTTCATTTAAGTTAGATTTAAGTCATCGGCGAGGAAGGAGATAGGATCCGCAACACTACAATAAGATCGAACCTCGAGGTATAGCCGGTAGAAACCACTCTTGAAGAAAATAAACTAAGATGGTTTGGGCACATCCTGAGGATGAGCATGGAGAGAACGGCCAGGATAACGTAAGAGACGAGAGTAGACGGAAGAAGACAAGAGGAAGGCCACGGATCACCTGGGAAGAAGGTGTGCGGGAGGCGTTCAGGAAGCGAGGGCTGGACTGGAGTAGGAGGAGAGAGAGTTGGAGAATCCAAGAGACACTTGGATCAAGCTCTATAGAGGGCATCCCCACACTTCGCAGTGGTTGAGAGGGAAAGAATATGATGATGATGATTTAAGTTAGAAGAGGATACAGAAAATTATATTCAATACAAAATAATGAATCACCATACGATTCCCATTGATAATAAATAATAAATAATCTATAACTAAAAGATTAGATATATAATTCTAACTGTATCACATTCGAACAACTGAAATATGTACATACACCTATCAAATCAATATAATAATTCGTATAACAATACTTGACAACATTTGTTAATAAATTTATTTTTTCTGCATTTATAGGGTACGTTTAGTTTTCCAAATTTAAACGGGAATTATGTATTGAAAAAACTTCAAAACTGAATTAATCATCATAAAATTATCTTGTAGCTTTTAATCCTTTAAATTCAGTAGATATTAAATCTGGATTTGAAGAAAGAAAAAAAAAACATCATAATTCCGTGTATGTTTGTTGATTAACGTGAACACTCCAATATATAAAAATAAAGGCAGGCTGCTTTTATTTCACCAATTTATTTAGTATGATGCAAATTTTCGGCCTACAAGTCACCCTCAGGCATCTCTGTAAAAGGCCCTTATTTAGTTCAATTTATAACATATCGCAGAATTAATTATAATTAAATATTCTAATAAATACCATATACATACTAAAATTATTTGAAATACATATACTGTCATATTCAAGTCCAATCCGGACCAAGTGGAAACATACATCCTCACTAAAAAAAATTGAATAAATAAATAATTACAATAAAAACACTAAATTGAAGTTTTCATTTATTTAAATTAATATGATATTAGATTTATAAATTAATAGATTGTATTTTGGGGGGTTTCAATGTATGTAGATCAATTGTTGCATAATTAATAATGATAGCTTATTGAATTATTCAGTTGTCATTATTGGCTGTAACATTGCATTGCCTTCTTCTTTGGAGTTTCACCTGTGATGTCTGTGATGACTGAGATAAAATAACTTATTGTTATTTTATTTTTGAAGTTGTAAGTGTTTTATTGATATGAACTTAATAGGAATTTTGCATTTTAAACTGTAATGAAATTTGATCCAACCTCAATTTTGTTATTGTGTTTTTATTGTAATTATTTATTTTTTAGTGACGCTGTATATTTCGACTGGGTCCTGACCCAGGAATGCGTAAAGATGCTGCAGATCTGGGAGAGGAAGGTGCTTTGCCAGTATGGCAAACCAGGAGGCAAAAGAAGAAAAGGAAGACCCAGGCTGCGATGGCTGGGTGATGTGGAGAACGATCTGCAAAGGATGGGAATCGGACAGTGGAGAGGTCGAGCTGCTGACAGGGAAGACTGGAGAGGTGTTGTTGCGGAGGCCAGAGCCCTACAAGGGCTGTAGAGCAATGGAAGAAGAAGAAGTATATTTCGACTTGGTCCGGATTGGAATATGACAGTATATGCATTTTAAATAATTTTAGTATGTATATGGTATTTATTAGAATATTTAAGTATAATTAATTCTGTGATATGTTAAAAATTAAACTAAATAAGGACTTTTTATAGAGATGCCTGAGGATGGCTTGTAAGCCGAAACTTTGCATCATAATAAATAAATTGGTGAAATAAAAGCAGCCTGCCTTTATTTTTATATAATTCCGTATATTCTTAGGAAGGTTATTCGACTGCGCTTTAATAAATCCGCTTTCAGTCATTTTAATAAATGATTTCACACATCACTTAATGAAAGGAAAGGAACCGTGATGAAATTCTATTTATCGTTGATTGCTTAAAGAAAGAACCCAGCAACTATACGAAGTAGTTATGCTGACATGAACTTTGGCGTCACACTGCAGTCTAACCAATTCCGTTGTGTTTAGATATTTTAAATTTCGCGCGTATTTACTGCATTTTTGTTTAATTACAACTTATTATTTAACAAAAACACGTTACAAAAAACATGTATTCACTGTTGCCCGACTGTTTGAAAAGCAGAAAGCACATAACCAACAGGTGCATTTAGCCTTTATCGACCTCGAAAAAGGTTATGATACGGCATCTTTGAATAAGCTCTGGGAAGCAATGAACTTGGCAGGTATGAGTGAGGGTCTCATACAAGAGATACAGAATCGCTCAGGTCAGGAGCAGAATATAGTGTGCAATATTGAAACCAGGAAACTTCAATGGTTTGGCCATTTCATGAGAATGAGAGAAGAGAGGTGGCCAAAGAAGGTTTTCTTTTATCAGCCAGAGTAGGAAAAAGAGGGGGCGGCCAAGAATAACATGGCTGGCTGATGTCAACGAAGGAATGGCAGCTAGAGGTCCACGAGAAGAGGATTGGTCGGATAGGAAAAAATGGTAAACGACAATTCTGGAGATCGGGATACGATAATGATTGTACTAAAGCGAATAAATAAATAAAATAAATTTAGCAAAAATTTGGAAAGAAAAAATTATTTAGGTTTTTATCAATATAAATAAAGATCCCCCAAAAAAATATTTGAATGGAATATATTTTTCATGCATATACCCTATTGTCTGGGAAAAAACAACAATTTCATAATTACTCAACTTCTTTTGTTTTTTCCTCAATACTGTCGGAAATGTTCCTAAATTTCTACATGAATCACCTTAAATTTTACTGCGAGCACAAACATTGGTATACCCTGTTTGTAACCGCTGTTTTGGATCTATAGACCTCAGGACTCTCACTAGAACGGTTTAACAGATATTCATTCGACCTTCTTTTTCAGTTTTTCCTTTTCTCCGAAAGGTTCATTCCACAATTTACTCCATTTTACTATCGTATTAACTTTATTTACTGTCATGGATGACTCTCCAACCCGATATTTACCAAGTTCACCCGATTGTTTTATTGTTTGGAGGTACAGTGGCTTCTAACTTTTTAGTAGTGCATTAAAAATTCAGAATCAGAGGTAGTATCAGTTTTTTTTTTTTTTTTTTTTTTTGTTGTGTACTGAATAGAAAAGGTGGCAAGAATTAATGACTGAATCAAATTTCAAAGAACGACGATACAATTAGATGATTTTTTTTTGGTTTGTGCCGCTTCTTGAAGAGGATATGACTTAAAATAAAAGTGACTGCCTATCAGGAGTGCTCACGCCATTTATAAAGTAAGGTCACCGCAAACTGTATCGTGATTTTAATTTTTTTTTTTTTTTTTCCGTCGGTAATAATGAATAATGGTGTAATGAGACGTGTTGTGGCCTTTTTTTGTTTTTTTTGGATCGGTTATCAATAGCTCTTCAGTTTTTTATTTATTTTTTTTATTTTCTCGTTTTGTTATCTAATGCTGATATCAGTTATTATTGTTATAATCTAGAGATTTTTTTTTAATAATTATCTATTTATAAACGAATAGACGGATCTAGAAGGCTATGTATTATAACAATTCGCTGTATTAAGCATTTTAATCTAAAGATAAAGTGTTTCTCTCTGAAGATTGCAGATAAATTAATAAACTTATATGTAATTAAAAGTTTACACTACACAATTAACTAAGGATATAGTTTACTTACGTTATGAAAAGATACGTATGGCACGAACTCTTCTCCACTACTGGAGAAGAATTTTTTTGTCCTTCTTCCATGCTCTTCCAATAATTTCCATCCCTCTTCTGAGTTGTAGCATTCCATGATCTTCGGGTAGTGACCATCAGGAACTTTATCTAGGCACTAAATCAAAGGAAACTGCTTCAATAAAAATTATTGTAATTACGCATTTGCTAATTAATGAGTCCGTATATTTCATGATGGAAGATTTAAAGGAAGTGCTACTTTATGCTCCTTCATGCCTGGTTGCTGCCACAAGATTGCTATCTATTATGCGAGATCACAGCCCTTGTTCAGTTTATCAGTTCCTCTAGCATGATTTAAAATATTTACGTGTGTATTCCTTCATAATATTGTTCTAGTAGTCATTAGTATCGATGTAATTGGTATTAGGCTCGCCGTCCGAGGGGAACAGTGGGACACAATCCCTGGGGCCCGGGCTTCTAGAGGGCCCAATTAGAGTTGATTTAAACAATCTTTACAGTCAAAAAGTTTTTTGAACAGAAATATGCAAATAAAAAAATCATTCCAACCTATAAAAATAATCTCACGTACTTTTATCATACTCCAAACTATACCCTAATGTATGCATATGTATGTTGTTTCTTGTTTAAAGAGAAAAAAAGATGTTTAGCCTAGATTATCAATATTGAATTTAGACTCGATTATACAAATTTTCGCAGATACAAAGGCATGAAGAGTGTTGTGAATAATTGTTGTTGCACGGGTTATTCTGAATTAAACAGTCTGGAAATAATTACAAAATCTGATAAAAAAATAAATAAATATTCACGTTCATGGAATGTAGCGTTGGGCCCTATATAAGAATTACATCAATGTCAAATAGTGCAAAATCTTGTTTGTGAAATTTATGATTTTTCGACTATCTAGGCACTAAAAAAAATAGAAAACCCTTTTTTGTCATGATAGTTACGCACTTACAAAAAAATTTCTTGATTTTTACAAAGTTTTTTTACTTATAATTAGTTGCCGTTGAACGACGGATCACCAGTAATCAAAATATACTTTTTTGATTTGAAATATTTAGTGAAAATTTTCAAAATTCAAATAGGACAGAATGCCACTCGCGTAGAACTTTTCTCGAGAATCTTTTTTGCAAACTTTTTGTTTTTTAAACATCAAATATCTCAAAAAGTATTCTGCTTTCAGATGAACTGACTGAGGGGTTAAAAAAATAAATTCCGAATAAATTAAAAATGCGGAGCTTCTAGAAAGCTCGTGACAGCCAAAGTGACAGTTTATTTGGGATTGGCCGTGGTAATTTTTATTTTTTTATATAAAAAATATAAAGTTTTGAATTTTTAAAATCAAATCTGTTCTTCAGTATTTCATTGTTGGTCAGTTTCCGAATCGTAAATTCATGATCATGACTTAATATTCAGATAATGACTCATAAGCTCAGTGACATTATCATTCTATTTGAGTATTTACTTCATTATGGCCTTATTTGAGTATTGAGACCTATCTCTGGTATATTTATCTATTTAAAACTCCTTTAATAAATTATAAATTTATTATTTTTATTATTAAGTACATAATAAACATAATAGATTCTAGATTTGAGTTTTCACAGAACTACAAATAAGATAATTATCACACAAATATAAGTGTCATGCAACATAGTAATTTCTATTCGTCTAACAACTAATAGAACGTTAATGAAAATTGTTAAAAAATATACAATATACAATGCAAAATTTATGTTGGGAAACTTCTGGAAAACGTTGCTTGAAATTATTTTCAATTGTTGTAAATGATAACTGAAATTAAGAAGTAATATCCCAATATTTTCCATCCATTTAATGATTTATTGGGTTGAATCTAGATTTTTTGGGAATGGACAAATCCTTTTTATCATATTCTATCCGACTTAGTGGCATTATTAGTACATCTTTAAATCAGGTTAAAGAGGTAAGAGATAGACAAAATAATATAGCCAATTCTAATCGTCTAATTAGTTCATTTTAAAAAATCCATAATTGATTACTCATATATTAAATGCGTTTTTATAATTTTTTTGGAAGCAATTTTAAGAAATTATACCTTGAAGTGGACGTGGATACAACAAAAATGTGCAATGTTCAATCGAATGAATTGAAAAGCAATAATGATTTGTATTCAAAATCTACACGAGTGTTCGTTTTAGAGCGCAGATCATTTTAATGTATTTTGATTTTTATAAAATTTGCTTGAGAAAAAAACCGTTGCAAATTATTACACTATGTTGCTTACGTTACACTATATTATTTCCACATAATTAAATATACAAAAATTTAAAATTTATCGAGTTTTTTTTTCTTTTTAAAGGCTATGGTATAAACATTCTAAAACTCTTCAAATTTTTCCTCTATCTTTGTAAGTGGCCCAAGAGGCGTATGAAACCTGTGAACGGCGGACTGATGTTTTTTTTGTTTGTTTTTTTGTATTTAATGTTTGAATTTTACGTATTAAACTTTTTTTTTTGGTTGATTACAGAGGTTTATTATTGTAAATAATAAACCAAAATTAGATGTTGCTGATGGTGGATTCTTCGGGATAACAGCTGCTAACATCCTTAAGTTATTAAGAGAAAAAATAAGGAGTTCCTTGATTCAATTTAATAGTTAAGTCTTCTGGCAATAGATGCTGTCTTTTTGTAGGATATCGACACTCTCCATGTGTGGTTCCGCTTTGGCGAGGGTTAGTTCGACAATGATGACGTTTCTCGTAGCCCTAGGAAAGGCTCTGGACGATCTGAGTAGTGAACAGGATTAATTATATAGCCTTTAAGTTACCTAATTCTCATACCTGGTCTACGGGGTAATCTTCCTCCTCTTCTGAATCCATCTCAATCGAATCCGCAAGGCAGCTAATGTATCTCAAGAGCGATTTTTTATCTTTGATGTGTTTGATAGCGCATGCGTGGAATCTGTTTCCTTGGCACTCGGCTTCTTCATGTTGGCAGACGTACTCGTGAGCTGTGGAATTCACCTGAAATTAGCATTAATTTACACTTTCACTAAATCAAATATTAACCCCTCTTAAATGCTAAATTCAGATTTTCTATTCTATTGCACTATACTTACTACGTCAGCGATTCCAAAAGGTATCAAATTCAGTTCCTTGAAGAGTGGGCCATAATTGCTATCGAGGAATGTTGGAGCGAGATCATTTGTGATGAAATTTTGGCAAAAAGGACATAGAGTTTCATAATACAATGTCACTGACACCTAAATTAAAAAAAAAATATGAATAAATAAAACATAATGTTTTATAACTTATGTTTGTTTGTTTATTTTTGAGCGGAGGTATGAGATGTTAGTAACTAAAGACTAAGAAATATGAGTGGAAGGTACTGAAACCATATCGATTATTAAATTATAGTTTTGGTGTGTTGCGGGTTAGAACGTGGCATTCTGGAGTGCCCAAGATAGTAATTACCCATAGTAATTACTATTAATTAGATAGTAATTTATTGCTGGACCAACAAGGCCCAGGACCTGCATCTTGTTCAGAAATAGACTGATATTGTTACCCCTGTGGTAATATTGTTGTAGGGATATGACAGCAGTGCAATGGCCCCTCTCTGAGGGTAATGAAGGGGAGAAGATTACGCTGGCATCGGTGTACCTCCCATATGAAGAAGCAACCTCCACTTCAGTTCTTAAGAAACTGATAGAGGGGGTAGAAAAATAGCATCTGCATAGCATCTTTAGATGCCAATGCTCACCACAGCCTCTGGAGGAGCACAAATATCAACCAGAGAGGCGAGTATCTTTTAGACTTTATTGTTAGCAATGACCTCGAAATCCTAAACAGGGGCAAGGAGGCCACCTTTGTTAACAAAGTGAGAGCTGAGGTCATTGATATTACTTTAAGCACGCGATGCGTGAAATCTAGGATTAAGGGCTGGCATGTTTCAAGGGAAGAGACATGCTCAGATCACCGTTATATCAGATTTGATTTATCTGTTAACAGTATGAAGGAGACTGTGTACAGAGATCCAAGGCATACTGACTGGGATGCATTCTGTACACAGCTCGAGGAAGAGGTTAAGTGCTGTCCTAAGATTGTTAGGAATTCCTGGCACTTAGAATGTCTCAATTCATCGCTAACTGAGGCAATAATGAGATCCTACTCTGACAATAATTGTGTGCGTAGGGTTAAGTCCAACAGGAACACATACTGGTGGAATGATGAACTTGGCAAGCTAAGAGCTCTTACTCCAAGACCCCTTAATGCTGCCAAAAAATCAGGCAGATGGGACGCTTACAAACAAGCACTCACTGACTATAACAAGACTGTTCGCAGGGCTAAAAGGGGAGCGTGGAGAAGTTTCTGTAACGACATAAATGATACAGCATCCACGTTCAGAGTCAATAGAATTCTGTCCAAGCAGTCTGATGGGGGAGTAATGGGGACAGTCAGAGTTGAAGGGGGCTTCAGTAATACTGATATAGAGACCCTGGAGGCTCTGGCATGTTCGCACTTTCCTGACTGTGAACTGCTGAATGAGAACTTAACTAATCCCACTGTAGATGAACACTTTGGTGTCAGGACTAAGTGGGTTGAAGCAAATAGAATAATTAATTCTATGAGAGTGGAATGGGCAATTAACATTTTTGCACCTTTTAAATCTGCGGGTACTGACGGGATTTTCCCTGCCTTATTGCAAAAAGGCCTACCTGTACTAAAACCCTACATAATGGAATTATATAGGGGAAGCTTAGCACTTGCTCACATTCCCAATAATTGGAGGGTGGCAAGGGTTTGCTATATTCCAAAGCCTGGGAAGGAGTTTTATGACAATCCCAAAGCATATAGACCTATCTATCTGACATCCTTCTTGATGAAGGGTCTTGAAAAGATTATTGACAGACACATTAGAGACACGGTTTTAGTTGAAATGCCACTACATAGTGGACAATTTGCTTATCAGGCTGGCAAATCATGTGAGACTGCACTACATCATCTGGTCTCCAAAATAGAGAAAAGTCTAGCCAAAAAAGAAATTATGGCAGGCATATTTGTAGATATTGAGGGTGCCTTTGATCGCACCCCTTATGATACTATGGCAAAAGCCTTAGAGAGGAAAGGGGACTACTAGCTTCTGAATGGATCAACTCATTTCTGAAGGGAAGGCTACTCAAATCTGAATTAGGACATGCAAAGCTATGGATTAGACCCATGGGGGGCTGTCCAAAGGGAGGAGTATTGTCTCCACTCCTGTGGTGTTCGGTTGTGGACACTTTGCTGACCAAACTAAGCTCTGCAGGATTTTATACGCAGGGATATGCAGACGATATCGCTGTTCTGATAGGGGGCAAATTTCCGGAGACTATCTCCGGATTGCTCATAATTGTAAGGGACCTTTTGGGGAATGGTGCAGAGATAATGGTCTTGACATCAACCCCCAGAAGGTTAACCACTGTATCTTCACTAACAGAAGAAATATGATAATGAGACGGCCACGGCTTGATGGCACTCTGATAAACATCTGCAGTGAAGTTAAATTTCTAGGAATTACCCTTGATAGTAAGCTAAATTGGCTTAGTCATATTAGTAACGTTAGCACGAAGGCACATCGCTGCCTATGGGCATGCAAGGGAGCCGTGGGAAAATCTTGGGGTCTGAAACCTAAAATGGCATTATGGCTATATAAGGCGGCGATTTTAGACCTATTGTACTATACGCTGCAATTGTGTGGTGGCATAGGATTAATGCCAGTAGGCCTCGAGCCATACTGGGTAGACTACAAAGGCTGGCGTGTCTTATGACAACTGGCGCCATGAGCACTACTCCCACTGCTGCAATGGAGGTCCTTTTGAACCTAACACCATTGCACCTGGAGATTGAGGCGCAGGCACTTAGCACTGCGTATAGATTTACGAAATTAAAGATAAGATCCAAATCCCTGGTCTACCAGGGACATGGGACTCTGTTCAACAGGATTGATCATGATGAGGTGTTGGCAATGCACTCTGACATTCAAGTACAAAGCCATAATACCAAGCATTCAGATCAGCAGAATTGACTCCCATGTACCATGCAACGGAGTTAACTGCTATACAGACGGATCCCTGACATTACAAGGTTCAGGGGCGGGAATATGGAGGATGGATAAGCCTAGAGAGGGAATTTTCATATCCTTAGGTAGGCATACCTCTGTCTTTCAGGCAGAGGTATTAGCAATCAATGTTTGTGCCCAGTCTCTTATTGAGGAGGGCGTCAGAAAAAGACTAATTACAGTCCACACAGATAGCCAAGCTGCTACCGGGGCTTTAAGTAGTTATGCGACCCGGTCAAAGTTGGTGGAAGAATGCAAAGTTAATCTTAACAAACTGTCTGAAACCAACAGAGTAAATGTTGAATGGGTCCCTGGACACTCGGGAATTCTGGGTGAATTCCCGAATGAAAAGGTTGATCACCTTGCAAGGAGAGGCTCTGAGATGAAACCTTGCACACCAGAGCCCACATGTGGCATAAGCCTTAGCTATGCCAAAAGGCGCATCAGAGTGGCTGTAGGCAATAAAGTTAAGAACTACTGGGAAAATACTAGGAAACAGGTACACTTCAAACTGTTTTTAGATGGACCCTGCCCCAAAAGGAGTGAGACTCTTCTGTTTATGGATAGGGGTAACATTAGGAGAGTGACGGGACTATATACAGATCACTGCCAACTGAATAAGCACCTCCACAACATGGGACTAACTGAGTCACCGACATGTAGACTATGTGGGATGGAGGACGAAACGGATTTCCACATAATCTGTGGATGCGATGCTTTGGCAAGGGTGCGGTACCTCCACTTTGGTTGTGACCGGATCACTGACCCTAAGCTCTGCGAGATGATGGACCCGATGAGTCTACTCAGATTTGCAAAGGCTTCTGGCCTGTTTTAAACGGTTGAGGCCAGCGCACAATAGGCCTAAATAGGCCGCGGTGCAAATATGCTGGGATTAAAAAAAAATACCCAGCAGTCAGAATTTTAAAATAAGTAATGTGTAACCACCTTGATGTATATCATTTACTTTTTGAAGCAATAATAATTTGCTCACACAAACGAAGTTCATGATTTTTTATTTCACAGGTGTCAAGAAAATCTTATTTTTAATTTATATTTCTAGACACCCATTCACATAACAGTATTTCGTTGTATGGGATTTTCAGTTATTATACAGAGTAGGCCAGAAATAACTGGCACATTTTGAAGGACTATAAAAACCAAACCAATATCTCTAGACAAATCACTCAGCCTCCATCAGGAGTACGTCATTGCCAATTCACTTTACTAAAAACAACTTTTAAGAAATTATTTGTTTGATGTGTAGTGATGAAGTTATCTCTCTGTTTAGTCTGCATTAAGTATTTATGTTAGCATCCCTATGAAATGCAACACTAAAAAATTATTTTAGTAACTAATAATTTTTAGTTCATTAGCTTAAACAAATAAATATTTATTTGATGATCTAAATATTTAGCTACTGAACAAAATTACAAACATCGAGAAATTGATTTCAAATTTAAAGAGTCAAGAGGAAAGTTAAAATTGTTGTGTTTTTAAGAACAGGAATATAAATGAGACAACAATAATTTCATAAGCAAGAAATACTTAAGTAACTGTAAGAAATTATTTTCAAAATCTATGAGATTCAATTGATCTCTGCATTAGATAACCAGAAAAAAAAAATTAAATCAAACAAACCTTCGCGTTCGAAGAATAAATATTTTGTTTAATTCAACACTTAATATTTTAATAGTTTTGAAAATGAAACCATTTTTTTTCTTCTTTGGCAGCACCCCGCGACCAGCTTCTTCCTTAGATTTTCTAATATCGTTTCCAAATCTATTTATAATATTAAATGGTATTAGAGACAGGAGGTAACTAACGGTAAAATATTAAGTGTTGAGTTAAACAAAATATTTATTCTTCGAACGCGGTTTGTTTGATTTAATTTTTTTTTTTCTGGTTATCTAATCAAAGAAGAAAAAAAATGGTTTTATTTTCAAAACTTCTTTGGAAATAGTTTTATTTCAGTGGGTTTTAAAAATTATATTTTTCAAATGTAGGCCGTTATAGACGTTACAGGAAATTTTCCATCTGTTGGAATAGCATTGATTTTTGCCTGATCCTCTCCTTTAAATCATCTAGAGAACGAGTTCGGTGTTTAAACGTCTTGTTCTTGAGATATCTCCAGAGAAAAAATTGCGGAGTTAATCGTATGACCGGCCACCCCATGTCACTCGTCAATGAAATCAATCTGTTAAGGAGCATTCCCGTCAAAACTCCAAAATAAAATAGTTTTCATATATTTTATTATATCATGTGTAAATAACGCATTATTTTAATTTCAATTAATTTTTACATCGTTAATATATTCATTAGTCACTTAACAAATT
Source organism: Rhaphigaster nebulosa (assembly GCA_948150685.1). Classification (NCBI taxonomy): domain Eukaryota; kingdom Metazoa; phylum Arthropoda; class Insecta; order Hemiptera; family Pentatomidae; genus Rhaphigaster; species Rhaphigaster nebulosa. Next base: position 17,948,867 of record OX411308.1, read on the forward strand.
TTAACATCATTTCAATACTTTAAAAAACTTACAATATCATAATAACCTCGATATGCATCACATATTTCTAAATCTTCGTTTATTAATCGTTTCAATTAATAGTGTTCATATATTTTATTATATCCTATATAATGTTTCATGTACGAAATTCATAATCTTATTATGTACTCGTAATTCATAACCTTTCCTACACTGTTTTCGCTTTATTTTAATTTTTCATTTTTTACAATTATATTGACATATTTTTCTTTTTATATTTCATAAATTTTTATCTTGCGTGTCATTTCTGTTTTTATCATTTTTTACTGTTACTGGTACTGTCTCTGTCGTTTTTCAATGTTATTTTTTTTAGCCCAGATGATGGCCTAGAACTTAGACCGAAACGTTGGCACAAAATAAATAAGTCATACTTATTAGTGTCTTTGTCTTTGACCGCACCCCCCCTTCCCCGACCAAACTTCTTCCTTAGATTTTCTAATATCGTTTCCAAATCTATTTATAATATTAAATGGTATTAGAGACAGAAAGTAACTAACGGTAAAATATTAAGTGTTGAGTTAAACAAAATATTTATTCTTCGAACGCGAAAGTTTGTTTGATTTCATTTTTTTTTTTCTGGTTATCTAATGCAGAGATCAATTGAATCTCATAGATTTTAAAATAATTTATTACAGTTACTTAAGTATTTCTGGATTATGAGATTATTGTTGTCTCATTTATATCCCTGTTCTTAAAAACACAACAGTTTTAAATTTCCTCTTGACTTTTTAAATTTGAAATTAATTTATTGATGATTAAAAATTTCATAAATTGTAAAGTACAAAAATGCACGTCTGCCATCTACCTTCCGCCGGGTTTGTAATATGTAAAGACAATGTTATTTTTAATAATGAACTTCAACACAGTTAATAATCCAAAGCCTTGCAGATGAACCCAGAAGGTCGCCCATCGGTCGTTGATGACGTTCTTCTTGAATATGTGAACCAGAACCCAAATGCAATTACTAGTGATTTATCGGCCATAGTAGGGGCTTCTGATGTCACAGTGGCTCGTCATCTTAAAAACCTGGGCGTACGGAATTTAAGACCAAGATTCGACCCACTAACTTTCTGGGTTTTTCTAGTATTTTTCAGATGTTTACGGTCCAGTATCTCAATTGCTGTTCGTAATTTTAACAGTATTGCATGTAAAACTTACAGAAAAATTAAATTTAAAATTGGTTTAAATTTAAAAACAAATTTTACCTAAAATGCACTGGAAGCAAATTACTGAGGAAAATCTGAAAAAAAAAGTGACGAATTGACCTACACGATCAAATATTTTTTCAAAATCAATACTGATACAAGTTTTATTCAGTGTAAAATAAATCATTTTTGAGAACCTTAAACGCGAATTTCGAATATCGTCTGCCGCGCAAACCCGAAAGTAGATGACAGACGAGTATTTTTATCATGTGTTTTACAATTTATCAAGTTTTTAACTATATGAGTTTTTATTCAGTGAAAAATAAGTCATATTTGAGAGCCTAAAACGCGAATTTTGAATATCGTCTGCCACGCGAGCACAGCGGCTGGCAATTGGCAGACGTACATTTTGATGTTTTACAATTGTTGATGTTTTTTATCATACAAATTTTATTCAGTGTAAAATAAGTCAGTTTTACCCAAAATACTTCCATTTTTGATTGGTCGCCATTAGACCATAATTGTCTGAGATAGGTGAACCTTTGTGTAAAATAAGTCAAGTTTTTGTGCATGGGCTCCGGGACTAATTCGATTGGTCATCATGGTGTAGATCAGTCTTCGCTACACCTTCCATCCCTACTCGTATCTAATCCCTTTCCTGCGAGAGTTTCCGAGAAAATACTCGGTACTCGTTACTCAGAGTACTTTTTGCTCATTCTACTCCGCAGTTCCGGGTATTGTAGCCTCTTAAATTCGCCAATGGATTCATCTTTCTTGGAGCCAAATATTTAACGCATCATTGTAAAAAATAATTATTAATTTCAACCCCTAATTTTATGAGCATTTAAGAAACTCACCTGTGCTGTAGTGTTTTTGACAGGTGTTGAGGTGACTGACGCCGCTAAAAACAACAACAGGTACAAAATTAACATATCTACTATCTATTAAGAATACTATCGGTTAATCTAGTCTGTGGAGAATGTGGCTGTCAGCGGCAATTTATATAGTCTTGACGAGTCGGTAAGGGGAGAGGGGATTCTTAAAACAGATGATGGTACCAACAGGTGCCAATTACAATATTTTAAATCTACAGCACGGTTGATATATACCTCTTAGAATAAAATAAATTCTTCTCTTCTCAGCTGAGCAACTATCACGTGTATTATTTTATCATAGAGGTTATTACATCATCTGGAGGTACTTACCAGCTGTATGTCGATTTAAAAATAGATTACGATTCTATTGGCCGGCAGAAGTCGTTTAATTGAAATTTTGAATAGATTTAAATAAGAATAAATGATCGCAATAAATAAAAAAAAATTCTCATTATCAAATTATTCAAATATGTGTGTAAAAAATAAATAAAAGTGTGTAAGAATATAAATAAATAAAAATGTGTGTAAGAAATTAAATATACAATCTGTGGAAAAAGAAATCACAGACTCAAATTAATCAAAACAATCTGGTGCGGTGCACGCATCACACAACTTTCCCTTACCAACCTATAATAATAATCTTTAAAATTATTTTAAAGAGGTCACATAAACGCTACTCAAAATAAACTCAGCAGAATGCACTTCTTCAAGTCATTTCTCACAAAAGTATAATAAATTAGTTTTCAAATTAATTTAACTTTAACTACAATTCTGTACATTAAATATTTTTGGTTTGTCAAGCTGAAAATATATTTTCAAAGTTTCGGTTTAGTTTCCATGGAGGTTCCATTTAGTTTCCTTGGAATCATTTTGTTTCCATTAAATTATATAAAAGCAGAAATTTTTATTTTTATGTTATTACAAGACATTGTTACAGAGCGTTTTGTTAGCATGTTGGCGGAAGTTCGGTCGCTGTATGAGATACACTGTATCTTTACTAATATAGGCCCGATTTAAATAACTGTTTTGTTTTTTTTAGGGAATTTAAGTACCTTTCACATGATTTCATACAAAGTGGGCCTTTTAAGGTCAATTTATAAGCAAATAAAAGGTTGAGTTATAAGCAAATAAAATTTTCTGATTGCTATAACTTTTTCACCTGCATTTTCTCGTTGATACATACATAAAACGTTAAAGAGCTTTAAGGAGAAGACATTGGACTAGTTTCATCAAAATCGTTAAAACTGTTTTCGAGAAAAATGTAAAACAGTGTAAAATCGGCGATATAATCGGCCACTTCCGATTAGTCCGATGCGCTGTATCTTTGCTTTTACTGGTTCTTCTTGATGCTTCTTTTTTTTATTTTTTAGATAATTTAATTAACCTTTGATACAATTCTATACATAATTTAACATAAAATGCATACTTTTTAAGTTATGCGTAAATAAAATATTCTTTTCATCGTAACTTTTTTCATTATATTTCCTCGGTGATAAACTACATAAATGAAAAGTTAAAGAGCTTTAAGGAGAAGACTTTCAGCAAGTTTTATCAAAATCGTTATTGCCGTTTTCGAAAAAAGTGTAAAATCGATGATATGAAGAGGCACTTCCGGTCAGTTGATTTTGACAAAAAAGTTTATTTAACATCCCATGAATGTTAAACATTAATTTGTTGACCTAGGCTGTTCACATACACACAGACACACGGACACACAGACCATTTAGCGAGACTTGGTTATTTGGACTCAGGGGATCTTATACGTGTATTTCCGTTGAAAACTCGAATACGAAAATTTTCACCATCGCAATACTTCCCCTTACTATATATTTCATATATAGATAAGGGAAAGTAAAAAAGAGAATAGATAACTTAATGGGAGATTAATGGGGGAGAGTAAAAATGCAATTATTTATGTTCCTTTTTCTCAGGAACTATAAGATATAAAGACATATTGTTGGTTCCATCCCATTCCACAACTATTGGGGAGTATTTTAGAACTTTTCCAAATAAAAATAGGCAATGTGAAATTGATTACGGCCTCGACAATAACATTTTTTTCCACTTTAGAATTTTTTTTCTCCATTAGATAGATGATAAAAACACATAGAAAAAATTTCAATTCATTTGGGTTTCTGGTTATCGAAAAAAAAAAAGATACATAAATAATAAATATCTGATGTGGATAACACATGACTTCCTCTTACGCCTATTATATTATAAATCCGTGGCTCAAAAAGTGATACTGAATTTGTTTACTAGTTTCGGAAGATTGACACTCGGCGTCCCGACATCCATCTATTGACACATACGCACACAAAAACACACATCCTTGTTACTGGAGGTCTCATTACGTTATTATATGTCGTTTTTCTTCAGTAGTTAACTAGTTTCCAAGATATTTCTTCGTGTTCCGTGACAACATTAAAACTGTCAATATCACGAGATAAAGCATTGGAAATGGACAGTTTCGACATTTTAAACGGAAAAACCCACTTAACTAATATCTTATTCTCCTGCAGCAGACTTGTTGATCTCACAAATGGGGATGAAAACCAGTATTTTACACTCAATTTTAACACTTATAACGAGTAATAAAAATGTTTAATTGGATTGGAAACCAAATTGCGTTTATAACCTTTATTACCGAAACATATGATTTATATATTTAATTTAAATATAATTTTTGATGTAGGCTTATTATGACCTTCAAGTAAAGTACCCTTTTCGGCTCACCAATTTTAACCAAAATATAGTAAATACATTCATATCGATATAAAAGTCCTATTTATCAAATTTTAGATAATTTACATTATATTTTAATATAATTTGTGATGAAAGTCTAATATGACCTTCAAGTAAAGTACCGCTTCCGGTTTTCCAATTTGGACCAAAATCTAGTATGTTATTTAAAACATTATATAAATTATAAATACTAAATTTGAGAAATTTAATAATAATATTTAATATAAAATATTTAATGTATATATATTTAATATTTAATATATTTAATAATTTTTGATGGAAATCAATTATGACCTTCAAGTAAAGTACCACTTCCGGTAATCAAGAAGTGACCAAAAAGGGAGGATCACAACTAAATTTTACAACAATCATAAATGCAAAATTACAACTTTCTACACCTAACCGTTTTTGAGTTATGCGAATTACGAAGGTACGAACGTACGTACAGACGCTACGACGAAACTAGTCAAAATGAATTCAGGGATGGTCAAAATGGATATTTTCGTCGAAATCTGAAAACCGAAAATTTTCGCGATTACAATATTTCCTTTACTTCGTACAAGGAAGTAAAAAACATGGCTTTAGAAAATTGACAGTTTTTTTTTTGGAAGTGTTGTTTCTCTGTAGTTACTTGATCAACTGTAGAAATAACTACTATTTGTCGAAATTTAGACAGTATGGGAAAGCTTTTTAACTTAAAACAGTCTTGGTACCTTTCTAAAACGAAGATTTATTGTTTTTACAGTTTTTTTCCAAGACCAGATAGTCGAAAGTGCTCGAATATTGCGTTTTTCGTGGGTAAACTTCCAAAAAATTAAAGTGATTTTGTAAAACATTTAATTGGTCTTAATTTAATTTAAATATATCATAAATTTTATCATAAATCAAGAATTAAAAAATATTTTAAAAAAGTAATTATGATTTCGTATTTTTAAAAACGAAACGGGGGTATTAAAATAAATATATTTAATACAAATATTTAATACAATACATATTTGTACCAAATAAATATGAGTTTATTTATGTTTTCTCTGAAAATAAATTTCGCTTGCACAATGATATCACAAGGTCGATTTTGTGTAAGTTATAAGGACTACAAAACCCCAGACAGATAGCCGAGCGTATCCAAAAGAAGGCGGGTGCGACCTAACCTCCTACCACCAAGCCGTCAACCTATTGTCAACAATATGCTATCTTAAAATGTAATGTAATAATATAAAACGCTGCAAATTATTACACAATGGTTTATTATTTCCAAATAGTAGTATTCAAAAACTTCTGTCTGTTCACAGGACTTTCCAAATTGCTTTGGTTTATAGTTCAGATAATTGGATTATCTTCCTAATGAGCATTTGGAGTGTTTCGGGAAAGGAACATGTGCATAATACTTTATAATACATAATTACCAAGTTCAACCAATAAATTAAGCAGTAGGCACCAAAGGATGTAAATAATCAAATGGCATTGTATGGTAATGATGAAGTGTATAGAGGAGATTATTTTATAAAAACTAATTATTATTGCAATCAAATTTATAAATTTAATGATACATGTATAGAAAATGCTATTCATAATAATTTGAATAATTGTGTATCCACTACTATTAGCAATTTGGAACCTTATATATCTTATGTAGATTTAATTGATGTTTTTGTTAGTTTTAAGATTAAACATATTACAATTAGAAGTAATGCATCCTATCCTGTAATATAAACCGAAACAGGAATTATTAAATTAAAAGATAATGAAGAAATTATAAACCACACTAAAAATAATTATGTATATACGGAGGTATTGTCTTCATTCTATGTAATTAATGATTATAAACATTTTAATGTAACTTTTAATAAATTAAAAATTCATACTTTAAGTGATTATATATTTGAAACTCTAAATAAAGATTATCAAGACAATTTTAATTTAGATTATTATTCATTAATATTAACAATTATTGTTTTATATCTTTTATTTATTCATTGTACAAGTCCTCAAGAATTCTTAGCCAGTAAAATCAGTGCTGGAAACTCTTTTTGTTTATTGAAATCAAAATCACTGATTGTCAGTATTTGCTTTACCGTTTTTAATTCATTAATACATCAAAACCCCAAAGAGGAACTTGTTTTGGAGGCAATTAGCTTCAAAGACTGTTGATCCACTTCTTCCCTCACGGAGCTCGAGAACTTCAGAAGGGAGGATTTACGGAAACCAAAAGAACAGAAGAATCACTAGACTCACTATTTTTCTCCTGACTGTATAAATACCCCTCCCTTACCCACTTAGCCGTTATTTAGTCTTAGATAGTCAGTCAGATGTAATCGCTTAGCTTTATAGTTTCAGTAGAATAATAGTTCTGTTTATGTTTATTGTAACAATTTTTTTTTATAAATAAACCATTTTTTTAAGTTAAAGTGATTTAATTGACTGACTACTTTTCGAGTTTTGCCTGCACAAATACGCAGGCTGAATGACTGAATACTTTTCGAGTTTTGCCAGCACAAACATATGCAGGTTGGATTTTAATCACATGGATGATAGATAAATTTATCAAATCACAACAAAAAATAGTTGATATTGTAAAAGTATAGAATGAGATTTCTATAAACTCAAAATTTTTATTATTAATTCAATCAGTTATCATAATAGAACTTCTTGCGCACAATTTACATTTTTACCAACTTACGTTGAAATTTGTCGAACAACTATTTTTCGAATAAATAAAATATCGATTAAAGACTTCAATTTGATTTAAAATCATTCTTGCCAGTCTGGAGATTTTTTTAAATATTTTTTTTTTATGTATTTGTTAATTATACAAATATTATTATGCTCATTTAGTTAATGGAAACATTCCCATGATGACAATGACTCTATTAATAGTAAAAAAAAAGGTTGAATGAAATGTTGCTGGAAACTCTTTTTGTTTATTGAAATCAAAATCACTGATTGTCAGTATTTGCTTTACCGTTTTTAATTCATTAATACAGTTTACAAAAAAAATAATACCAAATAATGTCTGTGACTGATTAGTACCAGTAGCTCAGTCCGTTTAATATATAGTTTATTCAGAAATTTTTCCTAATTTTGGTAATGAAGAGTTTTAGGTTAAAAATATAGCATACGGTAATACTTAGCGTGGGTTACTCAACCAGTGGCGAGAGTTGTGTACGGGAAAGTATCAGCGAAAGTGGACTGACAAGCTGTGTTGTGAGTCACTCGCCAGTCACTTCGCGTCTCCTTCTAGCGAAGGGCGATGCTGGAGGCGTTCGGTTAACGATTTCCACAGTGCAATCAGATAAGTGTTCAAGAGAAGATTGGTCTTATATGTCGTGAGCAAGAAGCAAGGAATTTCTTTACGACCGTGGAAGTTCCCGTTTAGAAAAGTAAGTGGATTTTAATATGAATAAAGAAAAAGGTACGGTTGCCTACTACAAAAGCTTGAGGAAGAATCCTATTTTGAAATTCATAAGATATCTAAAGAACATTATAGGCAATATCCAAGAGGAATTAGAAGTAGCTGTCGATCGGGGAAATTTGGAGAAAGTGAAAGAGCTGCTAGCGATAGGCGCCGACCCCAATGCCAGGTTCGGCTTCAACAAGACCACATTTCTACACAGAGCTCGCAGTGCGGAAGTCGTCAGAGAGCTACTGTCACATGGCGCGGAAGTTAACGCCAGAGATGTTTATCTGTGTACTCCACTCTACTATTCCGTCACGAAAGAATCTCCCGCAGTCGTTCGCGAACTCCTCGCTCATGGTGCCGATGTGAACGCTGCAGACGAGAATGGCGACACTGCACTCAGCCTCGCTCTGAACGACTACCCCAAACTGGAAGTGATAAGAGAACTGCTGGATCATGGAGCCATCTTGAGTAAGAGAGATGTGGATCGATACCTGTTGTGTTACTTCACGCGGTCTTGCTCAGCCATAAAAACGATCCAACTTCCGGTGGCCAAGATACTTGTAAAGTTCACCCTCCTCAAGAACTTCGCGGATGACTACGAATCTGTCTTCGACTTAGAGCCCTATAGCAAATGCATTAATTATGAAGAGCTCGCTTGTTATCGAAGGGCATGTGCTGGAGAAATAGTACAAATGAAGAGGCATAAGATCAACAACGACTTTTCGATTTATGATTACATCATTAACAAACCGCGAAACATAAAGCCCTATTCGGACAAGTCCATAGAAGAAGAAGTGTTGACAAAATACCCCATTTATCATGATGTCATTTTGTGTAATGTGCGATCATGTTTGGAACGATCAGAACTTTTGGAAAAGTTCACAAGCCTTCAGATTTCTGTGACGTCTAGGGGCAAAGACATTGTGCTAAGCTACGATTGTCTGTGTGTGATCGCGGAATATCTGTCGAACGAAGACTTATCAAACTGTATAGCACCTTTAATAATTAACTTTGAACAGTCGAATTTTTCAGAAAGTATTTTAAAGCTCGGCAAACAGTGTGAAGAAATCGAACTTTATGGTACTAGGTGCACGATATTTTAGTGTCTTCTTTATTTTAGTTTTGGTAGTAAATTGTAGGAATATATTCTATTCAGTGGCGTATGCAGAGAGGGAGATTAGTGGATATATTCCTCCTCACCTCCCCCCCCAAATGTAAGAAAAAATTTATTGTATTTTAAGTAATATTTTTGGTAACATTTAGGTGATTGATTGCCTTATTATTAAATCCCTCCCAGAAAAAAAATTTAAATCTTTCGGAAAAAAATTCTAAGTACGCCCCTGATACTAGTTACTATTTGATGCCATATACTTTTTTAGAATATATGTACCGTTAATCTTAATGAAAAAAATTATACATTTTATTTCAAAATAATTGTTATATTCTACTTTAAAATAAATGTCTCCTAGATTGAATTTATTTGTTAAATAAAGTTTTGATAGTATTTATATATATTTTTTTATATATAAAAAAACTAGAATGCCATTTGGGAAAAGGTGTCAAGGATATCATGACTGATGTGGAGCAGGATTTCAATACCTTTGACCTGATAAGAAATACCACAGAGTAGAATATAAATTAAAGGTATTAACTCATCAGGTATTATTATTATAATAGAATTTAGACATATTTGATGTGAACAATTTCACTAATTTATTTATTTTATTTTTTTTTTTTAATATTCTTAAATACAAATTTTCAATTTATAAACTATATTTTCACTAGAGGAAATTTCTGTTGGAAATCAACGATCATCTATAATAAACAACTTATGCTTCATAAACTTACAATCTAACAGGAACATATTTTAGCCCAAGAAAAATTGCATAATATTATCAACTAGCTATCAAAGGATACTCAAAGATGGTGTGTATTTGTTCCATACAAGATATTACAAAAATTAAAATCAGTACAAAGAATAATAAAGTTTTGAGCCTATAAATTCATTCAATGCCAGAAATAATAATTTGCTGCTTTAAAGCAGAGCTATCCTATCTCCAAATTTGGCTTTTTTTCAGTTTTTTATCACTTAAGATAATTCTGACTACTGCACATTTGATGCAGGAGTAAGGTTACTTATACTTCTGGGGAAGGTATCTATGCCCATAATGCCCGCAATCCCCTTAGGTACTGTAGATAAAGATAGATTACCAAAAAATGACAGAAACAGCCAAATTTGGATATAGGATAGTTGTGCTCTGAAACGGTGAATTATTCTTTATATAAGCATTAAAACTAATGCAATACAAAAAAAACTTGTTTTTCTTGAAGCATTAAAGAAGAAATCCCGTATAAAATAAATCTCTTGATTTAATTTTTTTTTTTTACTTCTAAAATTACTAATTTATAATTTAAAAAATTATCAAGCCTCTTCCCCTATTCTTTTTTATTACTTTATGAAAATAAATTTGTATTTATATTGCTTAAAAATTATTTACCAAAAGAATAGAAAAGAAGAGGAAAATAATTTTTTTATGCTGTGATTAGGAATTTTTTTTAATATTCTCAAAAATAACCTGAAAAGGAAAAATCAAAAAAAAATTTAATTATCAAAATCTAAACAATCTAATATTATAAATATGTTCATGAACTATTAAAATAGATCCATAATGATATTAAAAAAAAAAAAGTAACAAATTAAGAAAAATATTTTATATATTAAAATTATGAAAGTGGAAAACAAAAAACTATGAAAACAATACTAAAAATAATATGTGGGATATGAAATAAATGAAACATCCTCAACATCTTCTTTCCGGAAAATACTTCAAGGGAAGGTAGATGATATAATGCAATTTATTTGTTTAAAAATTTTCTTACAATCCTGCAAGTATCAAGCAGGACTGCTTTTTGAGCTACTTTCAAGCTCTGAAGATCAAGGCCAAGTTCTTCCGTATCCTCTCTAGTGCTTTTTAATATGAGACCATTTGAGGATATAATTATTGGAGTTATTTTTACTTTATCTAAGTGATAAAGTGTTTTTAGTCCTAAGGCAAGCTCCTGGTACTTTCTTATTTTTTCAGCCCTTGTAGTGAGTAAGTTGGAGTCATTTGGGACAGCTATGTCTATTATTCTGGCCATTTTATCTTTTTTTTTTTGTATAATCAGAATATCTGGTCGGTTGTGTATTACTCTGTGGTCCGTAATAATTTGCTCATCCCAGTAAACTTTTATATATGCATTTTCAACTAGTTTATCTGGAGTATAGCGATAGTTTGGGACCACATCATTGTTCAATAACCCCAATTTTCTGTAGATGTTTTGGTGAAATATTTTTGCCACATTATTGGGCCTCATCAAATAGTCTGTTCCAGCCAGAGATTCACATCCATTTGTAACATGATTCGTGAGCCTTAAAGCAAAGGTGACATTTATCTGTAACGACGTCCTTTAGGATATGTCGCCTATAAGCCCTAGTTGCAATAACTTGGTCTTGTATTGCCAGTAAAACCCTTCTGTTTCACCAAAAATTTAAACCTACCATGCAGTTCCTTTTCCTTCCATATAGCTTTTAAATGATCCTCACTTCTAATGTCATGTAGCGTTGGATCTCTGAGATTGAGGGCTGTGTAATCTTCATCCATCTCTCTCATCATAGCGATGATTACAGATGAACTTTCCATAAAATACTCCTTCATAGAGTTTTCTTGCTTCCGACATGAGTCTTCGATAGAGATAAGACTACGACCACTTTCCTTCCTGGACAAATAAAGTCTAGCCATAGACGCCTTTGGGTGATGAACTCTAGCACTGGTCATCATTGTGCACACCAGGCGATCCATTTCTTGAAGTTTAGTAGGTGGCCAGCTTATTATACCAAAGCTATAAGCTACCAATGGAATCGCCCATGTATTAATGGCATGGATTTTATTTTTATTCGTAAGATGACTAATCAGAACCTGCTGCAGTCTTTTTTTAAACTTACAAGTTATCTCCCTGAGCACCTCTTTCCTGGCTATCTTAATGACTTGTTTTATACCCAAGTATTAGTAGAATTCTTCTAAAGACTGATGTCTTATAGTAGCTCCTGATCTAAGTTGCAAAGAACTGCTGTCATTTACTTTTCCTTTTAGAGCATTCACCACAGCGCACTTTTCGAGACCGAAAGACTACAGATTGAATTATTGAATGACGATATAAGTTCCATCATGCTTTGCAACTGCTCCCTGTTTCTTGCATACAACTTCAAGTCATCCATATTAAGACTATGGCTGATAATGGATCTGTTGTCTCCAATCTTTAATTGATTGGATTGATTGTTATTATTATTATTTTTATTTCATACAATCTTGGCTATTGCCAGAAACATTCACCTAGCCGGACCAAAGTCAAGGGTTAGGTTCAAATTTTAAACTATATTTAAAAACTTCCTGGCGATGCTTGCTGTACTAAGGAGAACTGCTTTCTGCCCTTCCTCCAGTACTTTTTCACGCAGCTTCAAATTCTCAATTGATCTGATAGTATCATCTGGGATGAGCCCATTGCTGGATATTATAATCGGATATACCTTTATATGCTCCAGCCTATAAAGTTGCCATAGCTCCTGGCACAACTCTTGATATTTGATCTTGATTAGTAGGAAATATTTGTTTCAATTATACAAAGTTTCAACTCTGTGAATCATTTCATTATTTTTATATCCTCCAATCATGAAATTCTCTTTAGTTATAATTGTTTTTGACTTTTCAACTCTGGATTATTTCATTATTTTTATATTTTAATTTTCTTTGTTTTTTTTCTTTCTTTTTTTTTGTCTTTTCATTTTTTTTTTTTTGTCAGTACAATTATATTTACTTTTATTTCTTTATCAGAAGAATGTTCTTTTTTTTTTCCTTTACTGCAATGTTACAATTGAGATTATTGTAAATATCAATTGACTGTTATTTATATAGTCTTTGGCCAGATATTTTTTCTGTTTTTTTTTTTTACTTGCACCTACTTGTTATTCTTAAGGGACCTAGTCACACAATAAAGTTTATTTTTCTAATCCATTCTATTCTAAATAATAAATTAAAAGAAAAGAAATTGGGGAGAGTGCCATTTGTAGGGGCTTAATGAACAAAATTTATGTATATATAAAGGAATGGATAATTAATATGGGTAGAAAGTTTTCTTCAATGCTCTTACATAACTGGCTATCTTAAAAGTGTAAATTATAGGTATAATAACAAGGAGGAAAACTTCAACAATATGCTTTTAAAATTAAAAATACGAATAAAAATAAGTAAGGGTACAAATATCTGATAATAATGAAAATAAAGTGATCAAATTGTAAAGAAGATGATTAAAATGAGAAGGATAGAAAATATTTTTTGTACCAGACTAAAATGTAATTACATAGGTAGAAATTGAATATTGGAGAAAAATGAAAGAAATAGAGTGAAATAAGTAATTTAAGTGTTAATAAATTATTTAATAACAAGTTTACTTTTTTCAATCTTATTACAGTTTTATAGCAAGTTTATTCTTAATTATTAGAATTGTCTTATTATTTAATAACAAGTTATCTCTTTGTAATCAGTTTGAAAAAAAAAAAAAAAATGGGGGAAAGTAAGCAAGGAGAGAAAAACTAAAAACTAAATGAAAATCAGAGGGGGAATTAAAAATTAGAAGAGATGAGAGGAAAATAACATGGTAGGACAAAGTAAAATAAAAGGATAATAAATGGATAGAGAAGGTAGAAAGAATAGGGGAGAATGAATTGTAAGAAGGACAGGGCTTTTACTGTTTAATAAGATTTAGATCTTAATAAGATTTAAAATATGTCTATAAGTCGGGAAAATACAATTTTATGATTAAACGGGTTCAGTTCAAGGTGTATGTAGACTGATTCCGAAATAAGTCTTTTTTCATGGTTGGGAACTTTAGCAAGGATAGAGGATTGATCAAAGTTAAAGGAATGGTTGAGAATCAAGGCGTGTTCTGATAGTTTGAAGGCGGACTAGTTGCGGGAAATGATGGATGTTTTGTGTTGGGAAATGGAAGATTTTAGATGGTTTTTAGTTTTGTCAATATAGGAAGAATTACAATTAGGCGTAGAGCAGGGAATCCAGTAAACTCTTTTCTTATTTCTCTTTTTACTTATTTAATACATTCATTAATTTTTTTTAGTTATTGTAATTTCTATTTCAGTTTCTCTTTTATTATTATATAGTCAGTTTTATTAATAATCAGTTTAATCTATTAATATTGACTAATTTATTTTTAGTTGTTATTATTACTCTATCAGTTTAAACTTATAACATTTTACAAATTCATCATGTTTTTTTTCTGATTATGTCTTTTTAATTATTTACTTTGTCAATTTTAATAACACTCGCTGTATATATCATTGTTTTTTTGTTTGTTTTTATGTATCTTGTTTATTCAGCCCTGATGAAGACCTGCAAAGTGGGTCGAAAGGTCGGTTCCTAATAAATAGTTTTTACTATTTATGATCCACTTTTTTTTACCGCCGCCCGGACCATCTCATTCCTTCATAAACATTTTACAGTCAACTATTGATTATTCAATATAAATAATGAAAGAATTGAAACTGTTAACAGTAACAAATATTTTGAAATCTCAGTCTCACCAAGTTTGTCCTTGAATAAATTTAAAGGACAAATTCCATTTTAAAGAACACATCCCAAAAGCAAAAGCTACATTAAATAGCTTCAACAAATTAAAACTGAATAAATACATATCTTTTGAGGTTAAATTAAATATTTATAATGCTGTGAGTCAAGCAGTTATATGTTATGGTGTGCAGTACTGGGGTAATCAATGATATAATCAGGTTGAATATTTATTAAAATTTATCATTAAAAAAGGATCCAAACTCTTAACACTCTTAACACTCCTACCTACTTTTTATATTTAGAAACAAATATACTATCTACCTTTCTTTAAGAAAGTTGCACTTAAAATATATATAAATATATACAAATTAAAGCTCAACTCACTATGAGATCCTGAGCAAGGCTAGGTTCTTAACCAGGTACATATTACAATATAAAAACATTATTTATGATAAAAAAAAAAAATAGTATTTATTACACTTTAAAACCACCACTACAAGCATTATGAAAGTAAAAAATTATATTTTCATCCTTTCATAATACTGCGGGAGCGGGGTAGCTCAGTGGGTTAGGCACTGCGCTACTAATCTCAAGGTCCCGGGTTCGAGACCGGCTGAGGCAGGTAATTATTTATTCTGTATTCAGTCGCGGATCGACCCTGTGGGATCGGGGGACCCTCCTGGGGCTCACCCAGCCTCTATAAAGTGGGTACCCTTAATTGGGGGAAAAACCTGGCGGTTGAGCGTGACCTCGGCCAAATCACCTCCTTACATAACCGTTGGCTTAGAAACAGTACGGTCCTTACCCCAAGTACTGAGCCCAAGACCCTTCACGGGTTGTAGTGGTACAGGTTTTTTTTTCATAATACTGCTCTAATTAAAGATAATTCA
This sequence comes from Rhaphigaster nebulosa, assembly GCA_948150685.1. Classification (NCBI taxonomy): domain Eukaryota; kingdom Metazoa; phylum Arthropoda; class Insecta; order Hemiptera; family Pentatomidae; genus Rhaphigaster; species Rhaphigaster nebulosa. Next base: position 17,964,581 of record OX411308.1, read on the forward strand.
GCATACCTATCATAATGCACCTACATTAAATATTAGGGTAACCACTTTTTTTGAAATGGAATAATTAAATTATGGAGCGTTCTGATAGGTCTGTTGAATTATATGTAATTAGAACAGCATTATTATAGGGTGAGAATATGTTTTTTACTTCCATAATGTTTATAACAGTGGTGATAAAGTGTAATATTCACTATTTTTTTATCACAAATTATGTTTTTATATTATAATATGTATATGGTTAAGAATCCAGCCTTGCTCAAGATTTAATAGTAAATTGATATTTAATATGAATATTTAAGTCCATGTTTAAAGTGTCAAAAGCATTATAAGAACATTATAGGCGATCCAGTTTTTTAAAATGAAATAATTAAATTTTAGAGTGATCAGAAGGGTCCATTGAAATATATATAGTGATATCTAAACAAAAAACAGTATTCTTCTATGGAGTGAAATATATTAACAGAATTTTTTTATTCAACTACCCTCTTTCTAATGAGTCTGAGAACGTCAATCAGATACACTGAAAATGATATACAGAGCTTCAAATCGAAACGTAATTTTGTGGCTTAAAAATTTTGAGCACCATCAGAACTGAAATTTTTTTTATTTATTTTTGATGATTTTTTCAATATTAAGGTTTTTTGGTGTGCTGATTCAAAATCTGCCATAATTTTTGGTGTGAGCAAATCTATAAGGCTAGTTTATTCAATAATTTAAACACTTTTTTAAATTTATTTGGCCAAAGATCAATTATTTTTTAATATTTATATTTTTCCTTTAAAATAATCTAAAAAATAAATGCTTTGCTGGAAAAATCATGTCAATATCATTTTTTTCAAACTTGGGATTTTCATGGTGTTTTATTTTTTTCTCAGCTCCTAGGGCCCTGTTGGACGAAACAGTTGGACTTGTGTCAACTTTTTTTAACGTAAAATCATCCAAAAAATGTTGATCAGTTGTTTTTTTGTTTTTTGGGGTGAGAGATGTTGATTTCAGGTTTTGCAAATTAGAATGGAGGATTCAAGAAAGCAATAATACTTTCAAATACATTGACTTGTTTAAAACTAGTTGCATAGAAATTTTAGAGGTCACTGAATTCTAATTTCATGTCATATTTTAAAATTCAGATCCGTAGATCCAGCCACCACAAAAACACTGAACTATGAGATGTAAGCTTATAGGTTTGATTTGAAATTTTCTTCTCCACACATTGGATTTCCAAAATGTGGCAGCTAATTCTTTATCAGCTACCTAAATAACTCTGAATATAGGCAATATGAAAATTAAAAAGATTCTTAGATAATAATTGGCTGTCTAGTTAACTTCTATCTTTTTCTCAACCCTTTTTCCATTATGTCTACAGTTTATGCTATAACACGAATGCTAAATTAAATTTTTGAAGAAGCCAGATTGTTAAGGAAATTATAAAAGCTAAACTCAGATTTCACAATTTATACCCCATATCTATAATTTTTTTTTTCATGGAGATGTACATACAAACAAGTACTTGATTTTTACAATAGAATTTGGTATATATATTTAAAACAGTTTACAAAACTTTCTTCAATGTTCATACTAACAAATGTTGACCTATAAATTAAATCTATGCAATGTTTAATTTTAATTCTTTAATTCTAGTTTTTAGTTCTCTATAAAATTCATATAAAAATTATTTATTCTGTATTATTAAATTGACATTAACTTGCAAGCTTAAAGTTTTTGTTCCATGCTCTAAAAAAACAAATCCATAAATCTAACAAAACAATATGTATATAGATCATTCATTAATCACTAATTCTGGTGTTTGCTGAACCTATTGAAGTACTGTCACTACGTGATGATTTTACTCTTACAGTAGCATAAACAATATAAACCAATAGACTTAGTAAAAACACAATACCAAAGACAATACCAGATAGAATACCAATCATTTCATAATCACGTAAATCGATATTAAAGAAGCCTTCCAAAGGAATTGAGGACGTTTCAAAGTGAAACTTGGTAGTGGTTGGAAGTGTAGTAGTAACAGACGTACTCAGAATGGCACCAAGGCATTTTGCATGTTTCTTGTTGTTGAAAGTTGGAAACTTGTAGTGATTAACCGTCCGAATCTTTGATCCTTCGATTTGTCCAACCTAGATAAATATGAATAATTATTTACTTAATCATGTCCATGATAAATTTTCATTGATTAACTAAATGATAAATTTATTTGGATTATTTTATCTAGTTTAGAGTACAAAAAGTTATCTATTTCATAAATTATAATTAAAATTGTGTCCTGCTTAAAGACTTAATGAAGTTTACGTGCTTAAATTTCACATTACTACTAATATTTTCAATAGTAATTTAATGGCATCATGATTCTCGAAACAATCAGATTCTGAAATTTTCCTATGATATTAACGTAGCTGATGTGGCTTATAATAATTAAATTTTCAATGAGAATAATCAAGATGAAAATAACAGATGAGTCAATCTCTAAAATAAAATTCCAATAGAATTCGTATGAGGTATGAACTACAACTTAGATCAGTGGTTCTCAAAGTGGGTGCTTCATGTATACCACAAGGGTGCAACAAAATTATTAAATAATAAATTAAATTAAAATTTAAGTATTAAATAATATAAATAATTATTTAAAAAAATATTGTTTTTGTATTTTATTACAATTGTTTTTCATTTATCTATTTTGTTTATTTCTATGGTTTATTATTTCATTTATCAAAAAAATAATAATTATTATCGGGATGCCATAAATTTCTTTTAAAAATTTCAGTGTGCCACCTGACAAAAAAGGTTGAGAATCACTGATTTAGATCTTCTATTTATTGTCATAAATACTTTTGTTAATAGCTTTATATGCTATATTTCTTATATTATAAATGTACGTAGTAAGGTCTGTAAATTTCTGGCCTGCCCTCGTTCTTTTACTTTAAGCAGCCTGAGACTTGCCTGCCGTGCATGTCTATGCCTGCACTCTCCATACCCATCAGTCGCAATTTTAACAATGTTCAAGATCGAATACCGTGCGGTTATTAAATTCTTTTATAAAGAGGGTTTTACTCTTGCACAAATTAAAGAGCGCTTGGATGGTGTATATGGGGAGTCCTCCTTACACATTATAAACATTACAGTATTCCACTGTAAAAGAATGGTACAGTCTGGATGAAGATCTGCATCCAGGTCGCCCATTAGAAGCTGTCACTTCTGAAACAATCCAACTTGTGAAAGCTGAATTGCTGTCTGATCGGAGGCTGAAGACCAAAGAAATAGCTACAAGGTTGGGGCTTTCAAAACAAGTGTTCTGAGGATCATTAAAGAACAAGAGATGAGCAAGATGCAAATGAGCAAGATGAGTGCGAGATGGAATTCTTTCAGCTGCTCAAAAAGAGGAACATGTTCGCTGCTGCAATGAATTTTTATGTGGGTATAATGCAGACCCAAAAAATTTCTTGGATTCAATTTTAACTGGGGATGAGACAATGGTTCTATACTATGATCCAATCAGCAATTGGAGAAGGACAGGATAAGCACCTCCGCTAAAGGCAAAAGTAATGCAGTTGACAAAAAAGGTAATGGCCACCATTTTTCGGGATTGTAGAGGAATACTGCTGATTGATTTTAAGGAAAGGAACATCACAGTGAGTGCCGAGTAATATGCAGCTCTACTTCACCGCTTATGAGACGCCATCAAAGAGAAAAGGTGAGAGAAGTTGAGCAGAGGTGTTCGGCTTCTTCACGACAATGCTCCTATCCACACAGCATTGATTTCCATGACCACTGTGAAGGACAGTGAATTCCAAGAAATCTCCCATCCACTCTACAGCCCAGACCTGGACCTTAGCGACTTTTGCCTTTTCTCAAAGTTAAAATCTGACCCTCCTGGGAGGAGATTTAACACCGACGAAGAGGCCCAAGCAGCAGTGGAAGAGCATTTTTCTAACAAAGAAGCAAATTATTTTTTTAATGGTATAGAAATGTTGCCTAAGCGTTGTATTAAGTTTTAGAACTTAGAGGAGAATATATTGAAAACAATAACACCAGTTTTTTTTCTTTCACCATTTCTTCTTCCTCAGGCCGGAAACGTATGGACCTTACTACGTATATTTACAATACATATGCAATACATTGAATAATGTTGCATGCAGGAATGCTAAAAGGGTATAGATTAGTGAAAGAAAATAGAATCTTATTAGGAAATTTAAAATATAACATAAGCATTATTCAATTTTAAATGGATGGAATATGATACATACAACATACAACATACATACAACACAATTGTATAAAGTTATTTTTTGGTATGTTAGGAAATAGTAATATTATCATATCTTTACCGATCGAATGGAGCCACGTTCCAGCAAATTAATCACAAATTTACCATTAATATCCATATTAAACTTAATTTTTTTACTACTTGATCCAACTTTAGAGTCATCTAATGTTGATGAGTCTCTAAGAATATGGTGCCATTCTGTTTGTGACATGGAATTCAGTTTTAAACACCAGCCTTGGCTGCCACTTTGCTGATCGCATTTTTTATTAGCAGCGATTCGAACACTCTGCCCATAAAGCATTAGGCCATATTGCAAAAGGTCTATGGTCCAATCTTTCTCTTTAATATAAAAGCCCTGAAATAAAAAGTATATGTTTGTGGATATGTACAATCATAACTTACTATCTTTATGTGTTTAAAATAAATATAAACCCAGAGAAAAAAGCTTATTTAATGCATTAGATTTAGAAATATTCATAAACATGAAGTTGCCTTTATGAATTTTCAGAGTAAAAACTTTCTCTTTTTTTTTATGATATATTTTCTACTAATGTGGTTTTCCTTGGCCTAAATATCTTTCAATTTTTTTTTTTCCATTCCCCTTTATCTAAGCCTTGCTCTTCCCTGATGCCATGTCCTCCCAAGCTTTCTCTCAACTCATTTCTCCATTTTTCTTTTTTCATTCTTCATTCCACTTCCAAATCCATAGTTATTCATAACATGTCCAAACAACTTAGTCTTTTTTCTCCTATAGTTGAGATTGATGACCCATGCCTCCAAGGTATATATCATTATTGACTCAATTATAGATTTGTAAATTAGCCTTTTGGTACAGAGCTATATATTTGAGCGCCAGAAGACACAATGTAGCAATATTTTTATTACTGCCTTTTCTTCCTTCTCCTATTCTATGTTCAATATCACTTGTAGAGGTGCCTTTACAATCAAAGAGTGATCCTAGATGTTAGAACTTCTCCACTCTTTTAATGCCTTTTTCAATTGTTATACTATACCATCCGATAAAGTACCAAGGTGCTCTATTTTTTTGTAGTTATATTCAGCTCCCACTTTTTATTTGATTCTATAACTTTTCTGAGCATATCCTTTTTATCTTGGGCTAGTATTGCTTGATCGTCAGCAAACATTAGATTAGTAATGTATATATCTTCCCTAATCTAGATTAGTAATGTATATATCTTCCCTAATCTAGATTAGTAATGTATATATCTTCCCTAATCTAGATTAGTAATGTATATATCTTCCCTAATCATTATTCCTATTTTCCAACTTCTCTTTCCCACTCTCTGAGAGGGATATCAACATAAATTTTGAAAGGCAGCATCCCTGAAGAAGTTCTTTTGTGTTGAAAAGGGTTTGTGAAAGGCAGTATCTCTTAAGAAGTCCTTTTGAAGTCTCAAATTTTGCAGAGAACCTTGACCCTATTTTAATGCAACAGGCATTAGTTTGGTAAATATCTTTTATAATGTTTATTAAGGGTTCTGCAATATTTGCTTCTTTGAGAGCTTCCTATGAGTTCAATGTCTTTCTCGGAAACCTGTCATTTGTCTTTTTCAGGGCAACAAATAAACATTCCACATCTTTAGATTTCTCCAGGTGTTTTTCAAAAATTGATCTCATAGTAAAAATGTGATCTATGCATGATTTTCCTGCAGTAAAGACACTTTGATCTTCTGCACCACCATATTCTCTTTCTACTCTATTCTAAACAATTCTATCCAGGAGTTTCATATAAAGGTTGATGACACTTTTTGAAGTTTGCCTATTCCAACAAAACTTAAATGGTATAATTAAGTTAACGATGTAATATCATTAATATAAGAAAATAATGCGTGAAAATTTATGTATAAAGCAGTATAAATTTAATAAAAGTTTTACGAACTAGTGTGTATACAATATATAATAAAATATCCTTACTTTAGTAACAGAAGAGTTACATTTTGTTTCAAATTTATCTGTGTTTCTTAAACATTTTAACAGCTGTTGTTCATCATAGATTTTAACCAATTTTTCATCATATTGCAGAGACAGGTTTCCAAGTGGTGATAAACTGCAACATCCATCCTTAGTCCCACGCATAATTCTCATTGTTACTTCATAAGATAAAAAATACTTGATACTAAACTAAATAATCCTATCTAAAATTGGAACAAACAATTACCTAACAAATTGCAGTATGAAGGTCGGCTTTAAAAGAGGAAAAAGATAGTTTTCTGTACCTACTTTACCAGCAGATATTATGATCGGCCTACTGTATGTCATTAAGTAATCAGACAGTTCATCAAGAATGTTAGGATTTTCAATTATTATTAAAAGACCATCTTCATTTGAATCTATTGCATAAAGGACATGAATAATTAAAAATATTTGAATACATAATATAGTAGAAGTTGGTAGGAGGTGTGGCCAAGAGAGAAAACACACAGAAAGTGATAAACTTCTTAATGTGTGCCAATGTTTCAGCCTAGGTTGTAGGCCTTCATCAGGGCTAAACAAAACAAGATACAACCAGAAATGTACAAAAGAAACAAAGAATAAATATTGATATAGTAGAAGTTTTGCATTTTCTGTTTGTTTTCTTTCTTGACCACATTCCCGACCATAGCTTCTGAATTACATCTACAGTCAATATCTCCACCATTATTTTTATTTTTATACATTATAACTGTTCTGCAATATCTGTAATTATTGAGCAGATATTAATCGATATTAAAAATCATCAAAGCATTTAATACTGCGTGCCCTCTTGACTCCTCTCCACATTTATTTCCGATTCACTTATACAATGAAGCCAATCAAAAAAATAAATAAGTATTTTTCATTGATATCTTAAGCTATCTGGAAAAAATAAAAGAGTATTCGGAGAGAGTGTTAGGTGAAATTGATTTATTATTTCTCATTGTTTGAAATGTTGTAAATATAAGAATAATAAACGAAACAACACTGTTGGTGGCAACACTGGCACAGGAGTACCTGGCTTGAAAGGAAAGCATGGGTCCCTGTCTGTTGCTTTGTTTGCGCCATTGTGGAAGTATCTAGTCTTATTTGTTTGTGTTTTTTTTATTAATAAATCCTCTGATCCACAACACAGAGTAGATCAACATTATACTGCATACCTACTCATATAGTGGAGAAGGTTCCCAGTTTTATTCAGTTACGAAGGTGAATAAATAAATTATTCCGAATCAATAATCAATCCATTTTTGAAGCATGTGCTCTGCGCACTTAGCAAGTATTCCATTGTGTAACTTCTCTTTATTCACATATAATCGGAGCATCTGCTCAGTTTTTTTAGGAATGAGCACTTGCTCAGTTTTATTCACTCCACTTATCATATTGAAAGCCAAGCCAACATTGTGTAGCTAACCTCAGGATCAACTGAAAAACTTTTATAAAAATTGTAACAGAATATTAGGGTACCCCAACACTAGAGAATATATGTAATTATAAGATAAATCTTGATTTTTAAAACAAACTTCTCTTCAGAAATTTCTTTAAATATACTATGTGCAGTTTCTGGGATGGCATTCCATCCTATTTCCCTATCTAATATCCAAGATAAATAACTCCCTGGGGACTAACAGAAAACAGATCAGAAAGGAGTAAACACATAACTTGTGTTAATTTTATTAATTAATATTCTGAGCTATCTAAAAGGCTTATCTATTTTTTTGAAGAAGTTTTTCATAGCAAGCCTTACTAACTTACCGTACTAACTTCTGAGGACCCACCAGTTAATGCCTTATTTTAAACTACAGGAAAAATAAATTTTCTCAATGGTAAAATGAATGGTATAAATGAACATATCCTATCATTTCCAACGTCTTAATATAATCCATAATTAAGATTGAAGTGTTTTCGTTGACATATTTTTATATTTTTCTTCATAATTAAAACTAAAACGAAGAACTCGAATATTTGTTTAGTGATATAATCATTCAAAAACATGTAATTGATATACCTTGTGTAAACTGATGTTTAAGGTCATTAAGACTTACAAATACAACAGACTTCAAGAAGCATAAATCTTCTTTTATATTGTCAACTAAATGATTCAGCTTCAGTATTGATAATGATACATTTTCATGCAGAATAATGAAGTTCTCTATTCCAAGTTTTTCAAAAATTATTTTCACTGCCTGAAATATTAATTCTTTTATTAACAATTAATTGCTGAGTGATCTAAGGGATAAGTAATAAAAAATGACCGTTTTTCTTGCACAATTTAAAAACAATTTTTTTTTTAATAATCAAACTATATATACAGTTGTGTTTTATTGTTTGCTGACATCATCAACTGACATCAACTCAAGGCTAGCTGTCGAATTCGCTCACAATAACATGCTTTAGATTTTGAATGGAAGAATTCTACAACTTCATTTTGAAGTCGTCCAGAGAATTGATGATTTTCCTTGAGACAGTGAGCCATTGGCCAGAACACATGGTATTCATAAGTGCAATTTGTTACAACATTGCAACATGCTAAGTGCAAATTGTAAACAGGATGATGGAGGAGATCACTCTCAGCCATTTCTGAATTTTTTTTATTTCTTCTTTTCTGTGTGGTCGGGCGTTATATTGTTGAAACAAAATCTGATTTCTGTTTACTAATCCTGGGTCACATCATACATCCTTTGTTGACTGAACACTATCAAGTTCTGGAATGAATTATGCCTTCATAATTACAAAATACAGAGAACATTACCTTTTTTTCGAATTGCCCTGGCTTGGTGACTGGCACAGCAGGCTAATTGCAGTCTAACCATTTTTTATTGGTCTAAGGGTTTATCCAATATATACACTTTCCATCGCAAATAACAATTCTTTTAATGGAACGATAGCCATTAGGATTTTTCAAAAGTTATTGCAAAACTTCTACTCGGTACTAATAAAACTTCTTGATTATGGTAGATTGGGAAACTCCAAGGGCTCATGCCAATTCCTGAGTCCTTTTCGGTCAGGGCTGCCACAACAGAATCCCACATACCTTCCTCATCGAATTATGATTTTCCTCTTGAGACCGATGTCACCAGTTTCAACTTTCTGAAACCATCTACACATAGTTAGTTCAGAAAGAGCATCCTCTTCTTCGAATTGCCCAACCAAATGGGTTGTATCGGTGTCAGAAAACTTGCCTTTCCAATAATGTCGTAATATTACTAATATTTCAAATTTTAGTGTCACGTTGTTTATCTGAATGATTAGACAAAACTGAAGACAAGATGAGGTAATTTTGTGTACAAATGTATTTAATATAATTTAGGAATTAAAGTGATATCAATTCTAATTGGATTTGAAAAAGAAATAAAGCTGTTAAGTGGATTATTATTTCCAAGAAAACAAAATCAGTCATTTTTTATGGCATCCCATTAAATCCTTAATTCTAAGAGAAAGGGTATTTCAAATTAATAATTAATATACATTATTTCCATGATGTGTTTTAACTTTAAAACTTATTATTTTAAGATCCCCTTCCTAAACTAATAGCTAAGTCAAAATTTAAAAAAATAAATTATTTAACAGAAACATTTATTGATTTTGGTTAAGGTTAATTAAATTGATTTGTATAATTAAGTATTGAAATATTAACAGTGGTTTATAACAAACCTCAGTATGCTGTTTAACAGGATATGAGGAAACAAAGCGGACATTATCATCAGCTATAAAATTCAAGTCAAAAGAATGCGGAAGAACATGAGCTATATTAAATACTTTACTAATACTCTGGGATTCCTCAAGGCCATCTCTGTTTTCATTTCCAATGAATCCTTAAAAAAAAAATGATTACTTTGCTAATATCAGTAAGTTAGATAAAACATATTTATGTGATATCTGTATAAATGAAGCCTTTAAAGCTTATTAAACTACTTTCATAAATTACCTAAGAAGAATGGAGTGTCTTTGCATGTTTGCTCTGCAGCAACTAAAGCATTTAAGGTTGCAGTCATAGTTCCTTTTGTTGTTGAACAAGTATCAAAAATTTGAAAATCTGGAATTTGTTTCACTTAGTTGTATTAAAGTTAATTGATAAATATTAACGTAATCAATTTATAATAGATATCACATCATTTTTTACATTAAATAAACAAGTAAAATCAAGATTACTTTAACATCTCTTTTGATATATTATTGAGTTAATATGGCAGCATTTAACCCAGGCACATACTTTCCAAAATAGAGACATAACGGGGTAAGAGAAATTATTATTTAGTAGTTTTATATATTTCTGCATTCTAATAGTGTAATATGCATAGGTTAATTCATGCTTCCTCCAAAAAAGGTCTATAACTGGACTAGACGTGAAAGGATCGTCTTGACGTCCAGGGAGTGAATGTACATTAACAATGTTAGAGATCTTACAGAATTGCAATCACTAAGCTCCACTATGAATGTAGAAGACTAAAGTGAGGCTGGTAGTGAAGAAAGTTCCTGGCGCTAACTTAGACTTTATAGTGGCTAAACGGATTAAACAGAGATGAAAAGACATACCAGGAATTATTTATGCTACAATTGAATTATACTTAAACTCAGATCATTATAACCTTCCGATACACTTTTAAAAACAGCAGATGTAAATTTATTGTTATGTATTAATTATGACCAGCAGCGTCTTTTTATTCAGTGTATACTTATCATATTATAATCGGTGCTTATACGTTCAAATACATCTTTTGAATCTTGGTAGAATTTCTACTTTTACTTACCTATTTCTATTCCCTCAGGGAGGAAGACTGAATTAATTTTTCCAATGGTACTCTGTAGTATAGCCAATTGTTGCAGTCCATGAAATTTTACTATTTCACAGTTTTCGCCTGTATGGAGATCCAATAAAGCTGTGATAACTGGTTTTCTGCCTGTGGTACCAATACTACATCCATTACATTTTGAGAATAAAACAATAAATAAGGCACTGTATTTCACTAAAACAGAAAAGTAAAAAAAAAAAAAAAATCGACTGAAAGAATATTGTAATGAAAATAATTCTCTTCCTTGATCATAATCAGAGAAAGATGTTAATATAAGGTAGGTATAAATAAAAATGAACTCTGTTTGATTATCGGAGTATAAGTACCATCGCAGACTTCTAAAGACATCTTCTATAAGACATCTAAAGACTTGTGGAGTGGGTGGCTGAGGAAATCTGTCCTACCCAACATAGCAGATAGTGAACAATATTTGTCACTAAGATTTAGCCTACTGACTTTTTCCAATGAAGGGTTATCCCTTTTAGATTTCATTAGAAAAAACAAAAGATTCAATACAGAGAAACAAGTTTCCATTGGTTGTACTGGAATAGAAAAAAAAGGACCCATTTGCCAGACTTGTTCTCCCCATCATTACCATTACCAGCTTAACTAAATGAATTATGTTGAATAAAATATATAGTACAGTAGTTACCAATTTCTATTTAATGTTGCCTACGATTATATTTATTAGGCAGATGATACTAAAATTTATATATTGCAAATAGATTTATTAAATATTTCTGATTCCTTAAATCATCTCATAGATGAGGTAAAATTATGGCCTATATTTTAGGGATTAAGTTTGATGTGTGTGTAAACTATAATTTTTCTTCTATATAAACATAAAATACGCACAGACTGTTTACACTCCGGTATTTCTAATACCAAACATTAATACTGTCAAAGAGCTCATCTGTGATTTTCAATAAAGCAAATATGAATTAAACGGCAAATATTTTATTTATTATTACTTATTTAGCTCTTTCGTCACCGATGTTATCTAAATCATTTTGTAAAGATGTTTTTATGACAGATATTTGATAATTTTAATTCTAAATATACAATTCTTCTCATTTAAATTACTCATAAATGCCTTTTATTTATGTAAGGATCATTTACTGACAGGTAATCAATCATAATGACTTTAAAAAACAAAGTATTAAATCAAGTTTTTTAATCATTTTGGACCAACAATTTATATAATCCTGCTATATTAAACGTCTATCATCTCTACTTTATTTATGAAGGCCAACCACAATAATATATTATTAAAAAAATACTGAATAAATCTTAAGATATTTATAAATAATATTACTTTGAAATTATTAAATGTGTAAAATTTCAATAGAAAAAAAAATTATTTGTAATCCATTTTTTTTTATATTCAATGTTATTTTGTTTCTTAGTTTAACTTATTTCTTATTTGATTTTATAATTCTTAATTATATTTATTTTTGAACCACTGATAGAAATAAAGTATGAACATAAATATATTATTTTTGATGTAGGTTGCCTATATAAGTTATCAAATTAGCTCCACCTATGGGTAAGATCGAAAATATCTTTTATTATAATTCGGTGAAATTTTTAGGTTTTAGTTTTTTTTAGTAAAATTTGAATAAAAATTGAAGTCAGTATCCATCAACAAACTTAAGTTATGAGATAAAGAATCTTGTATCAACCCTTCAATATTCAATGGGGTATAAAGATATGAAATATATCGGATTTTTCTTAAGATTGGACCCTTTATCATTTCCATTTCAGAAATATGGAACATTAGGTTTTATTTTTTTTTTTTTTTTTTTTTTTAATAGAACCAACTAATAGAAATGAGAACAACTATATTAATATCTTTTTAAAAAATGATGATAGAGAACCAAGTACTTTTATATATATGATAAAGCATCTACAATTAATGAATTGCAGTAATACATACCCATTTGACATGAATGCATAGCCAATTTGGTCATTATTAAAAACCTTGGTACTGGATACTGAACCTTAAAATTTTGTTCATTCTACAAGAACTAAATGGATTAGGGTTAGATCCATCTAATTGATGAAGGGCTTCTCAAAAGCTTCAAATTACATAATCATTTTAAGTTAGAAACAAATAATAAAAATAACACATCTAAATTAATAGCAGTAAAGGTGATATTTTTCCCTATTAATACATTTCAATTAATAAATAGTGCTAAAATTTCAAATTTGATTGGTTTGCAACTTAGAACTTACTTAGTAGGACTTCACTAAATTACAGTAATTTAATCATCATACAATTTTATAAATTAAATTATTTATATTTTAAAAACTGGTGTCGATCTTAAATAAGTTTATCATTTTTACTCTACTAAGAATTAGGAAAAGGAAAATTGGTCTAAATGGTATTGTGAATCTATTATGGCATTGCCCTTGAAAATGTTGATAAACATTCTAATATAAGTAGTCAAATATTTATTTTAAAACAATAAAAAACAACTGAGCTTATATTAATAAAACTGTTTCGGTTATTTGATGACTGTAACAAAAAAATCATCCAATCAATTTTTAGATATAATCAACAATCAATAATAGTTTGGTGATATACAACTTCCTTAGAATGATTAATGTTATTAATAATCACATGTCACATATTTTTATACAGTTTCAGGATCCCATCTCCATCATCAGATATACAATGCCTCTGCAATATCATATTTTATTATCAATACAACAATTAATTCACATTATAAATTTTTTTAATTATTCTATTTTAATTTTATAATATAATATGATTACCTTATCTTTTATAAATTAGCATAATTCATTTTACTATCCTTTATGTCCATATCCATTACATAATTTCATCATTTACAAATGTTAGCATGTTCTAAGCATTAAAATCCTCATATCCTCACACATATCCCATTGCTTGAATTTTCTATATTGACTTTGATCAGCAGCCAGAAAACCAAACCTATCGCTATAAAAATAAATTAGGTGAACAAACAAGATCCGTATTTTCAAAAAGAAAAACAAATTCATCATAGAATAATTGCATTGACAATTGGGTAAATTAATTGCTTGTCCCTTGACAATGTACCTCACTCCATCACTTATTTCAAAAATGGACACCAAATAAACTCATAGTCTTCAACAGCTGAAGAAAACAGTTGGCAAGCCTTACCAGCTCCCTCCAGACCAAATTTTAGCCGATGTTGGGAGAAACCTCCATAAACATGCTTTGAGTGTGACTACTTGATTAGGCATAATATTGTAGCCTAATTATACCACCAAAGTATATGCAGAACACTGGGATTACTGGACAATGATGAAGTACCCTATTATCGATATGGAGATGTAAAAGTTTATTGAGATGAACAAATAATCACAAACCACAGGGTACTACATAACCTCCAGACGTTATGGTTATACACAAAAGGAACAAAGGGCCAGATTCCTAGATGTGGCAGTCCTAAGTCATTCCAACCTATTGACCACTAGGGCCGAAAAAATTAGGAAGTATCAAGAACTTTCCTTGGAGTTGAAATCACTTCATTGTCTAGAAAAAGTTCTAGTGACTCCAATAATCATTTTATCAAATAGGCTGATACTGAAAAGCACAAGAGAAAGTATGGTAGACCTTGGCCTATATCTAGAAAAATTTAAATAAACTCAGAAAAGGCAGTTTTGCTGGATGCGTACAGGAGTGTCAGCGAAATTTTAAATATGTAAAATCGTCTACATTCCCATGATTGTTTTTACGGGATGTAGATGTAACTCCAGAAATCTAAGAGGAAGAAAGTAATAATAATGTAATAATTATTATAATTTAACTAAAAGATATTGAAACTAAAGATATTTCAATAAAACTATATTTTTTTTGTATTTTATTGTTATTATTTTCTTATAATATTCCCTCACCCTGACTCTCCTATTCTGCTATGCTCACTTCCTCACACATACTCTCATTCTCCCAATTTTGAAAATTGGAATACTTTGGTTTATCTTTCATTCTAGAACTTATTGAATCATTTAATTTTAAATGTCCGATTTCACTTCCCTAGTGTTATTTTTAGGGTTGATAGTGTTAATTTTGAAATAAATATATATATATATATATATATATATATATATATATATATTTTTTAATTAGTCCTTTAGTGTTTCATTTCCAGATTATGCTGTCCCAACTGTTTGACTTTTTTTGATTCATGGTTTGGAAGAAAAATGAATAGATTAATTGAACAATTCCAGGAGGGCTACTGCCTCCCATCCGTTACTGAAAATAGGCATATTCCGTTTCTTTTAGAAAAATGCAGGTACAAGTTTAGAAAAAAAAAAAAAAAAAAAAGAACTGTTCATATTAGACGTTTCTTTAAATTTTGAATAAGGATGTGAATTTTTAGAGAGCTTATGGTCATCAGAATCTATATTCAAAGTTTGGTACCCAACATCTCTTCATTATGGTTCTCCATGAGAGTTACCCAACCTTATGTTCAAGAAGATAGTATAAGGCAGGAAAGATCCTATAATAATCCTCGGGAAGATATTAGTCACATTCTGCAGTTTGAGTCAGGTTCTGTAAAGAGGAGTGGATTTCTTTATTTTAATCCTCAAAATCATTGTTTTTTAACTATTTTACATGAGTATTATCACCAACTTATCAATATGTAGTTTCATAAATGTCTTTATATTTACACAAAATATGAGACTAAGAAGAACAGTTGTAATTATAACAAACTTAGTTTTTCTGACCTTCTCAACCTTGCTGACGCCACGTTGAAGCTGAAATTCCAAGCGTATTGCTGCCCAGTAGTGTTATCAAAGTAATACTCATGTATACCAGAGTAACACTCTTGGAAGCATTGCAAAAATGTCAACCTTATTTATCTATATATTTTGTGTAATACAGTAAATACGTATAATACGCATAAAATAATAAATTACATAGTAGCAACTTATTGCTGAGCTGAAATCCTTGGGCCAGTGGCACCCAATAATTATCAAAGGATAACAAATTTTTATAATTTCTATCTCTAGTTGAAGATGATAATACCCAATGAAGATGATGATACCCAAAAAATTACAAAACGAAATAAAATATAAATACTTCTGAATACATTCTTGAAACTATTAGAACTTTTTCAGGTGAAGTACTGAACCAATTAACAAAAGGAAGGTACGGTCTGACTGAGATTTTTACTTAGAGTGGGCGAATGCACTTAAATTGTTGTAGACCCTGCCATTATTTTTAAATTAAGTTGAAAAAAAGAATTTTTATTAGTCTATTTGCACTAGACATAGGATAACATCGGTATGTATGAGTCATTAAAAAAATTGATGACCATGATGGTGACACCACTATCACGTTACTAAAAGTAGTAGGAGAAAATGCATCCTTATTTAGCATAAATGAGAGTAGAATGGCTGATATGCAATGGGAACAAATAGTCGGCCTACTCTCCAATCCGATCTTAGAAACAGAAAGATGTAGATTTTTTTTTTTTTTGGAAACGCTACACACTGTCTGGATCTAAATATAAATAGTATAAGCTACCAATGCATCCATCTGACAGAATTTTCGGAATATTTTGAATTTTGGAAAAATAGTAAGCAGCGATAACTCAAGTGGAATGACTTAATTACGAGGAGATATTCTTAAAACAATATCTGAGATGAAATTAAATTCAATAATAAATTAAAAATCTGGTGCGGTGCGCGTATCACACATCTTTTCCTTACCACTTTATGATAATAATCCATTGAAATATTTATAGAAGGAAGTATGCCCTTCTTTACGTCTTTTCTCACAAAAGTACAATAGACCATTTTTTTTTAAATTGCAATACGAAAATTCTGTGCACTTTATATTTTTGGTTTATCAAGTTATAATATCACGAAACATTATAATCGACGTCTTTTATTTATAGAAAATCTGTTAGGCATACATCCTTAACCTTACAAAATGAATAATTGTTCTGACAACAGTGTAGCTAACTTCCTTAAACATAAACCACAGATAATCTTTCCTCATTTCAAAACAGCATTTCTTTATTACTAGCGATGTCAAGACTTCTCCTTACTATATTTCCATATAGGCAAGTGAAAATAAAAACTATAGATGGTACAACATATTCATTTAAAACAATTAATTACCATATGCTTTTCCAATCCGTCTCATCAATTTTACTATTCTTACTTCTGGCAAATTATTTTCAAACTGGTAACATATTTCTCCTTTAATTCATTATCAAATTCTTTCATAGTTTATATTTATCCATTTCTTATTGCTCCTGTCCATGGGAGACGGTTAATTATTACAATCAAATATAATTAAAGGTACTTTAGAGGAAGCCGTTTTGAAAATTCGGCATTTGACTCCTGTCAGACTATTTTAATGAGGACAGCACCTATCTGATATTAAAGACCATTCAATTGTTGTTATGTCAAATTTATGGATGTAATGAAACAAACACATATAATTGATAACTTTATTTAGAATACTATTCACATAGAACAGGCTATAACAAATATCATATGGTTATCGTCAAGTGTAATCGAGCGTGCCGCTAATCGATTGCGGCTCTGACAATTGGGCATTGATATAACGAGTTTAATCAAAATCGTTGGAGCCGTTTTCGACTGTATCTTAGCTAATACTGGTCCGATTTAGATATTTTTTTTTTTTTTTTTTTTTTAGAGAATTATATTACCTTTCATATGGTTTGATACACAATTTAATTGTGTAAATAAAATTTTCTTTCCGTCATAACATTTTTTCCTGCATTCTCTTGGCGATGTAGTACATCTATTAAAGTGAAGAGTGCTTAAGGTAAAGTTTATCACAATCGTACAAAGCACTTTAAGCAAGTTTCATCAAAATCGTTAGAGCCGTTTTCGAGAAAATTGTAAAAAAGTGTAACATCGATGATATAAAGTGGCACTTCCGGTTAGTCGATTTTGGCGAAAAAGTTGCTGCAACATCCTTTTCATATATATCCCCTAAATCCGTAATTCCAGCTTCGTACAACTTTAGGATTTTGAGCTAGGCTGTTTACATTTACACAGACAATTTTGCGAGACTTGGTTATTTGGGCTCAGGAGACCTTAAAAAGTGTATTTCTGTTGAAAACTCGAATTCGAAATTTTTCATGGTCGTAATACTTCCCTTCACTATAAATTTCATATATAGATAACGGAAAGTAAAACGAAATGACTGTACTACGAATTAATAAGAAAATTATTAGAAAATCTCTTTATGATACTAATAAAGGGATTACAAGAGTTTCCACACCTGCACACAATAGCTAGTAAGAATATTTTTATATCTATCGTTGTCGCAAAATAAAATTTATTTTTGGAAAAAATTGAATTAAATAGAAATTTTTTAAATGGCTTCAAATCATTTGTGGTAGAATAATTGATACATTTTGGGAGGACACTGGGCAGCTTTTGGTGACTTCTGTGTTATCAGTACGAACTTTTTTGAAAACGATTACTATGAACTCCAACCAAATTTTGACTATGAAACAACAAATTTTGAGTATGAAGCTTAGGGGACTTCGATTCTTGGCTGGCACGGGCCTCCAAATTCATACTGAGGCTACTGCACGGCGAGGTTAGTCCATCTGCGATCTCTTCTTTGCGAGTCATGAAAACTGGTACCTGTTTCAGATCTAAACCTCTTAGCATTTGAACAACTATGCTGGGCTTAACATTATATCAAGATAATTTTATATAATCCCTTTTTTGCATAAAAATAATTGATCACATCACAGCTGTCAACTTCCGCACAATCGAGTGAACAATAAATCCTGTAGAGGTATTAAGCAAGAGTAATGTTGAACTTGGTATACCTAAAGATGGTCTTCTGATATTTTAACAAAGACCTATTAGAAAAAATCACAAATAAATCTAAATAACCTTCAGCTTAACGATCGTAAAAAGTAAGTATGTACTCACAAATTGTTATTCGAGAGTATATTGTTAATAATTTCGATCAATAATTGAAAATTCAGATTCCATATAAAAATATAAATAATTAAACAAGTTTGAAAAATCTTGTTTGTACTTACTGACTATGTAAACACTAGTTAATGATCGAAACACGTGAATATTACCTAAATATATATATTTTTTAAATTATAAATATGATTACGTCTCCTCTCTTCCCCCTCCCCTCCCCTCCCAGTGACTTCACCTGAAAGACGGGTTTCCTATAAATTATCAGAACATTTTTCTATCAATTTAAAAATTATTTTGTATTTAAAATTAGTTGTAGTTTCTAAAAAATATACTAAATATAAATCTCCGTTAGCCTCTGGTGATAATCAACACTGGGAAATGAATCATCGTGGATTTATACTTCGGACTTACGAAGTATCACAGCTTAATTAGGCGACGATATGTTGTACTGTTTATTAGAAGTAGAAAATCCATTTATCGAAGTTTAAACATATTAATATTTACTGTTTAATATTAAATATTAAAACCGTTAAACTTAGAGATGTTCTTTTAAATATTGAAAAATAAAACTATTTCTAAATCTTTGTTGTCGTTTTTTAATCAATCCCTGTAATTCCATCAGTCCCCTTCATGTTTTTATCAGTCCTCTGCCATTCCATCAGTCCACTATGCTGTGTTTTTAAAAAACGCGATTAAGAAAAAAACAAACGCATTTAGATTACTGTTACATTACTCTGCTGATATATTACTTTTTACATCATTAATGTCGGTTTACAAAAAAAAAAAAAAAATTTGTTGAGTTAAATAAGAAGAAAAAAGTAGGTGGGACACGTGATTTTTCAAGTTACATGAAAAATGCTCATATACAAGAAATAGGCTTTAATAAATAAATCGTGTCAATCATTATACATAGATGGATTCACACAAATCTTAATCAGCATCCCCTTTAATCTTGAGATATGTAGTAATCAATAAAACTCATATCATGTTTGCTTGATGTGTTATTTGCTAGTCAGAAATCGCAAAACTCTACGTCTTGTAGAAACAGTCCATCAAGACCGCTCTGCACAACCATGGAAGCCTTACTCCTACTTACAATTGCACAACAGTAAGAAAAATAATTATTACAGTCTTTGACAGAAAATTAAGTTCTTAGATTATTTTCTGTGTAGTATTCAGTAAATCGAATGTATAATTTTACAGCGAATGTGTGTGTGACTCTAAATTATATGATCATTTAAATCATTAAGAGTCTTATAACAAATCTGAAATATCACTTTCGAAATCTTAAAAAAAAATTCAAGTTCATGGAAACCAGTCTAGGGTCCTATATAAATGTTATGTCAGTGACCAAAAATGCAAAATTTGACTTGATTTGCATGAATTTTAAGATTATTTGATTTTTTAGGAATTTTCAAACATTAAAAAATCTTTTGTTTTGTGTCACGTGCGTTTCATATCCAAAAAAACTTTGTCTTGATTTTTCTATTTTTGTTGCATCATTGGGTGAAGTTAATAAAAACTAATACTGGATGATTATAGTCTCTTTCTAAGTACTTACTATTACAATTTAAGTATTAATATTTAAGTATTTGCGAGCCCGAGGAACTAAAAATCAGTTCCGGCTGGCGTGCCCTCTGACCTAAATCCTTATTGACCACGTTTCGTTTTCCTCACATCTAATTTTCTTTTCCAGTCACATCTAAGTTTCCAATCATCCCTTTTCATCCTGAATTCGGCCAACCTAGATGAATTCAAAAACTTTTTGGGTGGAATGGCTTTATTTTTTTAATTATTTAAAATAATTTTTTTTTAAAATTAATTTTATTAATGATACCTATAGATAGAAATAAAAAAAAGATTTTACTGTATAAATACAGGAAATAGACCAAAGGATACAATTGTTGGGGATTAGAGCAGCTATAAGATCACATAAGGGTCTGTCTGTTGTGACAAACGTATAAACTTGGTAGGAAAAATACGGCAGTATGTCTTGGGAACCACTATAGATGGCTCTAGTGACAAAACTAAAAAAATCAGCAAACAGTTTTCTAGTGCTGGAACGCCTACTGATCAATCAGTGCACAGGACCCAGGGTTCGTCGCGCTCCTATTGATGAATCATTCTACAGTCGCTAAAGGTTGTATCGGACAATTGTATTCAAGATAATTGACTATTTGATGGATAGTGACAAAATCACTAGATTGGATTATATTTTCGTCGACGCAGGCTGAAGTTAATGATCCAAATATAATATGGCAGAGAAAATTCAATTTGCCTACAGTTGTCTGAGCTGTAGACTGTACATAATTTGAAATTCTAAAACTAACAGCTTTTTGAGACATGTACATTAAGAAATAAGATTGATAAGCCTGCCTTTTAGGCGCTTCGGGGTATGGAATTTCACTTTGGCTCCTTACTCCTTTCAAACCGACAAGGAATGATGCAGAAAGGCGTTTTAATCTAATTCATACAAAATTTCATAAAAGGAGGTGATCAGTATACGATGTTTTGGTCAACTAAATAAAAGTTGTATTTTTAAACGACATTTTAAAACAAAATTGGCACGAGTACTATGGAGGACTGTGGTGTGATGGGAAGGGAAGAGAGTGCTAACAAGAGCGCCCAGAACTAGTAAGTGCCTTTGTGTGATTATCAAAAATAATTGTTGATACTTATTACTGGTAGTTCCGCCTTTTTTTTTTTTTTTTTTTTTTTTTTTTTAAGTTCCCAATGTTGATTATTATCAGTAATTCAACGAAATACATTGAGCCATTCCGTGTTTGATCAGTTGTTCACCAATCCTCAAATCTTCATCAGCTGTGCGTTAGAAGTAACTGTTTTATTCAGGGCTCAAATTCGTGTTTTATAGAAAATCTTGATGAAAAATTAACGCAGATTTTTATCATGCGAGTTAAGTTACCTCCATTTTGCAATTTTTACGTTTTCTGTTTAGATATTTTTACGTTTTCTGATTAGATATTTTTATTTCGAGATAACAGCAGTGGGAGAAGAAATATTGATTGTATTTTTTAAAAAAGTACATATTTACTTAATCAGTCTAAAAAGTTATACTTATTAGATGAAGTTAAATAATTCTACATATAACATAAGTTAAAGATGATTAAATCCAATATTGCAAAACTGTAAACAGAATTGATGCCCTTTGGCCAAATACGCCGACATTTTTTTTAATCCGAAGACCTCTCCCTCTATATCCACTAATGGATCTCATATTGAATTCGCAAGTATATTTATGTATAAATATCTCTGTTATTTACTGTATTATATCGATAGTCATGCGAGTTACAGATCCCATCCGTTGTGCAATCCCAGCCAGTTAAACCGCAAGCCGTAACTCGTGTTACACAACGGAAAGTATGAATATTGAAAAACTAAATGTACCTATAAAATACAAACTAACTAACCTTACAAAAGTTATTTGAAACTGATTCCGAAAAGGGCATTTTATTATATTTTAAACTGTTAAATTTATCGTAACTCATATGAGCTAAAATAAAAATACGCTCGCCATTTTGTAAAGGTCTGCCGGCCTTAGAGGTGAGGTGGAATTTTTCGTCAACTCATTTTTCGTCAGGCTGTCAAGTACTATTGAAGATCATCGCCAATCTCCGGGTAACGAAAGTCCGAAGAGAGCCTCTCACACTCCCCTCAATCCTCTCAATAACTCGTGTGATTAACGTCCTTGTAAATACAACAAAACTTAAAAAAAAAATAACTAGACATCTCAGAAATAAATGAGCCTCATCACGCCATTTTTATTAGTGATATTGAAGCCTCTTCCCTTATTTTTTACTTTCCCTTACTTATATATGAAGTATATAGTAAGAGTAAGTATTGCGATCGTGAAAATTTTCGAATTCGAGTTTTCTACAGAAATACATATTTTAAGGTCCGCTGGGTCCAAATAACCACATCTCGCGAAATGGTCTGTGTGTCTGTGAACAGCCTAGCTCAAAAAAAAAAGTTGTAAGATACTGAAATTACGTATTTAAGGAAGCTCATGCCTGTGATGTTACAGCACCTTTTTCGTCAAAATTGACTTACCGGAAGTGCCACTTTATATCATTGATTTAACAATTTATTACGATTTTCTCGAAAACGGCTCCAAGGATTTTGATGAAACTCGCATAAATTCTTCTTCTTAAAGGCCATAACTTTTCATTTATGTAGTACATCACCAAGGAAATAAAGAGAAAAAAGTTATGATGAAAAGAATATTTTATTTACGCATAACTTAAAAAGTATGCATTTTATCGAAAATTATGTATAGAATTGTATGAAAGCTAATTAAATTATCTAAAAATAAAAAAAAAAAATTATCAAAATCGGACCAGATTTAGCGAAGATACACCGCATTGGATTAACCGGAAGTGGCAATAATATCACTAACGATTTTACACTGTTTTACAATTTTCTCGTAAATGGCTCGATTTTGATGAAACTTCTTCTTAAAGTTCTTTAACTTTTTAAGTATGTACAATATCAACGAGAAAAATCAGGAGAAAAAGTTATAGGAAAAAGAAAATTTTATTTCCGCATAACTCAAAAAGTGAGCATTTTATGGTAAATTTTGTATGAAATCTTATGAAAGGTAATTAAATTTCCTAAAAAAAAACAAAAAAAAAAACAATAGTTTAAATAGGGCCTGTATTAGTAAAGATATAGCGTATATCATAAGGACTATTTGCCCCTAGATGGAAAACCGATCGTGTCCGGAAGGAGACGAATGCGACCGAACCTCCTCCCACCAAGCCGCCAAACCTGTTGTTAACAAAACGCTCTGTAACAGTGTATTGTAATAACATAATAGTAGAAATTCTACTTTTCTATTAACACGATCTTTGTGATAGAGCTCTTCTGCTTACGCTTTTCTTTTTTTCATGTTAAACCTTGTCCTGTGAAATAAATTGAGCAGAGAGATAAGTGGGAAATTTCACACATATATATGTATATCGATGTCTATATATATGTATATCGAGGGATTCAAATTGATATCTTGTATCTCAAAATCATTTTCCTCTTCTCGTTACTGAAGAGAACTACCCCTACTGTGAAGCTTTCGTTTACGAGTGGGAGGAAAAAGTGGGCGTAGTCCATTACATCATTGGATCCAGAAGAAGGAAGCACTTCATCGTCGAAAATGTTTCGGAGAGACCGCGAAGATGATGACGGACTTCTGAATTGAAATGGGAAAAAATTCATTTTATTGCTTAGTACAATAAAATCTAATCTTGTATTACCTGTACGGTGAAAAATAAAATTTCAAAATCAATGTCGTGTTCCAACTTGCAAGGTATTGTAATATATTTATGTAAGAACGCAATACAAGGTATTGAAATAGCTGTTATATCTTTGATTAGGCGTTAAATCGATTCTTATAACTTCTTGGAAAGGCCCACATCATTGTGTGGACAAAAATGGAAAATTCAAAAAATTGGACTTAGTTGTATTGATTCTAGTCCATCGATATATACACATATCCCATTACATAAAAGGAAATTCCTGCACATTGGCCAAAGCTGATGAACACTGTGTCAATATGAAGATTGATACCAGCTATCTAGACAGCTGTTATCACTTCATTACAAGTGAAGGTCATTTGGAATTTGTAGGCAACAACATTTCGCACATTCAGAATGAAAGAGACACAACTCAAAATTTCTTGCTTCAGAAATTTAAATATTTAGACCCCTGTTGTCCCAAAGAGCTGCCAATCCTCAATATCTGACCAAATGAATAGACCCAACAAGTAATCTACCATCAACATGAGTTAGAGGAAACCATGAAGGCTTGATCTGTGTCTAATGTTAGTTCATACTAAAATAAATTTTTGAGTTGTACCCCTTCCATTCTGGATGTGCAATATGTAAAAATCAGTAGTCAACGCAGAGATGGGCTAAATCTACTGATTATTCTAAATTAATTTTATACTTTTAAATTTCTTGGACGTTTCTTTTCGTCGGTGGATAAGCTATACTGATGTAGGCTTTTACTCCCCTTCACCATTTATATTATCTTAGCAACTGTCGGGCATTTCACAATTTTCTTCTAATAGATCTTCAATCATATTAGTAGCAGTCCGACAGCCCTCAGCCGGATATATGGTGTTTTAAATACGTAGCGAGAAACACTTAACTATCGATGACGCTACTCGAATACACTGAGTTGCAAGAGCTTACAAAATGTCGGGCATCCAGAATAGAAGAGGTGCAACTCCAAATTTCTAACATCAGAAATCTTAATAGTTAAACCCTTATAACCTCAAAGTGCAGCAAGCCCTCGAATAGACACATTAGGCGATCTATCAGCAACATTTGATACAGAAATCCAGTTTCTCTTCTACGTATAACGTAATCTTTGTCACGCATAACACGTTTTTTGAGTTTTGTATCTTATGTACCTGTCATTCTAGATGTGCCAATTGTGCATCAGTCACGCTAATATGTATTTTTAATAAACATAGTATCTCTTTGCTTGGGTGAGAGATTTGGGAAAAATTTAGCTATAGATAATAAATAACGGATAAAATTATCTACTATCCGATGTATGGAATAGAGATCCGCTATCTGTAAATAACGAACAATTTAAATTTACCTGTCATGTTTCCTTTTAGATAATTATTCGAATGAAAAAGCATTCGACGGATGAAAATTATTTGTATAAAAAAGCATTGTAATGTTTTGTGACAAAGGACCTTATTTTTTTTTTATAAATTCCATCCAAATTTATTAATTTATTGCATAACATGATGTTAAATAAATGTAGCTCCATTCGTTTAAAATGGCAATTCATTAGTTTTTTTTCCAAGCACTGGAGTAATCACGCGCGCATGTTGCGATGTATATTACCTTTTCGGATTTTTGGGGATACAATTAGTTCAAATATCGGGTTATCGGTGACATAGTTTTTAAAAACACTGTCGATTTTAAGATCGCGTTCTCAAGTATCGATTAATTTTGATTTTTCGGATTTATACGATATTGAGGTCCATTATTATGTTAGTGGACGCATAAATTTTGAGAATGCAATCTATTTTAAGATCGCGCGCTCACGTTTCGATTTATATTTACGTTTCTGACATTAAGTTTCATTATTCTTAATTGATATACCATAACACCTTTATAAAGTTCTTTACAACCATATTATTACTGTGGTAAATCAAAACTCGTGTGCGCGATCGCTATAAAAATTTCGAATTTGCGTTCTTAAAAACCTGATAACATACCCTTGAACCAAAGTTTTCTGTAAATTATTCCAATTGCTATGAAATTCATCATTAGCATCTTGGAATACCAATGCACGCTCATTATGTCGACGAAACTGCACCTCCGAAAACCCAATAATCGACATCAATTTCGAAAAAATCTAAAAACCTAAAATAAATCGTGTTCTTAAAATCGATATTTTTTTCATAAAAATCTCCTCCAATAACCTAAAAATGCACCTCGATATTGAAGATATGCGAAAAATCAAAATATATCCATACGTGAGCGTGTGATCTGAAAATCGATACTATTTTCAAATAAATTGCCTCAAACATTAAGTATTTAAAATCACATTCATACTCAAATAATGGACATCAATCTGGAAAGTTAAAATAAATCGATACTTGAACGATCTTAAAATCCATAGCATTTTCAAAAACTACGTCACTAATAATCCAAAATGGATCTCAATTTCGAATAAACCCGAAAAGTATAATTATTCGATAAATGAGCGCTCGAGCTTAAAAACGATGGTATTTTTAAAAAATATGTCACCGATAACCCGATATTTGAACTAATTGTATTGTATAAGCTAAAACACATCGCAACCTGAGCGCGTGATTAATCCAGTGCGTGGAAAAAAAGTCCAGTGCCAACGTCTTTTCGCGGGGATATGCTTTATAGTAAAATTAAATATCTTATAAGGAGAAGATTTTATAAAGGTTTCATCAAAATCGTTACAGCCGTTTTGGCGCTACTGTCTATAAAGACTCGGGTCAAAGAAAATTTCAGCAATCACAGTAAATCGAAATTCACATGTGTGATGAAAAATCCGATATCAAATTCGGAATTAGCGTCCTTAAAAACCTACTTTCTCCAATTTTGGGCGAAATCGGACGAGCAGTTTTCGTAATATTGATGTGTCAATGAAAATACGTAAGGGAAAGTAGTAGATGAAATTTGATGACATTGATATGGGAACACGTAGGTGCCAACCAGCACAATCCCTGAAAATTTCATCCAAATTGGATTAGCGGTAGTAGGTGTTATGCCCGTAACATGGATTTAACTATAGACAAATACGGGACCAAATTTGTCCCTTGATGTCTGAAACGTAAAACGCCAATGGAAATTTTCGATTCTGAAGACATAAATTGTTTTCAAATTCTGCAAGAACAGGCTTCCCTACCTTCGGTAGTGAGGAAACAAAACTACGTCATCGATAGCCCAATAGTGGACCTCAATATCGAATAAATCCGAAAAATTAAAATTAATCGATACTTGAGCGTGCGATCTTCAAATCGATATTATTTATTGCATAACGTAATCCATATCTCGTAAAATTACAAATGTATTTTAAATAAATGTAGATGTATTCGTTTAAAATAACAATGCAGTATTTTTTGGTTTATTATTCTCAATTTGTAATTCATTTTTTTTTTCAAATAGGAAAAAAAAATTATCTCCACCCCTCAAAATTTTACATTTTATGTTTCAAGATACCTAGAATCCAAAAATCGAACAAAAAATCGGCTTTTCAAAACGGATAACAAATAATGAGTAAGGAATAAATAAATGACGAATAACTTTAAATTCATTCGAATGAAGGATTATTTTTTCACAGATGAAAGTATTATTCGAATAACGAATAAAAAAAATTATTCGTCATACGTCATCCGAATAAAACTTTATTCGAATAATGCCCAACTCTGTTTTGCAGTTATACGAATGGTATTGTACTGATTATTGAAAGATGAATTATTGAACGGAATGTGAAAATACCTTTAAAGTCTTTAAGCATATCAAATTAAATTAATAAATATCAAGAAACGGAGAAGAAATTTTAATTAAACTTGCTCTATTACAACTAAAAACATACTTTATAATGTTAATTGGCTCCCTCCCTTTATAACTATGAAAGACAATATCAAATTATATTATCTAAATATTACACAATTAATAACCGACAATGTTTTATTATGTAAAACACCCAGCCACATCTTCAATTTTTGAGTAAGAAGCTTAAATTTGTCAGGGATCCTCAAAACTTGGCTGCCATTGGCCTCCAAAATCATACTTACGCCTCTGCCTGGCAAGTAGGACCGACTCGTCCACATAAGCAACCTGTAAGGCCACCTAAAAGTTCAGAGACGGAAAAATCTTAATCTTATTATTTTTTTTAAAACTAACAAGTCACTAATCAGGTAAGTTTTATTCAATTTAACGCTTAAAGAAATAGTAACATTGGGATGGTGTGGCGGCAAGGGTGACCTTAGTTCGAGCTAGTGTTAGAGGGCGGATGGGGTAGATTATGAGACAAATTTTTATTTCGCCCAAGACGCTTGAAAATCCGGAGCCGTCCCTGTCAAGAAGTCTATCACTTCTGTTTGTTTTAGCTCGAACTGGTTTTATTTTTTTACCAAAATGGGTCGGGAAAGTCAAGTATCTGTCTAAGTATATGCTCATATCGTAATTGTTTCTAGAACGAAAGATAAATAAATTTTTTCTAATTTCCATAGTGAAGGAGTTGGTGAGGGTGTGTGTGAGGGAGTGAACATAATTAAGTGGGAGAGTTACGGTGAAGTAATGCTACAACGAAATAATAAAAAAAAATAATATTTTTATTATAATATCTTTAGTTTCAATAATCTTTAGTTAAATTTTGAATAACTTTTTATTAAATTTTAAATTTTTAGTTAAATATTTTATTAAAATAAATCACTTTTTAAGATAAGTCTTCAAACTAGTAGACAGTTATAGATAAAACAATAAGTAAACAGCTGATAATTTGCAACTCTCAGTGGTTCATTTACTTTGACTAAAATTGATAGGCTAACATTTTTGTTAGTAACTTTCAGTTAAATTTTATTAAAATAAATCACTTATTAGGACAGATTCTCATCTAGTAGACAGTAATATAGTATATAGTAGTAAGTAATAAAACTTGATAAGTAAAAAAATATAGTATGCAACTCGAAATGTTTCATTTACTTTAGCTTATAATTAACTCACAATTTAACCTCAAAAATACTTCGAAAACCTTAAATTTAAAAATCTAAACCACACTATAATAAAAAGCAAACCTTGAACAGGCTAACTTATATAACTAAAAAGGGTAATAGAAAACGTTTAATTTACTGCGTTCTGAGTCAATTAAGCATGTCACAAGAATACTTCTTAACAACTAAATTTAGTTGATTTGTAAAATTTTAGTTTTCTCAAATTTTGGTAGCCAATGACACTTTAAGATAAGGGACTCTCCATATTTAAGAATTCATTTTCTGTGTGACTTTGGGTTATCATCAGAAATAAACAACATACCAGTTTGTCATTATTTTTATTAATATTTGAAAAGTAAAAAACATTTAAAAATGTTAAATATTTATTAGGTTATTACAAAAGTCCTTGTGCATGAATACAACCCTTTATTCTAACTCTCATAATTAATCCTATAAGAATGTTTTTGTTCCCACTATTTATATCAATGTTTACTTTGATTGACCCATTAATTCCTCCTTGTGCCTTGAGTTGGCTTTATGGGATCATTTACATTTTTAAAACGCACGTTCAATGCTAGAAGAAAAATTCGCGGTCTTTTGAAACATCACTGGAAAAAGGTATAAGCGCAAAGGCAGTCCCCGAAGAAATTTGTGCCATAGAAGGAGAGTCAATCATCCATCGAAATATTGCCGCACTTTGGTTCAGGCCTTTCAACAATGGGAATGTGAGCCACATGGAATATGGTGGAAGTTCGAAGGCGTTTTGCATTTTGAACTTGTTCCTGATGGTCGGACAGTGGACTCAAACCTTTACTGTGAACAGCTGGACAGAGTTTATGCAGTTTTAAATGCAAAGTACCCCGCTTTGGTCAACAGGAATCAAGCCATTTTGCAACACGACAATGCCCCTGCACATTGTTCTCGTTTGATCAACGAAAAACCGGAACTGCAAGGAGTAAATGTTTTCCTCATCCTGTGTAAAGCTCACATATTGCACCATCAGATTATGGTTTCTTTAGATCAATGGCTCATTTTTTAAAAGATCGGATCTTTGATAATTACGAGGACATAAAAATTCGATATGAAGAGTCCTTTACCTCAAAAGTAAAGGAGTGGTACTGGCATAAAACCCAATTACTGGCAGAAAGATAGCTGAAAGTAGTTGAAAACAATAGATTTAACTTTGAAGAGTAATATTCAATAACACTTAAAATATGCCATCTGAAATATAGCAATACTTAATGCACATGGACTTTTTTAACAACCTAGCACGGGAGAAAAGGGGCCATATGGAATGCGCGGAGCCCCATTCCCGGGCTCAGTGGGTCCATGGGAACAAAGATGGTAATTTACTTAATTATATGTTACGTTACAGTCAAAATAAAATCTTCTACTTTACCACATAATTCCATAATGTTACCAACACGGTAGCTTAATCGAGAAGTAACGTAATAGAAGTTTCGGTAGCTTTTCACTAATAATTTGGTTACTTCAATTAATTATCAAATGTAATTAACTTGAAAAAATTGTGTCCGTGACGATAACATTTCAATAAAATATGGGGAACGATTCACTCAATTAACTTGAAAAACAAAACAACGGTAACGTAATGGAGTATTAAAAAAATACTCACCATATTTTTGTGAGAAGGGAAGGGGCACCTGCCATCGTTCCTGAACCGAATTGCGACATTCACTGACAACTTCTGTTCTCCGTAGAACTCTTTTTACACCTTTCCTTCTCCGAATCCACCTCTAGTTCCCCAATGAACTTGGTTGCATTAAAGAGGTAAATATAAAATTTAGAATTTTATATTTTATAAAATATATAAAATTCTCTAAAATGCATTTTAAAGAATTTGCGATTAATATAGGTTATACAAATTTTTTTTTTTTACTGGAAATCAGACTTATCGTATTTTAATTTTCAAGATTACTGTATGAGTTTCAAATTTACAACTTAGCTCTAGGACGATAACGTAATGCAGGTTATTTTAATAACAAAAAATAAAAATAGTATTGATAAATTTAAATTGAAAATTAATGACTCATATTAATTCCATTTGATATGCCCTATAATATTTAACCAATAGAGGTAAGTAAAAAAAAAATATTTTATTTGATAGCCAATCAAAGAACACGGACATCAAAGTGCCGTTTTATATGAAAATGACCCATTTTCTTATAAAAGGACACTTTTATTCCGGAACCACTTTCCTGTCTTTTATTTTGGTTGACGGAACTGGTAAATACATAATTATAACTTCTTTATATAGCACTGGTAGAATTGTTTTGGGATTTAAGCCTAATAATAGATACATTTTCCCTGTTGACACTGTAACTCGCATATCGAAATTCTTTGATTTTTTTTTTTTCAAATCCATCTAATCTGGCAGCAACATAACTTCTTGGAAATGGAAGCGACAAAGAAGAATGGTCTTCAGCATAGGAATGGGTCGATGAAATTGAAAGAAGCTAAAGATGATTTTAGGATACCGTGGAATATGGTGAAGTAGAGCGTTCTGGATTTTATGGGTGCATTGAGAAATAAGTCAAATTAGCTTCAACAAGTTGAGTAGGGCCAGACTCAATGAACTAATTTCATGATTCGATATGCTATGAATCCCATCTTGAACTTGTAGGTGAGACAATGAAAATAGCTAAAACTGTTCATTTTTAGCATCAAAGGTTCCGCAGCCAAAAATATAACTTGATAGATGGTGCCTTTAAATGGTGACAATGAAGATAGAATTACTTTGGACATATTTAGTATATATACTTACCAAGTCTAAAGCTATCTTGCTCGTCGATTGTGTGTAGTACAGTTGCCGTAGTGTGTTGCAGAAGAGCTCTCACAAAAGAAGGAAATCATTGATATTCTGACCAAAATGGACAATACGATCTACCAGACATCTGGAACAGCTTTCCCATGACCAGTACCATTTTTTTTTCACAATTCCTTGCCATTAGACCATAAGGATATCGGCGGTAGTGGGTTTGAGTTTTGCGCATGCCACTGCAGCCATAGAAATTCAATGGTTTATTCCGTTACTTTATATTACCTATATATTAAGAAGGAAAAAGAAGCCCAGCGTTCGATTGCATGCCTTAATGATGGGACTGTAACTTTATTCCTCATTTGGCCCTCAATCCTCATCCACTTTCTCCGGCCTCGGCTCCTTCTCGATTGGCAGTCTTAGTAGCTCTCTTCTCAAGCCAACTATCTCTCCCCTTATTTTGACGGGGGGCCTATTCCTAGGGTAAAGTGTGTGGGGCCACCACATTTTTTTTTATCTCCTTACATATTCCCAGAAGTAGGGGTAATTTTCCTCTTCTCTTATCATGGAGAGACCTCACTGATGGCGCAGGCTCCTCTCTTCCTTGTAAGCCAGGTTCTGTTCCCATCCATGTCAATGCAGGATATGACCGTGAGATTAAGTTAAGTCCCGCAGTATCATATCGCCGCGAGGGCTAGATTTGCTAAAGTTCCATATAAAATAATCCATGCTTTATCAAAATAGTCGAGAAAAAAAATCTGCCAGATACGAGTACATCAATACATTTCCCTATTTTCGAAGAATAACCCAGTATGTCATCTACAAGATAGCTTTTCGGTACCTCGTACCAACAATGTCAGAAGTGTAGGTAGAAAAAATAATTGGTGACAAAACCTCTCCTTGTGGAATTCCACAAGTAATATAAGTGAATCTTATATATACCTAATGAGCATTATGTATAATTGCTTCCACTTGGGTATGAAATTGTCATGACATCGATAACGAACAACGTGAGTACCCACCCACCCAAGCTTTTCATTATATAGATGCATGCTTCCATCACAGGGACTGTTGAAGGAACCAAATCTATTAATAGCTTCTTTCCAACACGACGTTTTGACAGGTCAAAAGCATTCAAAACGTCGTATTGGAAAGAGCCTAATATTGTTAGACAGGCTGAATGTATTCATATTTCTACGAAGAAATTCTTAACTTATTATAAATATGGTTTATCTACCATAAATTTGAAAACAAATCCATTGCTATATGGCCGCAAAATTAGTAAATTGTCATCAAACGGTTTCACTGTAAAAGTAATGTAAAATTCTTAAGAAATATAATATAAGAATGTAAAATTCTTATTCGTAATTGATTTGAAAAATAATGATGCAGTTTAATACCAACATTAAAAATAATGATGCAGTTTAAGAAAATAGTAATGATATTATTGCATTAATACATCGTCATATAAGGGAATTAAGAGATTAGCAATTCTAAAGCATGCATATGCTAATCACATTTTTTAATATGACATATTTATAAGTAAATGTTAAAAGAAAAACAATACTATTTCAGTAAGCTACAATAAATAAGAACTAATTGTAAGAAACCACTCCCCGGGCAAACTCAAGGTGAGGTAAAGCAAGAAGTGGGGAGGTAGGCTATATTAGGTTTTCTTATCTTTCGTAATGCTGACACGTCTTTGTTTTGTACCTGAGTAAAACACAAACTGTTACCAATGTCGTAAGTGCTTTAAATTATTTATATATTTCTATGTTAGCTTTGATATTATAATATTAATGTTACGGGGATTGTTAAATGGCAGTATCATTTTGCCTATTGAAAACATTGCTTCACTTATTTATATTCCTTGTTAATAATGTAAATAACGGTGACTGTTTACGTTATGTAATTGATATGAAGTACAACTAACTTAAAATTGGTAGTGAATGCTTTTTTGTACTTTGAAATTTAATGCAATTGATTGTTTAGTAATTTAATGTTTTAATTATCTATTCATTTATGATAGGTTAGGATATGAACTAAATGCTGTTGAGAGCTTGAATGATACTGGATATGATGCTATTCTTCTAATTTCTCATAATGGAAGTTTGGATGAGACAATACCTCAACAGCTCAGAGATGTTGTTAAGGAAGCTTCTGCTGTAAGTCCTGTAAATTTTATCTACAGAATTGTATTTTACTAACTTGATATTATTTTTATTTTATTTAAATGCTATTATTTTTATTTTGCTGTAATTACTGAACCAAACAATGTTTTAATGAATTCAACCTATAGAATGAGCATTATCAGTTACAATATTTTGTCTCTTATGATGCATTGATTTTTGGTTTTTAAATATTAAATAAAGATTTTGTAACGAGTGACATGTACTATTATCACACTTAGTATGAGTAATCTGGTAATGGGTTAATTTAATTATCTGAAGGTATTAAGAGGTTCAGTCTACTCCAGCCGCTCCGCACGGAATAAAATGTGGAAAAACTATGAGTGTGAAATCTTGTGTGGATTTTTGGAGTAGTGGGGAGCAGCTGGAATTTTATTTGTTATAAATTCCATTGAATTTTATCATAATCCAATCACTTCAACTTGTGAATGTGGAAAACTGATGGAATGGAACAATGACCTGCAGTTTTAAACTGCTATAATATTAATAATAATAAAATTGTTGGTCGGAAGATAGAGTATAGTTAAAATTTACTATATTGATTGTATAAAATATTCTTTTTAAATATTTAAATGAATAACTTATAGTTTTATGTGTTTATTTACTATTAATTATGTTAAAAAACACATATATACTAATTAAAAGTAAATAGAAATTTTCAGTGGATTTATAATTTCTAATATACATCGAATTT
Source organism: Rhaphigaster nebulosa (assembly GCA_948150685.1). Classification (NCBI taxonomy): domain Eukaryota; kingdom Metazoa; phylum Arthropoda; class Insecta; order Hemiptera; family Pentatomidae; genus Rhaphigaster; species Rhaphigaster nebulosa. Next base: position 17,999,458 of record OX411308.1, read on the forward strand.
TCACTATTTTTTTTTTTATTTTTCGGGGATGGAGGTAATATTTAATTATTTAATGTTTTTGGTATTGTAGATCCATTATTTTATTTTAGCCCCATTAATGCGTGTTCATGTGAGTATAAATGATTACCTGTCGTTGAACAATGGAGTGGAATGATTGTCAGTGGGGCTCTTGAAATCGTCTTTATTTAAGTACTCCAGTTGCTCCACTTCATTTTCCATTTGGAGTGATCATCGGTGGCCGCCTTTTGATTGGTTCTTGGATCTTCTAAATAATAGATATGTTACGATCACACTGGGCAACAAGTTTCGAAATTATGATCAATATAAGGGTTGATGAGAAATGTTTGAAATGATAGCTAATTATTTTATTATCTACCAAAAGAGAGTTAATATAACTAATGTTTTTAGTAGATATTTCCTTTTATTTTTTTATATTGTGATTGAAAGTAGTCCGAATTTGTTACTGCTTGATTTTTTTTATCATACTGTTATTGATTCGAAAGAAGATGAAAAGCATTGGAGATAATGATTCACTCTAAAGAGAAGTTTCAAGTATCTATGGTCTACAACAATATCTAAATGTAACTAAATTAAAGACGAAATAAAGATAAGGTAGGAAATGTTTGAGAAAGTGAGTAAGGGAAGGACTGTTTTATGATAAAAACAGTTCTGTTTTATCATCATTTTGTAAAGTTACATAAACCAAACATTCATATAAGATTTTCTAAAAATAAATGACTAAACCATAAATATTATTATAAACATTTTTAGTCAGCTTATGCTCAGTTGTTATGACCAGTATTTCCTTCAACAAATATTTATTTTATATTGTTAAAACACATTTACAAATTTTTTCTTGTTTGCTCTTTCCTTCTTAATGTACTCAAAAAGCAATTATTTTTTTTTAATTGTCTTTTCTTCTAAAGCCTTTAACCATTTATTTTTATTTTCACCTTTTAGAGCTTCCTTATAACTCATAAAAACATAGAGCAATTATTGTGGTTTTGCCATGATTCTTCAACTGTATTTTTCCTTAAACCTTGGGTTTTGTCTTTAGGTTTTCCTTTATCTCCCCCTCCCCTTCGTCTTTTTAACTTATATTAAAATAGGAGATTTCCATAACTCCCACTCAACTTCTGTAATTCTTTCCTTATAACATGTCAGATTACACTTCACATTAGTTGTGAATGCGAATTTTTACCCCTACAATGTAGGAGTGTTGAGGTGGAGAAAAGCTGCAGAGTATTGGTCTGAATTAGAGCCCGAATTTCTTGCAGTAAAAAAAATTGTAAAATGTACAAAAATGTGCAACGAAAATTAAAATTCTGCCATTTAAGTTGTTTATGCTTAAAAAAAAAACAAAAAATTGCATATTTTGTTTTCTTTCATAAATTACTATTTTTGCTTTATAAATTAGGTAGATTGTAGGATTGTTATGTTAAATGTGAAAACCTCAAGACCTCTTATTTGGGTATTTTTTGCTACTTTTCACACCATCATACATGAATCATGCACTATGGCATCGCAGTTTCTGCCTAAGTGTTTTTTATTGCCAACTGATAAATTTTTTTATGACGTATTGCATGGTCAAGTGAGACAATTCCAAATTTCTGCCAATATATCGATAACTCAATCCTTGTCGAAAAAGTTAAATCATTCATCTTTGCATGTAGAACTTAACTCTTTTTAGATTTATGATGTAATTTGGTGGATTATCTTTCAATTCTGATAATTTTTCCCATTTTGGGTTCCTTTTTGAATAAGATATAATTAATTAGATGAAAACCACGAGCAGATAACTAACTAACTCGTTATTATCACAACTGTTACAGCATGAATAATTTTTTTGCACGGCCAATTTCCGATAAGTGTTTTTAATTTGGTTTTATGCATTTTTTAATTCCCTTCACTCGTAAAAATTTATGTGGGATGTTGTTTGTTATCATTTCCACTAATTTATTTATTTTCAATAAATTATTGAACATATTTTTGTAGTAAAACTGTGTATGCATAATTATTTTGCCAACTATAGACTGAGTGTAGCACTGTTGAACATAAAAGAAAGTAAATGGATTGGTAAGGATTAACTGGCTTTCGACGAATCTAAATAGAGCAAAACAAACTTCAATTTTCAGTTTCAGTTCCAGAATTTTCCAGAAAATTGAATTATATTTAATGTGTTATAAACAGTAACATATTAGTTCGTGAATCTGTCATGTAATTGTGGTTCAATGTTTTATATTTTCGAGCAATTAACAAATATTTTTTTTAATTACTGTTAAATGTACAATTTAATGCTGTAAAAACATAAAACATGCAATTTACCCAAAATTGTTTAAAATGTGCAATTTTTTGCAAAATAAAACTTACATATGTTTATCCGGATGCCTTAATTCGTGTAAATAGGTTGTCCCTAATCGATTTCAAGCAACCGAAAAGAAAAAAAAATATTCTAATCTGAAAAGAGGACAATTATTGAGGAGGCCAAGGCCTTCACTGGCCATGTTAGTTTTTGATAATATGGTGGAAGGAACTAATCCGGCCAGTAGACCCGTTGATCCGTTTTAAGGCACTAAATTCCCTTGGATGTGGTATCATATATCATGTGCAAGGCCAGTTAAAGGGTTAATATAGGTATTAATGCATGTAATTTAAGATGTCTTGCTTTCTTTAAGGAATGATTCAGGAATCCTTAGGCAACATTAATCATAAAATCACACAGGTTTTATCAATGCTCAAAAAGTTCCATTGCTTAGGATTGAGTAATTCATACATTTACTAGATTGTTACTAAAGTTCTTGTGCCTCAGTATAGCTTTATTTCTGATTACATATTTTAAACATACCGCTCTTCAAAGTGTAAAGTCCATTGTTTTCAACTACTTTCAGCTATCTTTATGCCAGTACCACTCCTTTACTTTTGAGGCAAAGGACTCTTCACATCGAATTTTTATGTCGTAATTATCAAAGATCCGATCTTTAAAAAAATGAGCCATTGATCTAAACAAACCATAATCTGATTGTGCAATATCTGGGCTATATCCTGCATATAGCCCAGATATGGATGAAGCAAAACGTTTACTCCTTGCAGGTCCGATAATTTTTCCTTGGTCAAACGAGAACAATGTGTAGGGGCATTGTCGTGTTGCAAAATGGCTTGGTTCCTGTTGACCAAAACAGGGTGCTTTGAACGCAAAACTGCATAAACTCTCTAGCCATTCATTTGGGTTCTGTTTCACACATTCAAGAACAACTTCCTCATTGACGATCGATAGACAACTTGATCTGGGTTATGCACAGCAGTATTTCGATGGATAATTGGCTCTCCTTCTATGGCATAAATTTCTTCGGCGGCTGCCTTTGGGCTTTAACCTTTTTTCCAGTAATGTCTCAAAAGACCTCGAATCACAATTTTTTGTTCTGACATTGAACGTGCGTTTTAAAAATGTAAATGGCCCCATAAAGCCAACTCAAGTTACAAGGAATTGAAGGATTAGTCAAAGTAAACATTGACATAAATAGTAGAAACACATGCACAAGGACTTTTGTAACAACCTAGTAGATACACTCACAAATTTATACATATTTTTTATTTATTGATTTTTCCTCAAGATCCATCAACTTCTCCCATTAGAATAGATATTATAAAAACAAAATTTATTAGAATATTATTTCTTTTTAGCTGGATGCACATCTGGAAGAGGAAATAAGTATTCTTAAGATAAATCTGCCAGCTAAAAGATTAATTTATTCTCCAACGGGGCCTATCAGTTCTGACTATCAAGATGTAAGATGCTTTGGAGAAGCTGCTCGAAAAGGAATCATCAGGTTGGAAAATTGTTAAATAATATTTGGTTTTGATATGGTCATCTGATAATGAGCTAAAAAAAAATATGGTATTTATGATATATAATATGTCAAGTATATTATAGTATTATAATTTATTTTCCTTAGTACTAATTGAAAGAATGTTACTTATGAGCCTTACAATATTTTTGTATCTTATGACGATATATTGGTTCATGTAAGTTCTTGCTAATTATTATTAACTGTTCCAGAGCTGTAAAAGCAGGTGTAAAATCACCACTTTTAGTCCTGGGTAAATATTCTCCTTTCCCGCAAGCTCAACTTGTTTCTCTGCTTGGAGTCATGGAAGGACTCTATATGGTAAATATTTTATTTTTAAGGAAATAGACAGTTATCTAATCATATGGCATTATTCCAGACTAGTTTTTATTCAATGTTTATTTTGTTTGACATTACCCAATCAAAACTAGGTACAAAGAAAATTCTCTAATATGTAGTTAAATCAATAAAATCTTCGCATAGTTTTTTTTTTTTTTTTTTTTTTTTTTTTTAGTATGTTTAAGAATTTTGTTTGAACTTTTTCTTTCTTTCTTTATTATTATTTTTTTTTTTTTGTGCTTTAGAATCTTCAGCTCCGTGAGGATTGTCCAAGCAAGTTTCCAAAAGTAAGAGGTATTGGTGTCCTTGGCTTTATTCCAACTGTGTCTCGGCTTCTAACTGTAGCTTCAGCTCTTGAGAGTGGAAGGTAACATTCCATCTATTAACATTATTTTAAGAATTAATATTTTGATTTGTTGAACCATTTTTTTTAATGCACATAAGTTAGAAGCTTTGCTGATTAGTACCTCTTTCTTCCAAAAATAAATCTATTTTAATTAAACGTATTCTACTTATCGCACAATACTATAACAAAAAAAATGTAAAGTTACACATCCTCAGTGCATCCTATCCTATGCAAATATCATCTTTAACAATTTTGTATTTTCATTTGTATTACCTTATTTTTTATAGTAAAAATTATTAATATTCTATTACGATTAATTGGTGATTAATCGATGCTAATTATTTTACAGAATAGTAGCAAGAGATATAGGTGCAGCCGACCCAGAACGGATGACTCCAAAACGGGTTGAGCAATATTTAAGAGAGGCATTCCCAGCTGGAGGAAATGTGAAAATGGAAGTGATTTCTGATGAACCTACCATCAATTCAGAATATCCACTTTTCGCAGCTGTTAATAGAGCTGCGTCAGGTATAAATAATGTGTCCATTCTTATGTTATCTGTAGTGTAAAGGACATTATAATAGTTAATTATAGTTACTACTTCCGAAGCAAGAATGCATCGTAATGTTGTTATAGAATTAATATGAGTAATCCAGTGCTAAAAATTTAAGTCAATTGAATTAAAAATATAATTTTTGAATTTCTAGATTACAAGATAATCATCTTTGATAATTATCTAAGAAAGTCATCAAATAAAAAGATAGCATAACATTTCTACTTGTTATCCAGTTTCAAAACATATTAAAACGTCTTAATTTATTCTTTTGGGCCAAAAATAACAGATTTATTTTATTGAACTGTTATTTGTTTACAAACCAAAGGTATTTAATAAATAATCTGTAATGAACAACTGTAAGAAAAGAACAATAACTGTATTAATATTAATGAATTTATAGAAAACAGTGTTTACAGTCCCACTGTCCGTTTTCCATTTCCTTCTTTAATTTTCACCACTGTTCTGCATTCAACTAACTCAGGCTCGTCTCATACTGAACTTTCTGTTTTTATCTCTTTATGTATGGTTATAGTCTTCTCTGTAATCCCGTAAGGGATTAGGACCAGTTCGTTTTCTCCACTAACTAAATAACCACATCACAATAGTCATCTTAACAATCAAATCAAACTAACAATGAGAAGTAAAGATACTAATGAATGAAACAAAATTTTATCTCACTTATTAGGGCTTTATTTTCTTTAGTTACGGATAATATAATTTTGCCTTTTCCAAACTTGTTTTTCCTCACTATTTTGAACCCATGTCCTTGAAATATGCGTTAGTCCCCTTCCCCCCAGAATCTGTTAATAGTTAGGCCCACTAAAAATTGAACACAGCCTGAGGGCTCAAGATCCAACTGATTATATCCAACGGATGAGTCCGTCCTATGCCTGGGAGGATTTGTGAAATACTGTTTGCAATACAGCACTCTATATTGAACCCACCATCACTACTAGCCCATGTAGCTTTTTCCACCAATGTATCTATCCATGTGTGGAATTTTCACCCACTAAAACCACCTCCCTACATCAGTTTCCCCATCCTCCATGGGACCACCAACAGATGGTGGAAAACAAGCATTACGTTATGGAGGAAGAGTGCCTATATTCTACCTCATTGTATTTGGCTTCTTCCAGGCTCTCCTTTCTTCAGTTGCTTGATGGTCTGTGCTGCTACATGTTGGCCCGCTATCCAGCATTCCTGGGTGAGTAGTATCAGGTTGATGTTATCAGCTCTCAGTTCTGCAGACTTAGTAGAATTCTTCCCTCTCTTTCTGAAAGTGGGTACAGCTGAAGACTACATGATGACACACTGGGTATTCCGCTGTATTGTCTAGCTTGAATCTATGCTGATATGTTCGAAAGCAGCCATGCCCAGCAACTGTTGTAGTCAACCTCATCTTGTTTCCTGTCCACCCAGGGTTGGATATGGGGAACCAGCATATGGTTCTTCTTGCTTCTTGAACCAGGAGCCTTTCATCAATTTTCACATCGAAATTCGTGAAGGAAGGCTTGGACTGGATCTCTTGCGGTAGCACTGTAATAGTGATTTTTTCCCTCCTTTTTCTGTTACTAATGAAAGCCTCTGTCTTGCAGCTCCATGAATGCCAGCTAATCTCAGATCAGTTCAATACTCTGATTGGCCTTAGGGTCTCCTCCTCTTTTTTATTTTTTTCAATCATTGGCCTTAGGGTCTCCTCCTCTTTTTTATTTTTTTCAATCACCTCTGCGACTTCATCAGCAAAACCTACTGTTTTGACACTCTCTGGCAGTGGTCTCTGTGCATGTATTGGGTTCAGTATCTGGTAGGCCTTATTCTGTAGGGACTTCTTATATATATTTACTTCTTCTTCTTCCATTGGCTCAACAGACCATTGCTGGTCCTCTCCAATAATTTCCGCCAGTCTGCTCGCTGTGGGGCAGCAGTTCTCCAGTCTTTGACCCCAAGATCCTCCGGGCATCCTACATTACGCCGTCCTTCCATCTAAGACGTGATCTTCCTCTATGCCTGGTACTATGAATGGCCTTGCTCATCATTTTTCTGGGAATCTCCTCTGACATTCGAGCTACATGACCAGCCCACATCAATCTTCCCAGCCTTATATGCTTCACATTCACAATATCTCGTTCAGCAAGGAGGTTATATATTTCTTGATTACCTCTCCTGAGGTATGTTTGACCGACTCTCCTTGGTCCACAAATGCGCCACAGAATGCTTCTCTCAAAAGCCTGTAAACTTCGCTCATCCGACCATGATATTGCCCACGACTCCGATCCGTACGCCAGAACTGGTCTGATCAATGTCTTGTACAGCCGTACTTTAGTTGTGCTTGTCAGATTTTTACTCCTTTAATACCTTCCTAGCCCAAAGTAACATTGGTTAGCAATAACTTTTCTCCTCTCGATTTCCTTTGAGATGTCATTGCCCGCAGTTATCAGGGACCCCAGGTAGACAAATTCATTCACTTTTTCAAACTTATAAGAGCCAAACTGCACGGTATCCGCCAAAGTGCGACTCAGAGGTCATATACTTAGTTTTCTTTGCATTTACGTGTAGTCCTATTTGTCTGGCTGTTGCTTCTAGAGCTAGAAAAACTTCACGTACTGCAGCCTGGGATCTTCCGACAATATCTAGATCATCCGCATAACCAAGGATCTGAACCATTCTATTAAACCATGCCTGTTGAGCAGATACACCAACGTATCTCTCTGTCTCATGTTATTCGTTGTAAAGCTCACCTCTGACAATTCGCCCTGTACAAGCATCACATGTATGGATTCTACCATGGTCAATTTAACCAATCGAATCAGTTTCTCTGGAATGTTCAGTTCTCCCATAGCTTGATAAAGAGGTTCACAAGCAGCACTGAAGTTCACAAACATTAAATGCGTAGTAATGCAATATTCTCTGCTTCTTTCCAAGATAATAAATATTTATAGTGAGTAATAAAAATATTTTGAAAAAATAAATCACAAAATATGTTTTAGTAATTATCAGGGATTACTGATTTGTTTTAGAGCTGTATTCATTAACTTACTAGCAATTATTTAAATAAACTTGTAAATTAAAATCTACTAGACTGTTGTACTGCCTTGTTTCTTTCTAGTATAAATTTGTTTACTGTTCCCATTACCATTTTCATCTTCGGTTCTACAGCCCAGTCCGCACCCTCGCCTCCAGCCTGGCTGCACCTCGCCTGGCCATCATCCACCAGCTTGACGCCCCTAGCTGCACCACGTCCCTTCCAACCTGGTCTAACCATCTTGTCCGGGGTCTTCCTACTTTTCTTTTTCCCACTGGTGCATGGTTCATTATCCTCTTGGGAATACTATCTTCTGCCATCCTTTGTACATGACCAGTCCAACGAAGCCTGCTGATCCGGATAAATTTTACTGCTGGGACATCCTTATACTTTTCGTACAGTTCCCGGTTGTGCCTTATTCTCCAGGTCCCATTTTCTTTGATTTAGAGTTGGATATGGCCACTCTTACCATTCGGATCGGCTTGGACGGTACATTCATCTCCCTCATTGCCTTATAGGGCATCTCTCGATTTATAGAATCATACGCAGCCTGAAAGTCCACAAACAGAAATGTCATATTCCAGCGTCTTTTCCAGGATTAACCTTAATGTGAAGATCTGGTCAGTCATTGATCTACTTTGCCTGAACCCACACTGGAAGTCCTTGATAATATCCTCTGCATAAGGAAGTAATCAAGCAAATATTATGTTGGACAATATCTTGTATGCTGTATTTAGCAAAGAAATGCCTCTGTAGTTTTTCCATACAAGCGGGTCACCTTTCTTGTGTAACAGGCAGATCACTCCATTATTCCATTTATCAGGCATTTCTTTCTCTATCCAGATGGGATAGAGAAAGAAAGCTCCACTGGTAAACCATCTAAGCCTGCGGATTTGTTATTATTGAGCTTCTCTATTGCCTTACTTACCTCATCATAGGATGAGAGCAGCTCTTCTCTGTCATCTTCCGTCATTTCCTTCCTCTGATCATTGCCACACTCTCTAGCACTATACTCCTCGTTCATACCTAACAGTTCACTAAAGTGCTCTGTCCATTTACTGACCACGCTGGCAGTGTCATTAAGGAGGATTCCACTTTTATCTCTGCACGCAATAGATCGAGGCTGGAACTCTTGCCTCATGTTGTTTACTTTTTTATACATATCCCAGTTTAATTTCTTACTTTTGTATTCCTCTATGCTTCGCAGATGCTCCATCATGTGTCTTCTCTTTTTCTCACTGTGCACCCTCTTTTCCATCTTCCTTGCTCCTTTATATTCTTCATGGAAGGCCCTCGTGCATTTCCATTTTCTAGATTTTATTCACGGTCAACAATTTCTACATAATTATACTATCTTTAATGCCTATAAATATAATTAATGTTATAAAGGTAAATAAGTATTATTAATGTTAGGGGCTTAATAAATGAACTTAGAGAGTGATGAATGTTCAACTGTTGGGAAGTAGTCCAGAATACAGTTGGCTAAATTAAAATAGATTTTAATTTGTAAAAATTTGTTGGTTGAAATATTCAGATAATTATACCTATGATGGCATCACCATATTTCAGATTTAATATGTTGTGCTATCATTATCAGTTTCATTAATTTTAAATATGTTTTTTAAATCAAACTTTTGCTATGTTTTATTTTAGTAATTGAACGTCATAAGGGAAGAATTGTATACCTCACTTATGAAGGCTCAAATGTCACTGATACGCTATTAATTGTTGGAAAAGGAGTTACTTTCGATTCAGGTGGTGCTGATGTAAAGGTTGGAGGTAACATGATTGGAATGTCAAAGGATAAGTGTGGCGCTGCATCGGTATCTGGCTTTATGAAGGTACATTGCACTATGTTGCTTTCTGTTTTGTTTATTGCTGTTAAAGAATATGTGGTGATTTGAAAATAATTGGATTGTATGTTGTACACCTGTAATGAAACGATCGGACATTGACCCTTCTACGCATCGGACACTTTCACTTCTAAGCAGAAAAATGCTTAGTATGAATGAAGAACTATATGTTTACTAATGATTCCTTGTTTAACTTTGAAGAATCATAACAGAAGTTTTCAATTTGTTAAAATGAATTTTTGAAAAAAAAACTATTTTGGCGATTCGTTGCAAGCTTCTTTTGTGTATTATACTCTCTTCTAACCTTATAACAAGTTTTAAGATCAAACCAAAAACTTTTTAATATTACAGAAAAAAAGTTTAAAACTAAAGGGTGTGATGCAATTTTTTTTATATTTCTAGAATATGTGAGTTTGAATCCCGATCCCAGTATTCCTTAGGCTTTTAATCACCACTTTCTCTGGTATGTGAGGCCCGTCAGACTGCTGGAGGCAACTGGCACAAACCGGGCATAGGAGTGATGAACCTACCCCGTGTATTGAAATTGTGAATCACATGGTTTTTTGGGATGTAAAATAATCGCTCAGAGATTTGGTCCATGGACGGTCTACTTCAGGGAAAGAAATATAGGTCCTCGTGCCTGCTGACCCCGAACAGCCATAATCTGTGGATCTAGAAAGATTTGTCACTGTCCTTGAACCTGAGTGAGTCGGTGGGAAGGAAACTGCTGAATTGGGCTCAAAGAGACCGGTCATGGAGCCATGGATAACCTGCTGCTGCACCATGGAAACCATGGTTCGTATCAACGTGAGGCTAGGTGATCACCTCCAGGCTATCGCAAGCAATTAAAATCTGTAAGAATACCACATCACGACCAAAGATCTTCATGGTCTATAGTGCAAATAGGAAAAAATAATCCTAGAATAATAACCCTTTTAAACTTATTTCTTTAGTAATTTATTTTTTCAATCACATCAGGCAACGTTTTGCGGCTATTTTCAAGCCTGTTGTATTATTTGGTGTTATGAATTATATTTCTCACTAAAACAATAAAAAATAATCTTCATTAAGTAATTAGTTAATTTTCGCCTTAGAATGATCTAAATTGTCATTTATTTTGTATCTGAAATTGCAGTTACAGGAGAATTCGTACCGAAAAAGATTTAACTCTAACAAGAAGCGTGCACGGTGTATCCGTCACCGATTTTGATAAAAAATGTTAGGGTGATTCTGCATTAAAAAAATCTACCTATATCCTACTGTTTTGTCCGATGGGCACTAGGAGCTGTGAAAAAAAAATGAAACATGCTGAAAGTGCTTGATGATATGGACATATGTTATTTAGAACATTAAAGGAAAAATACAAACATTAAAAAATAATTTATTTTCGATCAAATAAATTTAAGAAAGTTAAAATTATTAAGTATACTAGCTTCATAGATTTTTTTTTACTCCAAGAATGATGGCAGATTTAGATTCAGCACATCAATAAACCTTAATGTTAAAAAAATCATCGAAAACAAAAACAAAATTTTTAAAAGCCACAAAATTACGTTTTGGTTTGAAGCTCTGCATCTCATCTTCACTTTGTCCGATACCGGCCTTCTTCAACTCATTAAATAGAGGGAAGTTTCTTCTTTCCCTACATATAAAAAACTATTGCATTATCTTAGACGGTCTTTGTAAAAAAAGGTAATTACCATTTAAAAATTTAATTACCATATAAAAACTAAATTACCATATAAAAACTAAATTGAAGTTTTTTTGAGGATAACATCGGTTATAAACACATAGCAACATCATATTTAAAGCAAATCACATAGTTTAAGAACCTTTACCGATGCCCCAAATTTGGTTTAAATGGTTTAATGGGTTCCTGATTTATGAGTGATCATTGGAATCTTTCAAAAAAATTTGAAAGGTGGACCCTAGACAAAATTTTTATTTTTAGATTTGCTCAAAAATTTGAATATAGGGATTTTTTGCATTAATAAATCAAATCTGATGCCATAAAAAAATTATGTTAATATACTAATATACTCCATATTAATATTTACAGATCGCTCTAAAATTCAAATATTTCGTTTTAAAAATTGGATCACTATAAAATTTACTATTTATATATCACAAGCAATGTTTTTATATTACTTGTAACAATTTGAATATGGCCTAAAATATTTAAATTACATTTAATATACTCTAGCATCCTTAGCAAGGCTGGGTTTTTAAACATGTATTTATCATAATATAAAAACATTATTTGTGATCAAGACATAGTAAATATTACACTTTTACACAATCAGTATAAACATTATTGTAGAAAAAAAAATATTTTTACTCTATAATAATACTGTTCTATATTACATATATCTCAGTAGACCTGTCAGAACTTTAAAATTATTCCATTTAAAAAATTTGGATATCTAATATTTAATATTACTTTTTCTTATTTTTTTTTGTCTATGATAACAAAAATTATACCGGTGTTATAAAAGTGGTATAAAAGTGTAATATTTACTATTTCTTGATCACAAATAATGTTTTTATATTATAATATGTACATGGATAAGAACCTTCAAGGCCGTATTTATTTGTAATATTAAAACATTATTTATGGTCCAGAAATAGTAAATTCTAGAGTAATCCAAATTTTTTTTATAACAAAATTGAATTTTAGAGTGATCTGGAGGATATATTGACTTTTGTTTAATAATAATGGTATTCTGTACGGAATGAAGTATATTAGCAGAATTTTTTTGTCAAAATTGGCATCAGATTTGATCCTTAAAACCATCATCTCGAACTAAAATAGCCCTGATGATGACCCACATGATTTAGTCGAAACATCGGCTTGCACTATAAAAAATATACTATGCTGACTGCATCTCGATTATTTATTTCATCACAATGACATCACAGTCGATCGAGCAACATCAATTATTCAATCTACCACTAGAACCCTCTAACACATTTTTTTATGCTGTATGGTTGTAATAATATTTTTAGTTGATTGATTTTCTTCCTCTACTTATCTTAAAGTTGAATTTATAACTGCCATTATTTTGTTGTTATATAGGTTATTAGCATGCTGAAACCAGACAACTTAAAAGTTGTTGCCGGTCTTGGATTAGTTAGAAATAGTATAGGTGAGAATTCCTATGTCGCTGATGAAATAATAACATCGCGAGCTGGGAAAAGAGTGCGTGTCATTAACACCGATGCTGAAGGAAGGATGGTAATGGCTGATGTCCTCTGCTACGTGAGTATTTTTATGTTGCCAGATTTTTAACTAAAAAAAAAAAAAATTAATTAATTATCTGTTTGTACTTTTATAGTTAAAAGAGTTGGCCCCTAAGTGCATCAATCCTCATATGTTTACTGTTGCCACCCTAACCGGCCATGCATTTAGAACCGTTGGACCAGGCTATACTGTATGTATTTTATCTTTTAATTCACTATTCTTTTTTTGTTTTGTTTTTTCATCTATACGAGATGACATAGGCTTTTTTAGCTTTTGTTAAAATATCTAATTTATATTAGATTATTATGGACAATGGCCCAGCAAGGATGAAGTCATTCTCATACCATCTACAGAAATCAGGAGAATCGGTCGGGGATATGTTCGAAGTTAGTACCATCAGGAGGGAAGATTATGAAGCTTACAAAGGTAATAAGAATTAAAATATACTTTCAATACATGTAAGAAAATATAATTATAATTATTTTATTTGTGTAAAACAGGTAAAGTTGAAGGAGAAGATGTTCTGCAAGCAGAGCACTTGGCGTATGCACAAAGCAAAAGAGGACACCAGGGAGCCGCTGCCTTCCTTGTTCTTGCTTCAGGGCTTGATAGGGTATGTTGTTAATTCATGAAATAATTGAAGATATAACCTAATTAAAAGATAATGTAACAAGTTTTAAATAATTGATTTTTATTATGAATAAAGGCTTTATGTGCTTATCTTCGCCTTATAACTTTAAAAACCCAAGATTTTGGGTTAATCGCATGATTTCTCAGTGAATTGGAGGATTCAATTTTTTTAAAAAGTTACATTACAAATTTTAATCACTTTCTGGCTTACTACCATCTTCCACTCATTTCTTCAATTATCATAAGCCATTGTGATCCGAATTTTAAATTTAGTTACTTATTGTGCAATTCTATAAATCTTATTTTATTTTTTAGTTACAACTTACTATATCATGCTATTATATACTAGGTTGTTGCAAAAGTCTTTGTGCATGGAATAAGTTTTATTTAAATTTCAATATAAAATCTACACATTAAAATTATTCTTCAAAATATAGGCCATCATTGCCAATTGCGTTAACCCATCTTTCTACCAGAAGTTGAATTTGGTTTTGAAGGCAGAAAATCCTCACATCATGATTTGGCATTCTCGTTGTTTTGTATGTCAGGGCTATAAGGAAGGTGGGGTAAGATGCTAACGCCCTCCATTTCTGAGAATCTTTCTTTGATTAAGAGTGAACGATGGGTAGGGGCATTATCTTGCTGAAATATCACTTTAATATGATTGACCAAAGCTGGGAACTTCTCTTTTAAAACTCTATTTGCTCTTTCGAGTCGTTCATAGTTCAGCTAAACATCAGCAGCCCTGCCATCTGGAACCAGACCAAAGTGCATAGCATCCTCATAATTCCATCAGACACAAAGTATTACCTTTAAGGTTCCAAGAATTGAACCGCCTGAACCAAAGCATTACTGTATTATTATGCACCACAATTTCACCTTCCACTGCAGGAACAGCTGTCTTCTCACTTAATCCTTTTTTCGAGTAGAAGACCACGAATGACTATTTTTTCTTCCAGCATTACCAGTGAAATTTATAAAATAGAATGAAAGATAGAGACAATTGATATGCATAATTAAATAAAGGATTAATCAAAGTAAATAACGATATATGCGTTGTTTACATCAGTGTTGAATAAGGATTCAAATGGAGACTTTAATGTCAGCAATGAATTAGTGCACAAAGACTTTTGTAACAACGAAGTAAAAGGATACCCCATTTTTCATTTGTAACCGCTACTGAGCCAATCTTGATCTAATTTTAACTGCATCTTCTTCATGACCCCTGAAGGTTTAGTTATAATGAAATCTACTGATTTGTCATTAAATTATTACAAATTAATTAATAAATTGCTTAGAAATAAAGTGTCTGACTTTCTTTTATGTCATAGCCATGATAACTTCATATCCGTGGAAGGAAGTTGATTACAAAAACTTTATATTAAATGTGAAATTATTGAGTGAAACTTTAATGACGTTTCGACACTGTTCCTTGATGAAATGAGATTGAATGTTTTATAGGTTATTTTATATAATAGGGGGTCAATCATTCCAAGTATGTGGATTGAATTTGAAGAATCCATGTTCTTCTCATAGACAATTATACGTTGCATGCTCGTATATAGGAAAACTAAGGAATTTGTATATATGCCAAATGTAATCACCAAAAACACTGTATATCCAAGAGCATAGCAACGAACTTAAAATTTAATAAAACATTAATTACAATTTATGTGATCCAAAACAAAAAATAATGTGTATGTAAATATCTAATTTTAACTGAATGCAATAATTGATATCAAACTTTCAGTTGTGTTCAATTAATCTATATTTAGATATTTTCTTAAAGGAAGTATCTAAGAGTAGTGAATAGTGAATATTATCTATATATTATATTGAATATTATATACTATATAGTGAATATTATCTAAGAGTAGTGAATGTTATAATTAACTTATAATAATATAATATAATAACTTTCCTAAACAATTAAAGATAGCAGGTTTTCCCAAAACCTGTCATTCTTTTGACTAATAATTAGCCAATTAAATTTTTTATTATATGTACCGCAGGAACATTAATATTTGTAATGATTTTTCAATCTGTCTTGAAATATTTAATAATTTAATGCCAAAGTTTCTGTTTATTTTAGTGGCTATAAATTGTAATTCTTATTGTCATAATGTTAAAGATTGGTTTTAATTAAATATTTTTCTATTACTTTTGTCAACAGCATGCTCTGGGCACTGAAACACCTCTGAAGTTCACTCATGTAGACATTGCAGCTTCATCAGGTATTTTTGGAGCGGAAATTGCCACTGGTGCTCCCGTCATCGGCTTTGCTACACACTTTTTAAACCTCAAGGACACAGAGTTTTAATTAATGTCCATATTGAGAAATTGGAAACAAAAACTCAATCTTTGTCCATGATTACCATTAATTTTTAACTCAGATTACCATGTTATAATTTAAACAAGTATTATTGAAGGTTTATGTTTATACAGTGCATATACATGTATATAATGCAGTTTTCTTTGGGTTATAATTTTTTTTATTTTTTAAATTAAATACACATTTGATGTTCTGAACTTGGTATGTTATTTTATAATAATTTATTTTCCTTCTCTGCATTTAATGTTAATTACCAATTACAAATTAACAATGCTACATTATTCGTATTGATAAATTCCAAAACAATATTTCTGCCATTGTTCATTATATTTCAACCCAATTGGAAGAGCAAAAGTCTCTTTAAGAAATAATCATTGTGTGAAAACGTGTATATATTTTTACTTTCCCTTACCTATATACGAAGTATATAGTAAGGGGAAGTATTGCGCTCGTGAAAATTTTCGAATTCGAGTTTTCGACGGAAATACACGTTTTAAGGTCCCCTGAGTCCAAATGACTAAGTCTCACAAAATAATCTGTCTGTTTGTGAACAGTTTAGCTCAAAAACTAAAAAGTTGTACGATACTGAAATTATGTATTTAAGGTTGGCACATGCATGTGATGTTACAGCAACATTTTCGTCAAAATCGACTAACCGGAAGTGCCACTTAATATAATCGATTTTACACTTTTTTACAATTTTCTGAAAACGATTTTGATGAAACTTACCTAAATTGTTCTTCATAAAGGTCTTTAACTTTTCATTTATGTAGTAAATCATCGAGGAATTACAGGGAAAAAGTTATGATGAAAAGAATATTTTATTTGTTTATAGCTTAAAAAGTATGCATTTTACGCTAAATTATGTATGAAAGGTAATTAAATTATCTAAAAAAAAACAATAAAATAATCATCAAAATCGGACCAATATTAGCAAAGATACAGCGCATCGGACTAACCGGAATTAGCTATTATATCATGGATTTCACACTTTTTTCTGAAAAACGGCTCTAACGATTTTGGTGAAACTTGCCTAGTATCTTCAACTTAAAGACGTTTAACGTTTCCTTTATGTAGTATATCAACGAAAAAGTGCAGAGAAAAAAGTTATGATAAAAAGAATATTTTATTTGTGCTTAACTTAAAAAGCATGCAATTTATTGTAAAATTTGTACAGAATTATATGAAAGGTTATTAAATTATCTAAAAAAAAAATCAAAATCGGATACAGTGTATTTTATGAGGAGCATAAAATAGATAGATAACCAAGCGCATCCGAAAGGAGATGAATGGGACCGAACCTCCTCCCACCAATCTGTTGTAAACAATACGCTCTGTAACAAAGTAATTTAAGAATACAAAAGCGGGGGAATTAACTTAATAATTTCTACTTTCGCATTATTTAATGGAAAGAAAATATTTCCATGGAAACTAAACCAGAAACTTTTAAAATATATTTGCAACTTGACTAAGTTAAAATATATAGGTAGTGTACAGAATTGTTGTACTATAATTGTTTTAAAAACTGTTTTATTGTACTTAAGTGGCAGAAGAAGTGAATGCTGCTGAGTTTATTACAAGCAGTGTTTATGTGAACTCTTTAAAATAATATTAAAAAGATAATCATTATAGGATGGTAAGGGAAAGTTGTGTGATGTGCGCACCGCACCAGATTTTTTTAACTAGCACGCACAATCCTATAAATTGGCAGGTGATATTTTATTTATAAATAAATAGTTGATTGCTTGCGTGATCTAAGAAACCAAGTCTAAATAATTTTCCTCCTGAAGATGATGGAAGTTGGCTTATCTCTTTTATTAGATAAATCAATGCTATCAATTAATCTTTTATCATAGCATTGATAATTCCTATTCGAAATATAGAACAATTTTCAATTAAGTTGCTCCACCTGAATCAAGAACATAACGGGCATACAATGATATAGACTGAGGAAAAATTACAGTGGTGTGGGTATTGTTGGCTATGGGAAATGTATGTGTGAGAATCTTGGTTGGGGGTGCAGTAAGAAATAAGAAAAAACTTATAATGTGTGGCAACGTTTTGGTCTAAGTTTTACGCCATCATCAGGGCTATGAAAAACAAAAGTAACAATAGATGTAACAACAGTGGCAGTACCAGTATTAGTATTAAAAAGTTAACAAACAGTAAGATGAAAAAAATAAAGTATAAAGTAAAATTTGCTAATTATAATACCATTAATAATAATATTGCTAATCATAATGTGAATAATAAGAAATAAAGAAAAATACATTAATAAAGTATAAAGAAAAATATGCTAATCACAATATGAATAATAAGAAATAAAGAAAAATATGTCAATAGATAATGAAAATAAAGATATTTAAAATATAGAATGAAATATAATAGTAAAAACAACCCCAATCAAGATTATCCTACATACAAGTATTAATCTATCCTAAAAAATGAATTATTCTGGTTATGATGATATTAAGAGGTCCCAGAGTCTTCCATTTCCAGGATTAGCTCTCTCTGTCCTGGGCGAGACAAAAAGATCTCTCTCCTCAACTCTCTTATCTAATTTTGGAGAAAAAAAAGCCCGAGGATGCATTTTAACTTAACCTTAGAAAACTTCATACCAGGAAGGATTTTAATTTCTTTTATTTGAGCACTTTGGAGAAGGTAAGAGATCAGATTAGAATTAAATGAGAGAATAACCTAGTACAGGGCTGGCTCCAAACTTGGCACTTTGCATCTTTGCGCCCATATGTATTTTTATATCATGGGCCATAGAATCGATTCTATATTCTTGTCTATATGGATGTCATGTCTATAAGTATACTTCTATTAATTAAAAAGGTTAAAAATATATACCAAGACTCCTTGCAAGCGGAGAGAACAGACAAATCCAGGTTCCAAGCTGATCCCACCATGGCACCTCCTCCCTCCCCTGGAAGGTGTAATTTTTACTTATTTTTTTAAATGGCAGCTGTATCACCATCACAAAGGGATCATTCTCTCGTACAAGAGATCAATTCTGACTATAGTAGATTGGTACTTTAGGAACTGTGTAAATTAATTAACTTAATTGTATGATTATATTATTCCTTTTCCTTCCCAAAGAAAAGCACATCCTATCCTTATCTCTATTTTATAACCCCTAACCACAAAGGTCAAAAAGTATAACTATTGCTTGAGCTCTTTGGCGCATCTGAACTCGTCTGTGAAAAAATTTCCAGATGGTATGCAAAAGGTTGGTCACCCTTGATCTAAAACATGATAAGTTTAAGGAAGGAAAAAGGTAGTCAGTTTTTAAAAGGCGAAGGTCATCAGTTAAAAAAAGTAGATTTCAAAATCAGAGATCTTGCGTATGTCCATGTACCATGAGAGATTAATGTCTAATGGGAACTTAACGAAACACTAAATGCAAGTAGTAGATGGGCTCTCAAGAACATAATAAAACTGAGCTCCACAATTCTGGTTTACTACACTATCATGAATCAATACATGGACTGAGACAAAGAAAGCTGGTTAAATGATTAGAAAAAGAAAGGGCTACACAAAATATACGATCCTATATAACAGGCAATCAGAGTATTGGAAATAATGAAGGAATCAAATATTTGTATAATTTACTGAACTTTTTGTCCTTCATTACGAGGGAAACAAGAAGATTGGACTATTTGCACTGGGTAGGAAATTACGATTGTATTACTGATCATGTCTTGATAATATCAGTATAAGCATATCGATAATTCAAACTAACGATATCTTAAAGCATCGATAATATTTTCATAAAATTAAAAAAAAAAAGTTTGAACGAATTGGAGGAAGATTAGGAGATAACCTTTTCCTGATTATTTAAATCCTTCTCTAAATAAACATAATAAAAAAATATCATGATGCTATCGGCATAGAAATATCGATATTACACAAACAATATCCTAATTAATTTTTTTCCTCGAGATTCATAGTGCAAATTGGACAGCAGCGACTTCAGCCAGTTCAGTGTCCGCCATGATAATCCGTTTGTTGGATGTTTCGGTGAATCCCGCGAATGGGTAAGTAAGTTGTTGCGGGATTTGCCGAAGCAAAAAACTCTTTCAGCATAGTATAGACGCAAAAGTTTCCTGTTTGGTGTTGCCTGATAACACGCATGTGTAAACCCAATTGAGTTTTTTTATCAAAAATGAATATATCCACTTCTTAGAAACAAAGATTTTTTTGACAAATTAATATTCTACACCTAAAAAATATTCAGTTTATTTCAAATCTTAAATTTTCCCGGTAAAACAGGTTTTATAAATCAAAATATTCAATAAAAATTTGCATTATCTCCATGAGATGCACCCATAATATTTTTTTGTAATAATTCTCCAAAAGTGGATATATTGACTTTTGATAGGAAACTCCTCAGTATCTGCATATCGGTCTTTAATTAACATCAGGTCATGCCGATAATCGGCCAACGAGCCGATATAGCCGATGGGTTGATATAAATATCGGTATCTGTCGATCCCTAGTTGTGATTTCGTGAATATTTTAAAACATTTTGTGCTCAAAATACTGAAAAAATATATTATTATATTTTAAGTATTTTCGTGTATATTTTCTTTTTATGTTTCTTATTATATCATTTGTAAGTTAATGATCTTATGTTAATAAATTATAAAAAGCCAATATTTCAAAAACGAAAACGTTAAAATAAAATTTAATTCAGTAAAAAATAAAAACATACGGAAATAACATTTATATCTTACAACCCTATTCATCCTAAGGGATGTAATTTAATTGCATATCTACTTAAGCAAATTGGTGGATTGTTAGTGAAGTTGAGGTTCATGAATATTAAACCTTGTTGTAGTAATCGTGTGCCTTCCACTACACGTTACGGCTCCGTGCAAGTACATTCCGTCCCATTCACTTGTACATGTCAAAATACAGAAAATAAATTAATGTACTGAGTAAAAAAAAGTCTTCATATTCGTTTAGATGTGGAAGGCACCCGACTACAACACCAAGTTTCATTATTCATGGATTTCAACTCCACTAACAAACCACCAATGCACTAATGTAGATATGTAAATACATTTTGTTCCTTAAGACGAATAGGATTGTAAGATATAAAAGTTATTTCCGTAGTCAGTATTTTTTGTAAATTAAATGTTTATACAACGTCATTTTTCTTTTATTGATATAGTGAAAACAAATAACTAATACATAAATTACAAACGAAATAATTTGTGTACTCTAAATTAGGTATTGCAAAAAATTCTTGCTCCTGAGTACCAAGCTGGTTAGGGCACAAATTTTGTGTGCACAAGAGGCGATCATAACAAACCTCCTCCAACGCGAAACCCAGTCCCCTTGCCACCTCTCAGCCCAATCTTGTGGGAGCACTGAACAAGCTGTGCGGGTAGTGTCTGTCAGAATTAGGGCGTTCCGTTTCTGTTGATTTACTCAATCTCAATTACACAATATTTTCTATTGCTTTTTAAGAGGACTGTAAAGTAATAATACTTTTCTTTTATAAAGTTGTGGGGTATCACGTGCCCAAGTGCACCAATGGAATAACCGCCATTGCACCCGCTGCAACTTGAACATGAACCTACTAACGTTGTGTTAATTTTTAGATTCATAGTGATGCCAATAATTTAACAAGGTAACATTTTAAGCCAAACACTGCTGGCTTTATTCCATTACATCATTATTGGGCCTCTCCCCCGAAGGGAACATGGTGGGATGTTTGGTAGGGTCAGTAAAACCTCTTGGAACTAGTCGCTAGTTCTTTCCGGACAGGTCGGATTGACTCTTAATCCAATACCGTCGAAATGAGCGGTGGAGAGAGAGGAAAAGGGAGAACAAAACATTGACTCATTAACCAACAACGATAGCAGCTCTTTAGAAATACTGGATTTAGAAGTAGGCCTGAACGTTAAAAATTATGCATGGGACTTAGAGATAATATTATAGGTTTGATTGAACTACTTTATATATTCTTTATATACAAATTAGGACGGAAATGACGGGTAACCCTACAGGTTAACAATCTATTCTAGTCAGAGAGGGAAAGTTAAAATTTATTCTATGGGTCTATAACGAAATAAAAGTCAACCCGCCCAGTCCAGATTCGATGTGATGCGTCAATCAAGTGATTTTGGGGAAAAATATTGTTGGTTGACTTTTATGCTAACTGCTACAGAGTATCAAGCTCTATCTCTGCCATTTTTGGATCACACGACAGGGCTGTCAATATTATTTTAATTTCATCAGCAATTTTACTGAGAGGGATGACGTCATCTACTAACGCCAACCAGTTAATTTTGGCACCAAAATGTATAAAGTCAGGAGTCGACGTACAAAAATTTTAATTAATAACAAGCTAAAATCTTTTGGAATGTTTTTATAACACCAAGCCCAATAAGAATAGATTGTTAGTAGAGAGATTTTAGGAGAGCTTGCCCACGTAACAACTCAAAATCCAAATGCTGTTAAAGGATTAAGAATTAGTATTAATTAATATCATTGATTAAAATTTACTGCGACGTGTTCGTAGTTATTAATACCGACTCGTGTACTTTGAAAATATTTCAAAGCTATTAAAAGGTATAACCTCTTTGGCCAGCGTGATGCAGTCGTTTCGACTTATCGATATATTTGTAAGTCCATAGATTATAAAATCAGAGATTAAAACCTCTTTGGCCAGCGTGATACCGTCGTTTCGTTTTATCAATATATTTGTAAATTTGTAAGTCCATTGATTATAAAATCAGAGATTAAAAAGTTGTTTTATTTACATAAAAAAGTTAAACTTTTTAAGGAATAACAGTTCAAAGTCCATAAGCTAATCAGATATTGAGAAGCCCTACTATTTATTTATGTTTTAGAGATTAACCGTTCAAAATCCAAAAGCTGTTATATGATTAAGGGACTTTACTATTTATTTATGTTTTAGAGAATTTTAGTTTAGAGAGTTTATTTTAGTTTTAGAGAGTTTTAAGTCTAACAGTTGTTATAAGATTAAGAAGCCATAGAAGCCATAGAAGGGATTAGCAATTCAAAGTCCATAAGCTGTTATAGGATTAAGAGGTCCTACTCTTTGTTTATATTTTAAGGATTAACAGTTCAAAGTCTATAAACTGTCATAGGATTAAAGGGCCTTACCCTTTGTTTACGTTTTCAAAGTCCATGTTTAAATTTTATCCAGAAAAAACTAAATGGCGGCCGGGAATACTGAGCCTCTACATAACCACAAGCCTCTCAAAACAGCAGACAACCAAAATGGTGACCGGGCACACTTTGCTTCTATAAGGTAGGTACCTGACACTTCAATGGGTGGATAAACCTTGTGGGCGGAGTATAGGCCAGGGGGTGCCGCGGGTTACGTGACTGGACCACGTGACCAAAACTTGTGGGCGGAGCATGTGTCAGGTGGTGGCACGAGTCACGTGACGCTCTCTTATTATTTCTATTTGAACCAATTATCTGCTTATATTACTACAAATGGTTCTTTATGTAGGATTGAATACTTTTGAAGAGAATAATGGACTATGTTTTATATCCTACCGGTAAAAGGTTTATTTCTCAGTAATTTTTGACTGGTTTCATATTGTATAAGTATGTTTCCATTTTTAAAATAATAACATGGAATTGTATCACTATAACATTTTAAGTCAATCTATTTGAAATCTCTTTGCTTTCTGCTAGGTGGTAGGGATACATAATAGATAAGATTCATCACGTAGTGGGTAGTTTCTGAAGGAACTGCATTCAGTTTGTAGTATCGAGGTTAAGGAAGTTGTTATATCATCTAGTTGAGTCGTTTTGTTTTGAATCATGTCGTAAGTTTTTAAGAAAGATCCTAAATTATGTATTCTAATGTCGACGAACCTAGTCCTTTTCCAAATTCTATTGAATTGAAAAAACCCACTAAACTTATAAAGTCATACTTATGTTTTGGTTTAAACATTAATGAAATAGTGCATTTGTCGTCCAAGATAATGCTGATCAATAATAACTCTTATATTTATTATCCCTTTTAGGTTAGGGTATGAAGTAGAAGCTGTTGGCAATGTCAAGGTTTCTGGATTTGATGGTATACTTTTGATTTCTTACAATGCTCGATTAGATGAAGCAGTTCCTCAAGAACTGAAAGATGTTATCAAAGAAGCAGCTGCTGTAAGTTGATTGTTTATAATATATGATAATTAATTATTGTTCCCACAGTATGCTTTCCAATATAATGATTTTTTTTAAATTATTGACATTGCCCTTAAATGTTTAAATGCACTATGTAGTCAAATGAATATTAATGAATTGACTAATTTTTATCATTTATCGATGATTAGTTTTAAGAAATTTCGTTATTATTTGATGTCTTAATCTGAATTTTTGGTTTTTAATATAATTGTAATAATTTTAATTCAATTCTTGAAATTTACATTACTGAATATAAATCTACATCAGTTGTTTGGTGTTTAAATGCTCCTTAGATACATTATCATTTTGTCTCCTCCTACTACTATCTTCTGATAAGCAAATTTACTACAAAAAAAATATTGTTCAGGGCATTTTGCCCATTTTTCCTGTGATTTATAAAGTTAGATTTAATTTTATTAGAAGTCACTAATTTTCCATCTTTCAATATATTATAAATTTATTAGAAATGGAGCTGTTCTTATTTTTATAATTTTGTAAATTTATGAGTTTCACATTGGAAGAGATGTTTAAGAGGAAAGCATTCATCTCAGAATTATTGTAATTTATTTAAGAATTTTTATCATTTTAGGCATCACCTTAAATGAATTTTAATATTATCCTATATTAATATATACTATAATTAGATTTATATTTTGAATATCATTAAAAGTGTTAGCATTTGAATAAAAGGATAAAAAACAATTTGTTATAGTTATACAAAATTTATATAATGGAAAATGGACAAACCTCTTATGAATATTTTGTTCTTCTCAGTGAAATTTACCTCAGTTTTTCAAGCTGAGGTTCTGATGATTAGTATTTGTGTTTATGCTGTTATTGATGAGTGACAGATCTTCAGATTAATCAAAAAGATTGGATGTAAAGCTATATAAAAAATAAAGGACTGAATGAATGGCCTATCCTTGCAGTTCAAAAATAGAGTAGAATCGATGCCTAGGGACTCAGGTGTAACAGGTACTCGATCAGCAATTACAGCGATCTAATCCAGTGAGTGGGCCTTTTAGTCCTTTTTGCCAGCCTCTGATCGCTACCAAGAGGTTGCTGCTCTTTTTTAACCTTAGTGGGAATGTCAAAATTCATTTCTCAGGACCACCATGAAATAAATATTAAGTGACCCATTTGGGGTTAGAACCCTTGCCATTCCACACTCTCCAGGTATGGAGATGTAATAAGCTAAGGAAAGGCAGACTGACCTGAAATGGCCAAATATGTGCTTTCTTTTGAAACCTATCCGATTTGTAAGGTGGGCTTCCACTATACTACAAGGAGATTTAAATGGGATATTTTGTTGTAGAGCTAGTTCTTAGCGCTTATTAACCAAGAAACACCTACAATCTTATCTATTTCTAATGATTTTCTATTGAAACAGAAGTAAAGAGAGATCTACGGCTGGACAGGAAACATTATTGGTTCGTCTGTCCTAACAAGCTTCTTCAATTTAAAATTCAGTACACTTATTTTTATGCATTTGATTGATCTGTTTATTTTTAAATACTATTTTTGGATGAAAATTCAATAATATGTTAGCGATGGATACTATATCTATTGTGTAACATTGTTAGCGTATAATGTAGAATTAAATTATACATATTAGTTAAATTTTCATTAATTACTTAATTTTATACAGGGATAAATGGGACATCTGCTAAGTTGGTACATTTCTCATTATAAGGAATCAAAGCAGGCTAAAAAATAAAATTTTATTTGAGAGCTAAGCATGAATTAGTTGGGACAAAACAATTTAGGCTACATACCATTGACCACTTAATTCCTTACATTCGAGAAATTATTGAAAAATTATAAATGCAATGCATTAGTATCTTTCCACCAACTAGCCATTTCTGAGCTTCTAAGAATTCAGAAATAAGTGGGAAATGGAAAAGATAAACAATATCTATTGAGGGGAAGGTCTCTTTTTATTAGTCAGTCAATACTCAATTATCATATGTCTAATAGTGGAGATTAATTCATATTAATTAGTTAAATAAAATTATCTTGCTGAAACTAAGCAAAATTATTTTTTATTTTATAAAAATAAAACATATAATAAATTATTTTTAAAAATCAGTTAATTTTATATTTATCATATTTTTTTTTTTTAAATATCCATCCTGTTTTGAGCTAATTAATTCTAAATTATAGAAAGGTGAGTTAAATAATCTGGAAAGTAAAGAAGTTTTTTATACCTTTCATCTATTTAAAGTCTTATCTTTGTTTATTCTTCATTATCAGTTGATGGTACTTGGTGAGAGTGGATTATATAATCAGCTATTGAAGTGAAGCCAATATTGATGATTATATAATAAGGTGATTGATAGCATGCATCAATCAAATTATATTGTTCTAAGAGCTTTTGAACTTGTCAATATTTTTTTAAATCCTTGTAAAATATTCATATCATGGTACAGTTATTGAACTTATTGCATTTAAGAATGGACAATTTATAAAATGACTACATTATTCTTAATCATTGGAATATTGTTATCCTATAACATTAATTAGAAAATTAAATGAATGTGCATTGCCTTGAAATAATTTTCTTTAGACAGCGTGTCCAGCAGCCTTGAAGATCAGGAATTCTCTTTGAATTTTTTGTGCTGGTAAAAGATGGAGAGTTTTTAGTCTAATAATTCCTGTTTTTTTATTATTACTTGGCAACAAGTGTATATAATTTGAGAAGAGGATTGATGCCATAGTACTCCTTTTACCATCCCTAATTCTCAAAAACTAGAAAAAGACTCCAACCACTAATTTAGTCCATCAATCTCTCTCTCTTAAACACGTACTTGTTGTATTTTCTATCTCACCTTACATGGCTCATTCTACTTGTTGAAAAACTATAGGGATCTTATGGGACTGTAAAATGTGTAACAAGATGGCTAAATGTTATGTCATTTTTTCCTAAAAGAGGGTTTTTCACATTCCTGAGTCTCATTCGTTAATGTTTCTTTTTTAATTTTCCCATTTTAGATCTTTCTCTTTAAAATTATGAGAATACAACATTGGCAAATTGTAATAAATCGAAAACTATAGAAACGCATGCTAGCAAAATGTTATTTAAAATATGCCATCTTGAAGATATGAATAAGTGATTTATAACATTTGCTATCTGACCACAGAAATAACGTATTAGTTCCAACCGTTCTAGTTCCGAATTTGGATTTTAACTGCTTTACATTCGTCTTCTTAAAATAAATTCGTCCCTTGCTCTTGAGAGCGGAATGACAAGAATAAAGAGTTGCCAAGATTCATTCTATTCTCATAATTATGATTATGGGTAATAGTAATATCACTCATATACACCAAGTTTTAGATCTTAAAACCAAGCAATATTAAATTAAAAATATTACTCATTCAACTATAAATTTCTGTACTGTATTTTCCAGTTTTTTTTTATTTTTGGCGGTGTGTTGAGCGCTCCGTGTAAGAAGTTAGATAACTAATTAATAATAATTATTCGAGTTCATTCTTAAGTCAAAATTGTACATTTTATCAGAAGCCAATCAGGTCATGCAATGGTTCCGATTTAATTTTAAATTTAATCCGATAAACTGACAAAAAGCACCTAGTATTTTACAGTTTGCAGCCTTGAGATCCTTGAATTATGTTTGAATTTTGTATGCTAAATCGTTGAACACCCTGTTTATAAAATAGACAGCATTATTAATTATTCATATAAAGTATATTTTACATAATTTTGTTATTTATATATACTTGGTTTTTTTATACATTCATTAATCTCTATGTATTTATAAATATATGATTTTCACTAGAAATAATTATAAAGACAATAAAAGGATTGATAGGTGTGTTGAGGGAGAGGAAATGTATGGGAAAATAATATTAAAATTTTAAATTTTAAAATGTTTACTAAAGGTGCTGGAAGAAAACCTGCAATTTCTCTTTGATGTATCTGGTTCCTCACGCTGATCTGTAAGGTCATTGTTTGGTTTTATACGAATCTATTTCCACTTTTGGCTATATATTTATGTTTGAATATTTCTCTTCCACATACTCTGCAACCTCTCTTCATGCTTGGTAAGGGCTGTAGCTAACTATCATACATTACTTTAAGGCATAGGACTGTGCTATATATTCTCGCTTTGAGATTTAGAAAGACTTCTTAAGCGATCAAACTACTACATCTCTCTCTTAGTTGAGCGATTCTTAGATTACAGCATGTACTTTTGGTTTGTTTTAATTTATTTTAAATCGATTGGTAATCGTCTTGTTAATTTCAAATTCCTGAACTTGTTAGAACTGCCCTTTTGGAAACATGAAGGCTAAACACTGATATATCACAAATCAGCCACAAGAGTTCGCTAAGGTGAACTATAACGAGTTATACAGATACCAATTCCAACATTTTGATTAAGTTAGATCTTTCAACCTCTGCTGTGTGTAGCAGTAGCTTCATCAGTGTTTATTCACCACTTGGCCTTATTTTTTTTTTAATATTTATGATGAGTGGAACCTTCAGAAGCTGTTCTTCAAAATACTTTGTGATTTAAATTTCTCCTTGACAATTTTCTTTTTTCTTGACAGTTTTTAAGCGCTGGTCTGCAGTTGCCCCAGCAAAACGTGATAGTAGGGGTAAGTACAGATTTCTGTTTGGGACAAGTTTATGTGGTATAAACATATTCCTACTTCCATGCTTTGCCGGGGACACTCCAGACTAAACTTTGAAATAAAACTTCTTTTTTAAAATGAATTTATTCAATTATGTTCTTCATGATTGTCACTGAAGGTTTAAAATGTGAATCTCAGACAAGTTTTAACTTTTTTCGATTACTGCATCAGTATAATAATTATCCATTAACGAACTGTTTGGCACTTGCCCCTCAACCTCTACTGCCTGAATAATTGAGTCTTCCAGATACCTTGTACGCACTTACCCCTTAAAGCAGAGGCAAGTGCATTCTAAGTATTACTAAATTGAAGTATCAATCTCATCAAAATGGGCGTGTTTGAAATGTGGGATTGTATGTACTATTTAAACATAATCATCTAGGAATCATTTTTTGAAAAATAGAGGAAAAATAAAGATTTTACAGTCATGTAAAGTTGAACTTTGTAAAATCTAGTGCGCACTTAGCCTAGCCCCCATTACCTTGTCATATTATAAATGTTATGTTTTGTCTTGTTAAATCTTGTTTGATTAATTATATTTACTTGTTCAGCTCGATGACCAGTTTGAAGAAGAAGTCAGTATTCATAAAGTTGCCCTTCCCGCCAAGCGGATATTTTATGCTCCTACTGGACCAATTAATCCAGAGTACCATGATGTAAGATGCTTTAGTGAAGCTGCAAGGAAAGGGATAGTAAGGTGAGAATTTATATATTTTTGTTTACTTTGATATTATCGACGGATTCCCACCAGCAATCATAGTTTTGATCATACTATGAATCTTTCAAGGAAGAGTACTGTTTGTCAGATGTAGTCCCCACCATATTTACTTCTTACTAGGTTTTTAAACATGAAATAAAGAATTTTCTGTTTTAGCAATAGAATAAACACAATTGTTATCTTTCTAACAGATGATAATTACGATCTCTTGTAGTCTTTAGTAATATTATGGAGACAATATTAAAATTATGTTCAAACAATTTATAAGGATTTGTCTCAGAATATAAGTAGAATGTAAATTCACACAAATTTAAATAAACTGAATTATCATTCAAGCTTCAAGCTTATTGTTGAGGATTATGAAGCATATTCATAATATAAACCAATATTAGGATATTGTGTTCTTGTTTTAAAATAAATTTTTACTATATGATTATTTGTTAATGTTAAAATTTCTAAAAACACAAATCTGAAAACTTTTTTTTAAACGTTGATAAACCTTCTTTCGTGACTTAAAAATATTTTTCACCTTGAATGAATATAATCATCTCAATTATCTTGTTAGAATCAAAGAATGTATTTATCTTTATTAAATTACAAGATCAAAAAGTAAATACAAATTTTTTTGTTGACATGTTCCGATTATATGAAGAGTTTATCATTGATAACAAATTATAATGATTTTTTTTTGTATCATTCATTTAATTAATTTTTTTAAGCATGTTATTAATGGCTGCAAAACAATTGTAATTTGATTTATTATTACATTATAGTGTATAAATATAATAGAAATTTTTTTTCTCCTTATCTTGTTTTCTTCTTATCTCCATGTTTCATAGCTTCAATCTTCAGGAGGTTCTATCTAATTTTAAAATAAAGATTATACACATTTTTTTATTTATTTTTTTTGTATGAATAGGTAATGCTAATATTGCTTGTCATTTTTACTTTCAGTATTTCATGAAATATGTCTTTTTTGAAAATAATTTTTTTTTATATACTACTGTGATCAAAAAGTAAGGTGAAATTGTCATTTAAAACTCCCGGGCATTAGGAAGGCAGGTAAATTTTTTTTTACATGGCCAAATTGTCAACAAAGAATATTATTTGAGCCATATGCGTTGTTTGTGTGAAGCTGTTCGTCTGAAACGGCCGGAATTATGGGCGAACAACTCTTAGTTCCTTTATCACGATAATGCACCGGTTCACACTGCATTGGTTCTTCGCGACTTTTTTGCCAAAAACTCCATTCATATCGTTTCGCAACCACCGTATTCGCCTTATTCGGCTCCATGCGACTTCTGGCTATTCAGTAAACTCAAAAGATCAATGCGGGGACGCCGTTTTGACACAATTGAGGAGATAAAAACCGAATCGAAGAAGGTCTTGAAGGCTATACCGAAAAAAGACTATTCCGACTGTTTCGAGGACTGGAAAAAGCGTTGGCAAAAGTGCGTTTTATCGGACGGGAATTACTTTGAAGGGGATGAAATTGATTTGGAAGAATAAATAAAGAATTTACATTTTATAAACAAATTCATCTTACTTTTTGATCACAGTAGTATTTAATATGTTAAAGCATGATTTCTCAAATTGAATACTACACGCGTGCCACCAGGATACTGCAAAATTTTAAGTTACTAAATTAAAAATTAAGGATTAAAATAAAATAATATTAAAAGGCTTAGCGAACCCAAAAGTTCAATATCGATACCATCAATTGCTGTTTACACACCTCCATGAACCACCCAAATCTTAAAGATCAACTTTAACGTAATCTTCCTACATACGTTTTGGTCTACCGTTGGACATTTTCCAGTCAGCTCAGCATTTATTAACTTTTTAGGGATTCTTTCACTGCTAAGACCAACAACTTTACATACCCATTTCACTGTCGCGATGCTATCACTTCAATTATACTGACTGGATACATGCTTCGCAATTAAATATTAATATCCGCAGTTAAATATTAATGCATCTTTTTATTACAATTCTGTTTTTTATATTACTTCCTTATACGAAGTAAAGGAAGTATTGTATTCGCGAAAATTTTCGGTTTTCAGATTTTGACTATCCTTGAATCCATTTTGACTAGTGGCGTCTGTACGTAGGTACTTTCGTATTTCGCATAACTCAAAAACGGTTAGCCGTAGAAAGTTGAAATTTTGTATTTAGGATTGTTGTAAAATCTAGTTGTGAACCTCTCCTTTTGGTCACTGCTTGATCACCGGAAGTGGTACTTTACTTGAAGGTCATAATTGATTTTTATCAAAAATTATATTAAAATACTATGCAAAACTTCTCAAATTTAGTATTTATGACTTAAATATTGATTTAAATAACATACTAGATTTTGGTCTAAATTGGAAAACCGGAAGTGGTACTTTACTTGAAGGTCATATTAGACTTTCGTCAAAAAATATAATGTAAAACATCTCAAATTTGGTAAATAGGACTTTTATATCGATATAAATGTATTTACTAGATTTTGGTTAAGATTCGTGAGCGGAAAAGGGTACTTTACTTGAAGGTCATAATAAGCTTACATCAAAAATTATATTTAAATTAAAAGAGATCATATGTTTCGGTAATAAAGGTTACAAACGCAATTTGGTTTCCAATCCAATTTAACATTTTTATTACTTGTTTTAAGTGTTAAAATTGAGTCTAAAATACTAGTTTTCCTCCCCATTTGTGAGATCAACAAGTCTTCATCATGAGAATAAGATATTAGTTAAGTGGGTTTTTCCTCTTAAAATGTCGAAACTGTCCATTTCTAATGCTTTATCCAATGATATTTATTGACAGTTTTATTGTTGTCATGGAACATGAAGAAATATCTTGGAAACTAGTTACCTACTGAAGGAAAACGACATATAATAATGAAATGAGACCTCCAGTGACAAGAGTGTGTGTTTGTGTTTGTGTGTCAATAGATGGATGACGGGACGCCGAGTGTCGTATTTTCTGCAATCTTCGGAAAGCAGCAACCAAATTCTGTATCACTTTTTGAGCCACGGATTTATAATTTAATACGCGTACAAGGAAGTCATGTGTTGCCCACATCAGATATTTTCTATTTTATTTACTTCTATGGTTTATTATTTCTTATATCTTGTTATTGCACTATGTCACCAAGTATTGTAGTCTTGATAATTTTTGTTTTGAATGTTTTTGGACATAAGCTTACTTTCTTTAAAAAAAATCTGTTATTTATTCAAATTCTTTTCATTCTTCATATCTTTTTTAATTGTAAAAAAGTAATAAAAAAAAATAATGTTGATAATAATAGGGGTACTGTTAATTTTTTAAAATAATTTCGGGGTGTCCCAGACAAAAAAGTTTAAGAACTACTGTGTTTAAGTATTGTTAATTATTCATCTTGTTCTTATGATATTATTTTCAACTGCTGTAAATTGTTTTGAAATTTATCATTTATAGGTTTTTATTATTCTTTTATCATTTCTTGAACATAACTTAAGAATTAAAATATATTTGCTGTATTCACCAGTTATTTACTATGTCTCTTTTCTTTTTGAGTCTCTATAATAATTCTTTGGAACTCGAGGAATGGTGTTCTATTCCTTCTATAAATAAAGTGAGATCTCAACAACAAATTTTCAATCGATTACCAATATTTCTTAACCTTAAATAGTTAAGAAAATACAAATTATTGGGTAAATAAAATGCTTATGTACAATATCATGATTGTCAAATGTGCAATATAGCTAACTAATGACCATATTATTATTAAAACAAATTCTGAGCGGTGGTCTACTATATAGAAGAATTTGTATACCAGTGCTAACATTTAATTAATTTTACTAATCTTGGATGGAGGGGTGGATTCTTCAGTCATGTTTTTCTTTTCCACTCTTTTTAAAATTTTCTTTATTTTGTAGGTAGGTATGTGTTATCATTTATGCTGTACCATTATTAATGATTTTTTGAGCAGTTTTATGTTTTAAATTTCTTTTAAAATTTAATTTTATGTATAGCTGATGAGATAAATCATTTTAGAGCTGTAAAAGCTGGAGTTAAGGCCCCATTGATAGTACTGGGTAAATATCCTCCGTTCCCTCAGTCTCAACTTGTTTCGCTGCTTGGAGTTATGGAAGGACTGTATGTAGTAAGTAATCCATTGGATATAATAAAATAATTTTACTTTTACAATCTCTGTCATTATTTTCTTATACTTTCATCATGCATGGTCCTTTGATTTTGAAAAAATCATTTGATTATTTAAAATTTGAACGATATATTCTTCCCTACATAAAAAGATTTAAATTTGTAAAGTTTTTAAGTACTTTTCCTTTCTCGTGATAAATTACTTTTTTGAAATAATTTTCTATAATTTATAATCAGAAAACTATTTCCTTGCTTTATTTTAAATGTATTAACATCAGTTGCAAATTTTACCAAATTATGATTATTAGGAAAGTAAAGGCTGTTCTAGACTAAGCTTGCTCTAACTTCCTCCTCAATCTCAAAATAAACTGATTTCAGATGAAGGTAAGCTCCAGAAACAAAATTGACCCAGAACTGTTCCACTCTGAGGTTAAACAAGAATCTGAAATCCATTTTTTAATATCAGAATCTTTATGCCCTCAAATATGTTTAAATAGGGTAAATCCAGGACTAAATTGATTCTGATTCAGCAAGCGACCATCAGTTATGTTATAGTCGTTGGAAATGCAAGTTGGCCTGAATGATTTAAAAAAAAAGTGGAAATAGTTATTTGACTATAAATAACTCAATAACCAATCGAAAAAATATTCTTTTTATTAAATATATGACATTGTCTTAAAAGGACTGTTGTTACTTCTGCTGATTTTTGATAAATGCTTTTAAAAATTGAAAAAATTTTAATCCTTTTCTTTAAAATTATTTTTATTTTATACAGATACCTAGTCAATGATGATGCTTTTGGTTTGTTATTTTCAATCGTAAACCTTTGTAATCGACCAAGAAAAAAAAATATATAACCCTTCCTTCAAAATTTTTGGTTTTACAATTCAAGATATGTAGAATCTAAAAATTGAATAAGAAAAAAATCTCCTGTCTGCAGCTTTTCTTGGACACTACTGGGCCAATTTTTTTTTAATTTGGTACCAAAGTCATAGGTCTATATCTCAGCCATTTATGAAGATAGAGGAAAAATAAAAAGTGCTTTGGAATCGTTATACCAACGGCTAAAAAAAAATTCAATTCAAATAAATTTTTTTTATGTGTGATCATTTGGAAATAATAAACCATAGTTTAATAATTTGTAGCATTTTGGTTTATTATTTTCAATAATAGACGTTTATAATCGACCAAGGAAAAAATTTTTGTAACCCCCTCAAAATTCGCGGTTTTACGTTTTAAGATACGTAGAATCCAAATATCGAATAAAAAAAAATCCAGCCGCTAAATTTTTTTTTAGGTTTTTATTATATTCAATCTTTATTATATTTTATTATTATCAATATATATAATCAATGAAATTCCCTACAAAAGCAATACAAAATTTAAATCGGACTAGTATTAGCTGAGATATAGTATAATGAACTTCGTAGGCTAATTCTCCGTCGCTGCTGGTCATCGTGGCCCTAGCCCTACTGGCTTATCAATTGGGCTTCTTACATCCTCGCATCTCTCTACTTTATTCTTTCTTGGATTATTTCTGCACTTGCTTTAGCTTCCTTAGCCTTTCCTTTTTATTTTTCCTCTGAAGTGCACATCCAATATTTCCTCTGTTTCATTTTACACTCCGATTACATGTCCTAACTGTCTCAGCCTACTTGCATTGACACAGTTTCTTCTTAACAGTCCCAGTTCAGCACTCTCACAGTGATCATCTTGGAACAAGCTTCAAATTTCTTTTCCTTTGGTGCCTACTGCTTAATTTCTTTGCTCAACTTGGTAGTTATTGTTTATAAAGTATTATGTACATGTTCTTTTCCCAAAGCACTCCAAATGCTCATTAGAAAGATAATCCAATTTTCTGAACTGTAAACCAAGCAATTTGGAAAGTCCTGTGAATAGACAGACCAGATATTTTTGAAATGTTACTGTTTGGAAATAATAAATCATTGTGTAATAATTTGCAACGTTTTTATGTTTGTACCAATCTATTCCCATCATATGAGAGTTCTCAAAGTACCATTTTTTTTTAATATATTTTTAGTTTAACCGATATAAGTTGTGTTTTTTGACATTTGCACCTTGTAGCATTAAGCCACAGATATGCTAACATAGACTATCAATAAATTATTTGCAATTAAGCTGTTAAAATTTATTATATTTATTTTGGCATTATATGATATGGATTGGAATAATTCAAGTTGATAGTTTAACTTGTAGAATAAAAGTTTTATTTTCAAGATTGCAATTGCATTTAAAAGTTTTAAACATGGAAGAACCATATACGTGTTTCACTTATAAGTTCTAAGTTAAAGGTGAAACATTAAATTATGTTATAATTAAATTGTATTAATAAAGATAAAGTAATCAATTTGTACTTTAAAAGATCTATAAATGTATACTTAATACAGTTTCATTAAGTTCTTAAATTTTATGGATTGCACTTTAAAAGTTAAAGTAATTACTTTTTACTATTTTACCTGTTCCAGTTAATAAAATAAAAGATGAGATAGAAAAAGCGTTGTAATTTTCTTCTATTTCAGAATCTTCAATATCGTGAAGACTGTCCTAGCAAATATCCTAAAGTGAAAAAGCTTGGAGTACTCAGTCCTGCTAGTCCGAGTTTACCGAGGCTTATTTCTGTGGCTAGTGCTTTGGAAACTGGCAGGTATTTGAAATGAATATTTTATAAATTGATAAAACTATAATTTTGAATAGACATGATCAATTTAAAAAAAAAAATCTATTAAAGGATTGTTGCGAGAGACATCGGTGGGCCTGACCCAGAAAGAATGACTCCTCAACGAGCTGAACAGTATGTTAAAGAAACATTCCCAACAGGAGGAAATGTGAAGGTTGAAGTGGTATCCGATGAAAATACTCTCAAAAAAGAATATCCTCTTTTTTCTGCTGTTAATAGGGCAGCTTCAGGTAAAAAATAAGTCAATCAACTGATTTCTTTTGAAATTCCATTGTCATCTTGACAAATGTGGCATTTTTGGTGTTTGTTTTTTTCTAGAAATCGAGAGACATAAGGGAAGAATAGTGTACCTTACTTATGAAGGCTCAAATGTAACTGATACTCTGTTAATCGTCGGTAAAGGAGTCACTTACGACACTGGTGGTGCGGACATCAAAGTTGGCGGTGCCATGCTTGGAATGTGTAGGGATAAATGTGGTGCTGCTGCAGCTGCTGGTTTTATGAAGGTACAACATATTTTAGTTCTATGTTTTTACTTTTTATAAATTCAGCGAAAATTATCTTTATATTCTACATTAGTTTAATAAGTATAAATCGGAGACTACTGCTTTATTAATATTATCAATTCTTTTAAAAACGAAAAAATGTATGTTCACCACATGGAGTAAATATCATAGGTGTATGATACGCAGTCTAATTATTTTCTAGTCACCATTTTATATTATGAAAAATAACTCAAGAACACATTATAATATAATTCAGTCGAACCTCTATATTTTGAGCATGAAGATTCTTTGAAAACAAATTCGATACATAGAAAGATTGAAATTTTTCACCCTTTTCAGGCTAAAAACAATTGCAGCTATTCTTTAGGATTAAAGAAGTACCAAAGGCAATTTTTTGGGATTAATGATGTAACAATGGCATTTTTAGGGTTAAAGAAAAAAAAAACTGAACCATCAATAACATATATTTGAAAAATTGTACAAATTATATCCGTGATTGCAGATTTTTTGCAAATGTACATTTATAATTTAATAAGGACATGTATTAAAATTTTGCAAACATAGATAAAAATTAATTTATTTTTGTTTTCGTGGAAGATAGCTTTGTCTATTTGTGTATAATTCATCACGAACTCGAGGAGCAATGTTCACAACAAAAAGGCAAAGTTAAATTGAATTTAAAATGAAAATTTCATTCTATTAGGAAAGAGATTTGAAGAATTTAGGTACTCTTGTGCTTCTTCTGAAACAAGATCTTCCCTGAATTTCCATTGCTTTGCAAACCTGTAGAATTTTTTTTTTTAATTTAATTATTATCTCATTCTTAAGTATGTAAACTAGGGGCTCTTTTTGATGACAATAACATTTTATATTTTTTTAAATTGGAATTTTTTGTTCGATTATAGAAATTTTATTCGATATACAGTATATATGTTTTCTAATAAAAATTCAAGGTTCCTAAAAAAAGTTCGATATGTAGAGATTTTCGATAAAGGAAAGTTCGACTGCATATTATATTATTCCAAAAAAATTTAGATAAACTAATACTGCATGTATGTTTACCAATGAATAATTTTTTTTATTAATAGAATCATTATTGTATATTTTTCATCATTTATTTAACTTTCTTATTAGTAGTAATAATATTACTGGAATCTGTGAACTTGAAAATTGTTCCTAGTCTTATTCTAAAAATTTTAATTGTCTCTGTGCTGACATAATTAATAAACTAAATTTAAAATAATAATTTTCAAAAAAATGAGGATTCGTAATTATAGACAGGAAAATATTTAAAAATTGGAATTTAATGTTTTATTTTAAAATAAAATGTTTTCATTTATATGATAAATAAATAATGTAGGGCACAACCACACAGAAATAAATACTTCAAATAATAGTTTTAGCTCTAAATAGAATTTGATTAAAACAATTATCTAAATTTAATAGAATTATTTTCAAATTTAGTATTATATACTTTTATATCATTGGGAATAATATTCAGTTAGCAGAAGTGGTACTATACTTGAAATTCCAAACTGCTTAATATTGAATCGGCACAAGGTCATGTGCTGGCCACATCAGATATTTTAA
This sequence comes from Rhaphigaster nebulosa, assembly GCA_948150685.1. Lineage (NCBI taxonomy): Eukaryota > Metazoa > Arthropoda > Insecta > Hemiptera > Pentatomidae > Rhaphigaster > Rhaphigaster nebulosa. The sequence goes on from OX411308.1 coordinate 18,038,090, forward strand.
ATGGTTTTCTAACGCCTTTAGAAATAAAATTTTAAGTCTAACACATCCAGAATTATGATTCAGGGCACCATCACAAGTAACCAATACCAATAAATGTCACAACACCGAGTGTCGTTTTTGAGATACTGCTATCTTCAGAATCTAGTAATCAAAGAATGATTCAGGATCACTTTTTGAGCCACCGATTCATTGTTTGATAGTTATACAAGGTAGTCATGTGATGTTCACATCAGATTTTTAATTAATAGTAATAACATTATTATGCAAATATATTATTTATTTGGCAGGTGGTTAGCATACTGAAACCAGAGAATTTGAAGGTTGTTGCTGGTCTTAGTTTAGTCAGAAATAGTTGTGGAGAAAACTCATACGTTGCAGATGAAATCATTACCTCACGAGCTGGAAAGAGGATCCGTATCGTCAACACAGATGCAGAAGGAAGAATGGCAATGGCTGATGTCCTTTGTTATGTAAATAATACATTAATTAATGAACATTTGAATTAACATATATAAAAAAGTAATATTGAGTAAATTATTTTTTTTGTAGATGAAGGATATAGCCAAAAAAGCTGTCAACCCACATCTGTTTACTATTGCTACTCTTACAGGGCATGCTTTCCGAACAGTTGGAAGTGGTTATACTGTAAGTTGTTGCTAGATAGTGAAAAGTTATGTCGATTTACATATTCTTAAACCTGAAAGATTGTCATCATAGCCTAAATCTTTACTATTTAGATTATTATTATTACTAATGGTGAGAGTATGGTTTACTGCGGAAATGTATGAAGGAGAATCTTGTTTGGGGGTGCGATCAATAAATGAACACACAAATAAGAAAAGACTTATTATAATGTGTTTTAGGCCATCATCTGGGCTAAGAAAAAACTAGATAACAAAAGATGTAACAACAGTGGCAGTACCAGTAATAATAAAAAAGTTAACAAACAGTAAGATGAAGAAAGTATAAAGAAAAATATGATCGGAAACGCGAGTAAATAGTCTTTTGTCATTCTATAAAATCTACTAAAAAAAGTGACCACTTCATGCTCGACATTACTCCAGAAGTAAGCTGATTCGCTTAAAATCAGTTGCTAGACTAAGTGGGTGAAGACAGCAGTCCTCTATAGCTCCCTCACTTACTGCTGCTGTTCTATCTGCTCTTACTCCCTGGTGTTTTGTGACCACAAAGGAAAGAAACAAACGCTGATATATCGTTGTATCGGCCTTTGAAATATCGGTATCGGCTAAAATTTCTATATCGGTTTATCTGTATGTTCAACTACTGAAGTTTTATCAGTTACTAGTTATCTTCAATAACAATTCATTTTAATTTTATTTTTCTTAACCCATTTACGGCCAAGCCTAAAATTAGTTTTGATTTTTTAACATAGAAATGTTTTTAGAGTAATCTAATTAAATAAATAAACCAAAAAAAATGTTTTTGTTCAGCCATAATTGCGGTACAAACTGTTGCACTCAGGCAACGTTGGTTTATAAGGTGTAATGCAAAGTTGGCTTGGAAGAAGAGTGCCACAACGCAAAAATTTTAGTTTTTGAAATACTGGCACAATTTAATTCATGATTCATGTTTAAATGATTAAAAAATAAGTATTTATTTTTTTTTTTAAACAAATAAGGTAAGAAAATTTTCGACTTCATGTTTTTTCAGTGAGTTAGGGACAGCGAAAAATCTAAGTAGGTAAACTTCAAACTCTTCTGTAATATTCCACTTTTTCCTATTGTGGTACTCTTCTTCCATATATACAGATATGTATGTATATATAAATTATTATTTTATTTTTTCAAATATAGGTAGAGTTATATATTTATCCATGACATGAAGTGACACTATTTCATGAATTTTTTTAATTTTTATATAAAATGTAAAAGAAATTGGAAACAAAATTTTAGTTATTTATTGGTGGTATGTTTCAAAGAAATCAGAGTGTAATTTAGCATTATATTGTTCGCACCCAGTAGTGGATCTAGACTTTGTGGGGCCATGGACTCGATATTGCGGGAGCTCCCAAAACTATCAATTTTTTGTCTATAATGTATTGGTCATTTATTTAATTTTTATAGGCGTTGGGTCCCCATGGACGTGGGGCCCTGACCGGTCGTTGCCTTCGCCTCTCTCTATTGGATTCCCCTCTATTCACACCTATTAATTTTTAGGGTTTTACCTACTGTACAGCTTTGCCTTGAAATGTTTAATCATATGATCTCCTTCTTAGCGGCATCTTTTACATCTTGAACTAGGCACTTTACGGTGCACTACACATTTCTAATAGTTCTTGCAGTAGTGAATACGATGAAAAAAAATTGTCTATAAAAAAATATCCATAATAAATTATTAGAAAAAAAAACTAGTTTTAGAAAATTCCATATTCCAATAACTGGTCTCAATTTGGAAATTTTGACACTTTTATCCAACTGATTGTTAGAAAAATAAACAAATAATAAGTAGGAAAAATCAACGGGCATGAGCCTGACTTCATTAGAAAAACTTCATATGAATGGCCAACGCTGTGTATATGCAACATTAAAGTAAACCGGCTATTATAAAAACAATAATTGATTTTATACAAAAATTTCATTACAACAATAATAAAAGACAATGTTACAAACAAGGAATCCAAATGATTTAATTACAGCAGCCTTTAATTGACCGAAATTTAAATTTAAATTTTACTCATTAATGTTGAAAAATAACCAAATTCTCTATTTTTTTAATGAAAAAATACCAAGAAAATTTAAATAAAAATTATTTTTATTAATTATCAACTTTAAATTAATAGCTGATGTAATAAAAAAGAAAAATATTTAAATTAATTGAAGAAAAAAAAAAGTTAAATTAATGTTGCGTATACGCAACAGTGGCCGTAAATGGGTCTTTCTATTTTCTTTTTTAGCTTAAAAGAGAAAATAGATCATACCATAAAGATAATAGATGATACTTCTTTTTAAATTAGCATTCCAAATATAATCAAATTTTCAAAATTTGAATTTTTAATGCTTTTCTAATTTTTTTTTATTCATAAAATATATACCACTATTATAAACTACTCTCATTTTTGTTGAATTCAGTTCAGTAGGAAAGCAAGATTTTTTGTGACTTTATGGTGGCTTTTCTGCCAATTTTTTTTAGATTTGGCATCAAAGTCACAGGCCACTCCAGATTGATCACTTAACATTATTGTCTGCCATTTCATTTCAATATGCCAGCCATATCTCGGCCATTTATGAAGATAGAGGAAAATTATAAAGTTTTTCAGAATCATATTAAAGCAAAAAATTAATCCGAATAAATTTGTAATTTTTTTTATTTTAAAATATTTGTAAATTGTAAACCATAGTGTAATAACTTGCAGCATTTTTAATATTAATTTTATGAAATGATTCATAGTTATAACTGTGCTGATGCTATAGATTGTAGTTATAACTGTATTTATACTATAGATTGCATTGGATAATGGTCCAGCCAGGCAGAAATCATTTGCCCAACTGCTACAAAAAACCGGAGAAGTTGTTGGAGATATGTTTGAAGTTAGTACAATCAGAAGAGAAGATTATGAAGCTTACAAAGGTATTAATTAATATCACTTTCTTCACCAAAATTATTTAAAAAACAAAACAATCATTTTATAAACAATTTAACATTTCAAAATAATCTGAATTCATATAAAATTTTTAATTCAAAATTATATTTTGGGCAAAGTTTATTATAATCAGAAACAACCATACTTCTGTTTTACATTTATTATTCTATCCTTCTCAAAATACAGCCTATTGCTGGTCATCTTTTCTCAAACACTATGTTCATTGCAAATGATACCAAGACTGGTTATAGCACACTCTATTCGGATTAATTAGGAACTATTTATTATTTGTAAACTATAGAAACTGTATATTTTATTTCTTCAATTTATTTAACAATTTCGCATATGTGATATTGAAATTACCAGAATCTGTCTTAAAATTTACTGTTTATCCAAATTTTCTGTTATTGTAGACTTCTAAAAACATTATTTTCTTTGTAAAGAATTTTAACGTCTTCAAAATATAATTTGTGATCTTTTTCTGTATGATGTACCAATGCAGTTTTTCATTATATTTTTGGTTATTTTTATTTTTACAATCATATGTATGTTGGTAGATCCTGTCATTTATATATTGGGCGCTTTCTGTATAGTATACTCCAGGGCAATTTAAACAATTGATTTTATAAAGTATACCTGCTGTTTTATTTTATTTTATCTTTCATGTTGCTATGTAGTTTGGATATTTTATTTGTAGGTATGTATCCAAATTTATATTCCGGTACATCATAATTTATAAATGTTCTATTCAAACTATGGGATAATTTATTTATGTAAGTACATTTTCTATATTTTACATTATTCTTGTTTGGCGTTGTAATATTTTTATTTCATACTTGTTTATTTGAATTTTTATCCATATTTATCTCCGAGTTCCTGCTTTTCTTATAAAATTTAGTGGATAAAAATTATCTTGAAACAATCTATATATTTTGGTTTTTATTACTTTGATTTTTGGTTTATTTGTTATTTTTAATGCTTTATTTATAACATTACTAATCTTCATGTGGCAAGGGTGGTTAGAAAAATAATCCCAAATAACATTACTAAATCCATCCCTTCTAGTCCATTCCGTAGTTAGTTACTTATTCTCGCTATATATTTTCTTGTCTAGAAATATTATTGCCTTATTATTTTCGCTTCTGTTGTGAATTTTATTCTTTTTTTTTTTAATAATTATTCACACTTTTTAAAAAAGTATCTATTTTATATTTTTCTATTATACACAAAATGTCATCCATATATTTTCTATTTCTATAGTGAATTCTATATTTGTATGAAAATAATTTAATTTACCAAGAAATAAATTAATATCATCCTAATTCGCAATCCTAAAAATATTGTCAAGGTATTTTACCAAAATTTTAGGTTTATCATTACTTGATCTCAGAGTTTCTTTTAATAATTTATTCATAAAAATGCTGCTTTTGTTGGCAGACAAAAACCCTTCCATTGGAATACCATTGCATTGTTTAAAATCTTTGACAATATAGATATTTTTATATCTATAATTTTTTATAATATATAAATTTTTATATTTTATATCTATAAATTTTTATATTATAATAAATATAATTTTTTATATTTGATAAAAACATTATTGCTCATCAATTTTAAAAAAAATTCTAAAAATAAAAATAAAATAATAATAAGGCTCAGTATTCTGCCATTGCTTCCAATATTTCTAGTAGTAAATTACTAAATTAGGAATTCGCACCAAAACTGATTAGTTTATCTTATTTATTTATACTATCCAGAGTTTCTTTTATTTGTAAAGAATTTTCAACATAAGTATTTTGCTTGTTTATAAAATGTAATAATTTTTGGAAAAATTTGGATATTTTGAATGTTGAGATTTTATGGAATTCACTATGCAAACCCGTAAATATTTGTCCTTTTTATGAAGCTTAATTTAACTATATATTCTTGGAGTTTGTACTGTAGTCGGTTTTTTTTTTTTTTTTCTTTATCAATAATTATGTGTTTATACAATTTGTTTATTTATTTAATAAATTTTATGGTTATATCTTCTGTGGAATCTTTTCTAATTTTGATATAAGTTGTTTTTTCTGATGATATATATTATACATTTTATTTCCATACATTCCCTTGATAATAAAAATAACTTTTTAATTAGATTTAGTTCTGGATGTTTATTTTATAATTTGCCAACTTTATCAATGATTCTATTTAAAGGGCTGTTTGATTTTTTTATTTCTAAGTAAGTACTAACAGAAGAAAAAGTTATGCTGCTTCCAAAGGTATTAATTAATATAACTTTCTTTTATACTTAATTTTTAAGTGAATGTAAATTTGCTAATTTTATAAAATGCTATAGGAAAAACTGAAGGTGAAGATGTGATACAGGCTGAGAGCTTACCGTCAGCTCAGTGTAAACGAGGTCATCAGGGACCGGCAGCCTTCCTTATCATGGCCTCTGGTCTTGAAAAGGTATGTTATACTTTACTTTAAGTTTCTGGAGTCGAAGCTTTTAAAAAAAAAAAAACTGGCTCATTGAGCTCACTTGCCTCCCTACTTGAAATAAATTGTTAGTTTTCTTAGAAATTCCATTTAGTTTTCATCAAATAATATAAAAGTAGAAATTAAACTACAACAATCACTCAAGTTTAGGCATTTTAAGTTTCAAGGTTGTAGCTCGACACACTCACATTTTTCCCTCTTAAGATTTTTAAATTTTATACTGTCTTTTTTTAAACCTATCGAACCTACCATCACTTGCAGGAAACTTGATAGATTAGAATTCCGTGCTTGCCCAAACCATTTTTAAAAATGCTTTTCTGGTTGCGGGTACTCATCAGTCTTAACGTGCTATACTTTGCTGTTCTAAGAAGTCTGAGAGTCGAGTTTTTTCCTTTTTCTTCAAAATCATACCAAAATGGATGTTATCTCAATGGAGGAACATTGCAATGCATGGACACATCAGTTCCTTTGTCCCTACCGCCTATGGCTTTAATGATTTTTTTGTTTTTATTTTTTAATGGAAAAACTTGTTAGACCTTTTTGTTGGCATTATCAAAACAACTGAAACAAATATCAAATTCGACAAAAAAAAAATTGTTTAAATATAAATAAAAAATTAAAACAATTAAAATTCATTATAATGGTCCCCTCTTACTCGCTCTCCTCTCTCCCTCTTTTAAGGTGAAGTCTTCACTATAATATTGCTCTAACCTTCTGATTTATCCACCGAATAATGTCAGGTATCAATAAGCCCAAGAAACATTAGTGCAAATGTTTCCTATCCTTACTCAGCCCACTAAATTTCTATCAAGAGAAAATTTAGCATAAGAAGGGCTCTACTCATGTGGCTACCTCCATAATATAATACAGTGAGTATGATACAGGTGAGATGGGAATGAAGAAAGGTATAGAAGGGCCCTAAGGCCTTAACCTACCTCCTCCCTTTTTAACGATCTCCCTATCTTGAGCAAGGATGGGATGTGGAAGAAAACTACCACATGGCATGATTTCAAAAGAAATTCTTGGTCTTATAAAGACTCATTCCAATTGGTCTCATTAGTACATGGTCAGCACGTTAATACCAGACTACTCTCATAGAAGATCCTGACGCCACCTCAATTGTGACACCTGGGTAGGCCTTACACCCGTAGTGGTATTTAGAATGATTGAATTCTTTTAAGGGGACAGCCCCCACACCAGTTTTTCTAACTCAAGGTACATGTGTTGGAGCGCTTCCATGTGAACTTCAGGAGAGAATGGTTCCGATAACCAAGTCCCCTTAATATAATACAATAGAATCCCGATATTTCATATTCCAGCAATTCATATAGAAATACCTTCTTTTTTCTTTTTAAGGTGTAAAAAAATATAAATTAAATTTGGTAATCAGAGACATCTATGGGAGAATCTATGCCCTTTTGTTTAAATATTTTTACATATTACCTTATCAATTATTGTTAATATTTTAATCTTGTCTGGTATGTATTAATTCTTTTAAAAAAAAGTTTGATTTTTGTATTGGTTCATATTATAATTTTTCGCATTTATTTTCTTATTGCATAGCTTTTTGATGTGAATGTTTTTGAATTTGCTACAGTGAGGAGCAATTCAGAAAATCTTATAACAAGATTTGGAGTTTGACCTTGTAGCTCCGAACGTATCTTTTATGTCCCAAATCTAATTACTCTCGTCGATAGCCAAAGAACTTTATGTTAAGTGGGGAATCTGATGCATTGTATGGAGTGGAACAATTTTGTTGAACAATACAAGATGTGTCTCCATTTTGAGTTTGTTTTGACCAATTTAAGTTTTGATCTACAGCTGTCGTCAAGATCGATTGATTGTGCGTATAAAAACATAAATGGTTATAGTTACTTTAAATAGGTTCAAGTTAAAAATTATAAAACAATGTAATGTTGAATTATATTCATTGAAAAGCCAAGTTGAAATGTCAAAATTTCACACGGTTCAGAAAAAGCAATCCAATGATACCTATGAAACCCACCCCCCATGATCAAGTGAAGTGATACTGAGAACACACTGCAACCAAATCATCGATGATGTGAGTATATTGTAACGTTCCGTTTTTTGGGGAAATAAATAAATGAAACTTAATTTCCCTTTTGTATATATTTATTTGTTTTATAAAACTTTGACTCTAATTCTCAGGGGGGTTGCTAGACAATCAGACACAGACACACAGAACTATAACTATTACAAACATAATACAACGTGAAGCGTCAATTATCTTAAATTTAACACTTAACATTTTAAAAACGATATCAGGTCTTTGAAGAACGACGGTCGTGGTCTATGGGATATAAATAAATGTGTTACCAAATGATGTGGATCTGGTGGATGTAGTTTCACGGGAGCTCTTAAGACGTCTACGCCGGTGCCTGGTCTTCACAAGAATGCTCTCCTTTGTTGTCTGTTACCCTCTCCAGCTTTCAAAATGGCGAACTGCCATTTTGATTATCTAATACAAATGGACCATTTATGATTTTCTTAAGTCCTCATTTGATGAAAATCTCTTCTACTTCTTTTTGATTTTCTTAGATCAGGTTTATTGTCGAAGTATTGACAAATAGGTCATCTTCACCCACTCGATCATTATGGCAGAGGTTCTGTTGAAGTCAAAATAGAGCCGCCATGTTTTAAAATGCCAAGCATCTATTTTGGTTCCATTTATGATAACAAACACACCCCTCATTATAATTTATGATGATTGCAGTCAGGATAAATAAATGTTATATTATTTTCCTGAGAATCCCTACTTCCAAATATTAAACCTAATTTAAGATATCTAAAACAATTATTTACTACGTACCTATAATATGAAAAAAGGTGTATATTACATTTCTCCCTCCTTCTAGGTAAAAAAAAATAATAATGATATTTTGCACGCAAATATTATTATTATTTTTTTTTTTCATTTTAAATTATACAAGAGAATACTGAAACATTCATACTCCATTCATTCAATTAAACATTAATCCCCAATTGCCTCTGAGTTACTAATAATTACAATTTTTTATTTCCTTAATTACTAAATTCAAGTTTAATTTTATTCTTCATTTTCTTCTTAATTATTGATTTACATAATTTTTCTTATCTCTAAACAGAATACAATTAAACTATATACAAACATTTTTTCAAAAACTATACATAAATCATATAAAAGAACAAATTGAGAGAGGACAGTTACATTTTCATTATATACAAACTAATTTTTGTTGAGACCCCAATAAGATGTGGTTCTATTAATCAAAAAACAGGATATTGTGACTAAGTGAGAAACATTGTTATGCTTGTCGATTAGGTTTCATTTAACCAAAACCAAGGAAAATAGGAATGAGCGAGAGAAGATTGTCCATCAGAAAATGAGTAAAACAACAATTTAATTGTACCAAAAATAATCACTGTCATTGTTAATAATTAAATTTTATTTAAGTATTCTACTTGAATTTGTATTACAGCTCTTGCGAGCAAGGCCTTATAATTTTTAAAGAAAACAAAAAATGTTAGCTCTGCGCTGAGCACCAATTATTTTAAATTCACATATAAACAAATAGCATCAATAGCTGGTTAACATATCACTAAAACATGTAATGATTATTAAGAAAAAAGAAAATATGGATTCTCATATATGGTACATCTTATATGAGAATTTTGAATTATTATTGCAACTACACACCATAAGAAAAAACAAACAAAAACAAGGGTTGAAAGAAATAAATATTTTAAATTTAGGTCAAAAACTAAAAATTATTTTAGAGATAAATATTCCTAAGTTAACTACAATTCATGAATAATCGATGATCTGACTATTGGTTACAAAAATCAACACCTATTAAATGAGAGATATTTTTCTATAAATCAACTAAACATTTTTTATTAAAATCAAAATGACCTTTACTTAATAACAATATTGAAAAGGGTGTTCTTTAAAAATATTTCATGTTTATAAATCAATCATCAGGAATAACAGTAATAAAAGAGATAAAAATCATTGATTCTAACAACCAATTTTAAAGATGAGACGATTGATTTGTAAAGAAAAATAACTGTCTATTCCAACCCCCTGAAATAAAAATGTATTGATTTTTTAACTCTCTTTTTTAATTTTAAGCATCATAGAAATATCCCAAGCCTATACAAAAATAATAAATTGCATTTTTCTTTCTCTCTTTTTTTTTTTTTTTTTTTTTTTTTTTTCATCAAGTTATTTCCATATCCAAATTTTTCCATTTTATTTTTAATAAGTTTCTGTACCGGCTCATGATCTAAATGCAATCCACCCAGGTCGTACACTTTAAATGTACTCCTAAAGCATAAGGGCTTAATTCCAAGCATACACTGCATAGGTGCATGTCTGATATAAGTTAAAAAGCGGGAAATATTCAAGATAGATATAAAATCATTCCATCTATTGGTGGCAAACCGGGTGGCATTATTGCATAAACACTTTAATGGGGTATTAACTTGTTCCGTGAATTCAAGATTGGATTTTTGATCCCCAAACACTTTGACATTCTGATTTTCATTCTCTTTTTTACCTAACCGCCCAATCTCATGTTTATATTGCGGTTCTATTTTCATAAACATGTTGCTTGTCTTATTTTCTTTCACGAGACAGTCATCAAATTTTTTGGATAATTCGGAGTCATTTCTATGAACTACATTAATTTTTTCCGATATTTCAGCATTTTGTGAGGTCAATTTTGTTGTTAAATTAGTTTCAACTGGATCATCTTTAATTATTGTCAGTCCCGGTTCACATCTTTCTGGTATTACTGAATTATTTGTTTTATTATCATTTTTTAAATTTAGTTCTTCATTTATAAAATTAACAGTTTGAAATTGTTTATTTAAATTATTACCTTTTTTATCGAGTTCAAGACTTCTTTCATCAAGTTTTTTATCTAATTCTTTTAAATCATTTTTAAGTTCCTGAAATCTTTCCTCGGCTTTTTTATCGGATTCACGACTTCTTTCCTCGGCTTTTTTATCGGATTCACGAAATCTTGCATCCTCTTCTTTATCCATTCTTCTCAAACTAAATATCAAATGTTTCAACACGCTATTAATGTCTAAATTATCACTATTCATATCAATTACTAAGTCTTTCTCATCTCCTAGCCATTGGACAAGCGTCTCTTCCGGAATCCTATCCATAATTTTCCACTTTTAAATAAAAATTTAACACTTTAAAAATTTCTGTGAGCTGCGTACTGATTGTCGTGACCTAATTTTTAACGAATAAGGCCACGCGTTATTGGGCGACAAATATGTAACGTTCCGTTTTTTGGGGAAATAAATAAATGAAACTTAATTTCCCTTTTTTATATATTTATTTGTTTTATAAAACTTTGACTCTAATTCTCAGGGGGGTTGCTAGACAATCAGACACAGACACACAGAACTATAACTATTACAAACATAATACAACGTGAAGCGTCAATTATCTTAAATTTAACACTTAACATTTTAAAAACGATATCAGGTCTTTGAAGAACGACGGTCGTGGTCTATGGGATATAAATAAATGTGTTACCAAATGATGTGGATCTGGTGGATGTAGTTTCACGGGAGCTCTTAAGACGTCTACGCCGGTGCCTGGTCTTCACAAGAATGCTCTCCTTTGTTGTCTGTTACCCTCTCCAGCTTTCAAAATGGCGAACTGCCATTTTGATTATCTAATACAAATGGACCATTTATGATTTTCTTAAGTCCTCATTTGATGAAAATCTCTTCTACTTCTTTTTGATTTTCTTAGATCAGGTTTATTGTCGAAGTATTGACAAATAGGTCATCTTCACCCACTCGATCATTATGGCAGAGGTTCTGTTGAAGTCAAAATAGAGCCGCCATGTTTTAAAATGCCAAGCATCTATTTTGGTTCCATTTATGATAACAAACACACCCCTCATTATAATTTATGATGATTGCAGTCAGGATAAATAAATGTTATATTATTTTCCTGAGAATCCCTACTTCCAAATATTAAACCTAATTTAAGATATCTAAAACAATTATTTACTACGTACCTATAATATGAAAAAAGGTGTATATTACAATATCTACCATTGAGACACCCATGTCTAGCATTTTTATTATTTAATCATTCCTGCATCGATGCCAGATTTTGCATCAATTGTGTGTGTTCACAAATTATGAAAACATTCTGTAGTAGCTAGTGCAAATTTCATAATTACATTTGTCAACAATCAGTTCAGGCGTAAGTGTAACGCATGTGACCATTTATGGATTCCACACTGGTTCAAGCCACCACAGGGAAAACACATAAAACAGGTTATACAGAGGAGGCAGTGGCTCACTTTACACTGTGCAAAATGTGTAGGAATTCTCAGGAAAAAGTGCCTATGTTGTCAAGTTTGAATATTTTCGTGTATTTATCTAAGCAGCACGGGTTGTCTGTGTTGACACAAATGGTCCATGTTAAGTAAATATTTCCATCACAACTAAAATATGTTCGTGTATTCATCTAAGCAGCATGTGTTGCCTGTGTTAAGAAACAATTTAGTACATGTTAAGTAAATATTTCCACCGGAACTAAAATATGGAGATCTGATTTGATCTGATCTGATCCATTTAAACCTTGAACTGAAGATAAATATATAACATTTGAAACTAGTTTTCAATAAAACAAATTTATAGAAGTGGCAAATAATTATTTATTTTGATTAAAAAGAAACTTCTCTCTAGTAAACCAAAATTGAAAAGAGGTAGAAAAATAGTTATTAACTAATGATTAACACCTGCACCTGAGACCAGTGGATGTTGGTTTGATTCCAACTCCATGAGCCCACTGATCTCATCCTTTCAATTTGTCTGCTCATCTGGAAACATCTTGAGCTCCCTCTTCAGCCATTCTAGGATAGCCCAGCCCAATAAAGTAGACAAATCTTAGCTATTTTAAAGCCTTGACTTCCCATTACAATTCCAATATCTGTAAGTTAAGGTCGGTTAGATCACAGTCATCTTATTCAGGTGCTGTCAAGTCGCTTTGGAGAAGACTATAGTTTTTAAATGTATATATAAGAATATTTTATATTATATAATATATTATATTAATTATATCTTATTTTTTATATTTTTATATATTTTACATTATATAATTATATTTTATATTATATAAGTATATATAAGAAGCCTTTTTACTTCAACAAATCTTCAGTTTATTTCGGATTGTGTATATTCTAAAATGAATTAATTTTAATAATATACCTATTATTAAAATTAATTTATTAAATATTAAATAAATAATTAATTAAATAAATAATTAGTAATATTTTATAAGCCAAATAATTTAAAAATTTCTGTTAACAGCATGGACTGGATTCGACCGACGGTAGACTTTACTATACTCATTTGGATATTGCTGCATCTGCTGGAGCATTTCCCGAACAAGCAACTGCTTGCCCCGTCCTAGGTCTCGCTGCCAATTACTTAAGTGTTCATTCTTAAATCATCGAAGTCGTCATTTTAAGATTTTCTTATTTTTAATAAATAATTCATGTTACTGTATTATCAGCTTGTTAAATGGCTTATTTTATTCAATGTATGTCTTAATTTGATAATAAAATATGATTTGATATAAAATAGTAACTTTTATTGCTGATTTTTTTTTTATTCTTTATATTTCTCCATCATTATTTTCATTTTTAAAATTAACTTTTAAAGAATGGAAACTATATTTAGTGTAATTTTATTTTTATGGAGGATTGGTAAATTGTGTTTGAAAATTTAAAAACAAATAATTTTAAAAAAAGTATAAGAATATGAATCTTCACTGGATTTAACTGAGTTGATAAAGCAAGTATATAACTTTATTTAACAATATAATGCTTTCGATAATGATATATATTCTGTAAATAGGCCTCTGATTTTGATGAGATCAAATTGCTCCATAATATTAAGGCAAAACACCAGAGCTCTATTTCATAATAAAGTACAAATATAAGAGTGCAAGTAGACCTATGAATTATTACGTATAGGAAACACTGTGAAATTTTATCGTGTTTCAACATTTCACAGTGTACTATATGCGTAATAAATCATAGTTCTACTTGCACTTGCACTTTATTATGAAATAAGGCTCAGAATTCTATCTTAACAAGGCCATTTTGTTTTTTATAAGACAACTTCTGTGTGTATAAAGGTATGAAAAGCTTAGTTACCATCTACTTCAAATTTAGTTTGACCACCAGTTTCTCCAACTATGCATAAACCTAAAATCCCAAAGCTGATTTGTAGTATTAAGATTTTAAATATTTTATATACTGATTCATATGATATAAACAAACCTACTCTAAAAATAAAATTTATTTGAAAGCTATAAATAATAAAACATTGTTGTTATTTGTTATTCGATAGATAATCTGAATTATCCGTTATCTATTAGTTGTTATTCATTATTTAAATTTCATTTGATTGAAGTAAAATGTGTCAAAATTGTCTGGTTTTTCATTCGCTTTTCCTCTAATATCTCGTAAACGGGTTAATGGATTTTTTCTTTTCAGACCATTTCCTGACTGTTTAGAGGTAAATTAAAAGGAAAAAAAGAATAAAAAGTAGGAAAATGTTGACATTCATTTTACTTTTGAACAATCTCTAAAAAACCTGTACCTCTACAACCCGATAAGGGTCTTGGGTTCAGTACTTGGTAAGGGCCGTACTGTTTCTAGGCCAACAGTTGTGCAAGGAGGTGATTCGGCCAAGATCACGCTCAACCGCCAGGTTTTTCCCCCAATTAAGGGTACCCACTTTATAGAGGATGGGTGAGCCCCAGGAGGGTCTCCCGATCCCACAGGGTTGATCCACGGCTGAATACAGAATAAATAATTATCTGCCTCAGCCGGTCTCGAACTCGGGACCTTGAGATTAGTAGCGCAGAACCTTACCCACTGAGCTACCCCGCTCCCTACAATCTCTAAACAGTGGAAAAATCGTTTGAACAGGGAGAATCCATTCACCTGTTCGCGAGATATAAGAAGAAAGTGAATGAAAAGTCAGAAAATTTTCACACTCGTTTTTCTGTTTAATTTACATATAAATAGGTGGAAAACCCGTCGAGATATGAGGAAAAGCGAATGAAAAGTTGGTCTGAATAATTAAAATTCAATTATTCGATTTTTTAGTTGAACAAGTCGAATAACGATTAAAAAGATAACAGATAATTTCAATTTATAGGTTATTTAGAATAACGAATAAGAAACTTATTTGTTATTCGTTAATCGAAAAATAACTAAATCATTTGTTATTTATTATTCTTTAGTCGAAATAAATTTTGCCCAACACTGATTTTAGCCCACAAAAGAGAATAAACATTCATGAATTATTAAATAAAGTGAGCAGATAGGTAATTGAAATTATGTACAACTAATTAGATCTACAGATGCTTTTTCAGATCCTTGTAAATTGACTCACAAGATAAAATTAATTTTGATTTGCACTTTAGTTCTATTGATTCTAATAAATAAAATTCACAATCTAATAAACACCTTTTGAAATTTTAGTGTCTTTTGCAACTACAATATTTAAGTGCGAAAAGACAGAACAACTGTTAATATGGAAATAGAATAGTAAAATAAACTTTATTCTGGAACCAGGTCCCTTAAGAATAATAAGTATGTGCAAGTAAAAAAGAAAACAGAAAATAAATGTCTGGCCTGAGACAAAGTTAATAAAAGTCAATTGATACAATAATCTCTATTATAACATATAAGTAAAGAAAAAAAAGAACATTCTTCTGGTAAAAGAATAAATATAATTTTACTGACAAAAAAAAATGAAAAGACAAAACAAAAAAAAGAAAGAAAAAACAAAGAAAATTAAAATATAAAAATAATGAAACAATCCATGCCAAAAACAATTACTCACAACTAAACAGAATTTCATGATTGGAGGATATAAAAATAATGAAATGATTCACAGAGTTGATACTTTGTATGATAATTGAAACAAATATTTCCTACTGATCAAGATATTAATCTTGAATTAAAATTTCATGATTGGACAGCATCTTTTTGGGATGTGAGGAGATGTTGGAAAAGGTGGAATTTGAAAGAGAAGAAGAATGGCAGATAGAAGAAGGGAGGGAATTCCAAATGATAGTGGAGTGGACAAGAAAGGAACGCTCGAATGAATTGGTTCTGTGGGAGGGAGTATAGAGATCAGAAAGGCGTGATCTTGTTTCCTGTGAATGGATAGAGGATTTGAATTGAGTAGAAATAGGAAGGGTGCTGGGAGTTGATGGTTTGGTACAGGAAAGATCCGAGGAAATATTGTCTATGAGCATATGGGAAGAGCCACTTCAATTTGCCATAAAGATATGATGCGTGTGACCGCTTCGATGTACTGAGGACAAATCTTAACAAGCAGTTCACGATACGCTTCAATCTGTCCTCGAGTACAATCAAGGGGCCACCTTGTACTATACAGCCATAATCAAAGTGGGGAAAAATGAGAGAGGATACGAGGAGCTTACGGGTGAATTGTGGAAGAAGATGACAGGAACGATGGAATAATTTTAGGGTACTTAATGACCGTCAGGAAATTTGGGCAGTATGGGCTTTCCAGGAAAGGTTTTGGTTAATAGTTATCCCTAAGTTTTTGACAGAGGAGTTGAAAGTGATAGGATGATCATTTAGGAATAAATTAGGAGAGGTGGCGTTGGATCTGAGGAGGGAATTGAAACCAATAAGGATGAACTGAGTTTTTGTAGTGTTTAATCTTAATTTATTCAGGTTTGCCCAGGCACTGATCCTATCTAGGTCTTCCTTAATATTGGCAAACGCAACTAATAACTTAGACATAAAAGTGTTGGGAACAGTGGTGGATTGAATCGGGAAGATTATTGATATAGGAATAGAAAAGGAGAAGGGGAATGCTAGATCCTCGAGTTACTCCTGAGGACGAATCGGACTTCCAGGGTAAGGAAGGAAGGAAGATAGCGGATTGTTAGGAATAGCAACTGCTTGAGACCGATCAGAAAGGAAAGATTGAACCATAGAATAGAGCTGTTGGAAAAGGATAGAGATTTTAGTTTGGAGAAGTCAAAGAGTATTAGTACTATTAACTTTTTTTCATCCATAACAGTATGTATATCACTGGTGATTTTAGTGAAAGCGGATTGTATATACCTTATTATCTTAATTACACAGGAGCACTGTGTTCCATGGGCCACAAACCAGCTGTCGAACTGAGACTTCAGGAGCTACCAGAAGTTTGGTCATTGTCGAACATCTTTTAACACCTTTCAACCCTAATTGGCCCCATTTATTCCAACCAGAGCCTAATATTTCACCATCTCCTAGAAACCATTATAAAATTTTTTAAATTAAAATTTATTCATAAAAGGTATTTGTGATTACAGAACTTATAGGATCAATATTACACAGATCCTAATTGCTTTACTTGTTGAGAAATAATATATAATTTTACTTCAAAACTTTTTTTTTTTTTGGACTATGGCCGGCAAAGTGCACTGGGAGACATTAACAATAAATATGGTGATTATTATTTTTTTTTTTATGATGAAATTTTAACCAATGATAAAAAATGGGTTATATATAAAAATATTATAAGTGCAATTCTTATATATAGCAATAACTTACTTAGTAGGAGAAGCTTGGTTGGGGATGCTGTCATTGAAGAAACACAAATAAGAAAAACTTAATTATTGTGTGCTGATTAATTAATTATTGGACCATTGCGATCCAAGTTTTGGCCATCATCAAAGCTAAGAAAAACAAAATAACAACAGATAAAGTACCAATAACAGTAATTAAAGATAGTTAAAAAAATAATAAGTAATAATAAATAATTAATAAAAAAAATAAGTATAAAGAAAAAAAAGTTAATTTATAATGTAAATAATGAGAATTAAAGTAATCTGAAACTAGGGAAAGAAAGATTTTGAATTATATGAAAGATATAATAAAATATAGGAAAATTACTAATTACAATAACTAATCATATGAAGATTTAGGAGCGTGAAAAGTATATTCAGGTAATTATGAAAATACAAGTGATGGAAGAGTTAATCCATATGAAGTGGTACAAGGGTGGTTCCTTAACCATTTTCATTATTTTTTATATTTTCTATGTTGATTCCTCCATGTTTTCTAGAGATAAAAACAGTTGAGGAAATTATTTTTTCTTTGATCACTTGTAATTGGCAGCCATTTTTCTTCGGTTCTACCGGCCAATTTTTGTGAATATAAGCATTAGTAGTTTCCTCGATAGCTCAATATTTGACTTAGAAAGATCAAATAAATACCACTTTAAAGGTAATGCTTTAAGTTAAAAAACTTGTACTTAGTACATGCAATATATTCATACTTCTAATATGATAAAAATTGGCATGAAGTTTAATGCTTAATTTAAAAAAAAAAATTTCATATAAAAGCAAATTTTTTTCTAAGAGTTTTAATCATTTTTTCTCTAATTTTTGGAGTTAAAAACCTGAAATTCAAAAAAATTAGTTGACATCCGCATGATGGTATAGAAGGATCAATCTAATGGATTTTCTGTTTAATAATTTCCAAAATTTCTGTTTGATATAATCCATTTAATTCTTGAACTGAGGATGAATGTATAACATTTGAAACTAGTTTTCAATAAAACAAATTTATAGAAGTGGCAAATAATTTATCAATCCCTAATTCACAAAAATTAGTGTTTTAAAAGAGATTTATAGTAAATAAAAATACTTGATTAAAGATTGGTGAGTATTCAAAAATGCGAGGAGGTGGGAAAAATCAAAGGTTTTAGGAGATTGTTGTGCGTGGGGAGGGGAAGGTTGAAAGCTTGGGTTTTTGACTATGGGCCTGATATATGGGGTATATCAAATAATCAGAGATGCATGACCTTCTGCAAGGTAACCCCATTTTTTTTTTCTTCCTTTATCTACTGGACTATATATTTAGACTATATTTATATATAGTCAAGTGCCAATATATATATAGTTGGCACTTGACTACGCCTCTTGGGTATGTTTTTCATATTATTAAGTATATTTCACCTTCCTCCTCCATCTTGTTTCTATCCTTATTTTTTCTTCCCCACATATGATAATAACCTGTGATTATAAAACTTTATCTTTAAACTGAAATTACTTTATATCTTACTCTTTTATTTTTATTTTTATTATTTTTTAGCATTAATTTGATTTCCACTATTTACATTGTCAACATAATTGATTAACATCATTTACATCACTTTTATTATCATAATTATTTAAATATACTTTACATACTCCTAAATCTTCATATTATTTGTTATATTTAGTAGTTTTCATGTATTTTATTGCATAGTTCATAATCTTTTTTTCTCCATTTTCAAATAATTTTAATTCTCATTATTTACATTATAAATTAACATCTTTTTTTTCTTTATACTTCATTTTTTTATCATATTATTCTCATATTGCTTCTTTTTATCATCTTTTATTACTGTTATTGGTACTGTTACTGTTCTTATCTTATTTTTCTTAGCTCTGATGACGGCCTAAAACTTGGGCCGAAACGTCAATATACAATAAAATAAGTTTTTCTTATTTGTGTTTTTCTTCATTGACCACACCCCCAACCAAGCTTCGCCTACTTATATTTGTATGTTCAATCATACTTCAACCATTAATAACATACTGAGTTTGATTATTGTGTGACTAGCTCCACAGGATACTTGTTCAACCAACATATTGTCAGGCAAATCTACAGGTCTTGGGGTAGCCAACACAGAGACACCATTTTCTTTCTCTACTAAAACAAAGAAGCAGCATTTAATATCACGTGGTTTGCTTATTTATTTCATTATCTAATCCGTTAAATAGGCAAACCACGTAATATTTATAACATATATAAAGATGGAACATTTTGAGAAATTAGATACTTATGCTTAAATACTATACCTTAAAATAGTCTAAAATAGCTATGAATATGAATAATAGTTA
The DNA here is from genome assembly GCA_948150685.1 of Rhaphigaster nebulosa. Taxonomy (NCBI): domain Eukaryota; kingdom Metazoa; phylum Arthropoda; class Insecta; order Hemiptera; family Pentatomidae; genus Rhaphigaster; species Rhaphigaster nebulosa. The sequence goes on from OX411308.1 coordinate 18,058,153, forward strand.
CAGAGAACTGAATTTTTTTTTCTAAATCCGAAATATTCGAGGTTGAAATCTAACTATGGTAATCTAAACATTACTGCAATAAACTACTATAAACCTTGAATACTTAAATCCAAATATTGTAAAGGGTTTTACATACTTAAAAAATAAATATATATATATATATATATATATATATATATATATATATATATATATATATATATATAACTTGAAATTTAGAGGAGAAAATGGATCTTAATAAATTATATATTACGTCTATGAAAGACTGATATAAAGAGAAAGGGAATTCTATCATAGAGTTGGTGAGCTATTTAATGCTAATAAAATAACTTTTGACCAAATGACAGTATAACAGGCGATAGTGAGTACAGTTATAAGATATCAGATTTTTGGTAGGTCAGAATAACAAATATAATTTATAAATTTGAGAGTAGGATATATGGTAGGTTTCGAGCAGAAACCTCAACAATAATATGGCAATTAAATAATTCTCTAAATGTCAGATTCCTAAAGCAACCTATGAAATACTACTCTTACATATTAACAGATGATTATAAAATCACTTATCAATAAACTAAATTTTGTAAATATAATTATGATGGTCTAGACCATAGGAAGGGGAGGAGAGGATGTGCGGCCTTCATAAAAGACTAGCTCTGGTATTAATTAATTTTTAATTATCATTAATAATTATAGAGCTATTTTTAGTACAAAAATTCATGGAGGCCGCAAGTTCTCCACCTATGGTCTATACAGTTCTACCACAAATTTGCTAACACTATTCCTCAAACAATACTAATCATTATTTATTTAAATTCAAACATAGCTGACATTAGAGAATTTATTAATTGAAACTTGCCTTAAGTAGTCATAAGAACAGAAATTGTAACAGAAAAATCTAAGCATTTACATTTAAAACAATTCTTTAAAATGAAATCAACTGATTTACTCACAAAAACAAAGTGTTAACTAAAATTATTCTTACAATTCTACAGTCCAATTTTACTAGTGAGGTTATTTTATCTTTCATCACAATGAAACACTGTGTCTTCAGACAAAGCAAGCATGTTAAAAAAGCTTTTAAAGTTAAATTTTTCTGATGGAATTTCTGCTCAAATAGCTGCCTAAGTTATAATCACAATCGAGACTAGATGATTTTACGCTGACACCGTGTAAGATACTAGAATGAACTGTGTTTTCAACAGTTGAGATCCGCAGAAAACCAAAGGCGAGAAATAATTGGTGGAAAAACAAATTGACTTATCTGACATATTTGTGCATAGAAAGAATTGATTAATCAGAAAAATGAAAAAAAGTGATTCTAGTTAAAGTCAAGTACAATAATAAAAAGAAAACTCTCAACTCGAAAAAGTATAATGGACTTGGAAAAAGCTCTGGACATCACATTATCGCTTCCTGGAAGAATGGCCTATATAGTTACTGACAACTCTAGTTACTCTCATTTGAATCAATGAGATGTATATTTCAACACAAAAACGTAAGACAGATTGTAATTCAAATGGATAACACCTAACATCAATTCATGACTCTTAAGACTAAGAAATATAAATAATTTACCTTATTGAAATATATATAAAACCAGGTAGCAGGTTTTTCTTCTAAAATTCTTACCATTCTCGTACATTAATTCATTATTTTATCAGATAAAACAAAAATAAAAAATATATTGCACATTATTACTATCAACTGTAGAGAATCCAAGCTGGCCTTGCTTGTTCCAGCCCCAGGTATACAAATCGCCTTCATCTGTTACTGCAGCGGTATGCCACCCACCAGCAGATATTGCAACCACTCGCAGACCTGACAGCGCCTCCACCTCACATAGTGTTTCACTGCTCTCTAGATCACCAGTACCAAGCTGTCCACGACTGCACAAAATGTTATTGACTATTTATGTAACTAATAAGCTTATCTTATAAATAAATTCAAGATCAAAAGTAACTAAAACATATAAATGAAAACAGAATTATATAAAATATTTTATATCTATTATTCGTATACTGAATCTATTATTCAGCTTAAACAGTTTTAAGCTTAATTTTTTTTTTTTTTTTAAATAATTGATGTTTTATTTGATAATTTCATTATAATCTTTTTCTTCTTCTTTCATGGCACTACAACTCCTGGAGAGTCAAGGCCTCCTGCTGTTTGGTCCGTCAGTCATCTCTACCGGCCGCCACTACTCTCCAGCCATGAATACCCAGAATGGCTCTCACGTCGGCGGACACACCATCTATCCATTGCAACCGGGGTCTTCCCACTCTTCTTGTGGTGTATATTCTTTCATCGAGAATCTTTCACGGAATCTGGCCTTTCGTCTTCTTGCAATATGACCTGCCCATTGGAGCTGACCAACCTTTATAATTCTGACTATATCTGGGGTTCTTATACAGTATGTGTTGGTATTAGTTATACAGTTGGTATTGGTTAGTTATACAGTATGTATGTACGAATGTGTTGGTTCGGATTCTCCAAATATTTCGGATGTAAAGGACCAAATATTTTCCTCAGAAAACGCTGCTCAAAACAGAGGAGACGGTCTTCCTCTGTTCTCGTTATTGTCCAACATTCTGAACCATAGGTTAACACAGGTCTGATCAGTGTCTTGTAGATGGTTACCCTTGTTGATTGGGAAATAACTCTACTTTTTGAATGCTCATGGAGGCCAATATAATTTTGTTATAATGAACATAAATTTTATGCTGTACTACTGATAAAGACTTCAAATAAAATATCAATTCTATTACAATTGCACTTATGTGCAACAATTAAAACAGAAGTGAATGGCATCTTACCTGCCTCCTCCCCAAGTCAAAACAGAACCTTCTTCAGTCAGCAAAACACCATGTTCTTTCCCGCAGGCCACATCTTTTATTTTACCAGAATAGCTAAGAATATTTGGCATACAGTAAGCAACACCTTAAAGAAAGACTTTTTTTATAAGTATCTATTTTTCATCATAATTAATATATCTTCAAAAGATTCATTACCTGTATCAGAAAGTGCAACATTTAAAGTATCCCCATTGCATACTTTCACTATTTTGCCTAGATCTTTATCAAGTACTTCTCCATAAAATAAATTAGTCAGATTCTTCCATACACCACAATCCATATTGTATTGCCAAACTTGGCCATTGCTAGTCACTACAGTACTCACCATTTTACTGCAAGATACCTGAAATGTGAAAAAAAAAAGTTTACCAATGAACAAATGATGCAATAAAAATTCTGTTATTATCACATTAATAATCCAGAAGACAAAACTTTTGCAAGTAGTCAATAAGGATGATGACGATGAAGAATCTACATACTAAAGTATAGAAGAAATAGAAAATAAAATTTAAAAAACGCCCCTTACAATGAAGGATTGCCAGCAGGATTTATGAAATTTACTGGTAATGACTTCTTCTTCTTTATCTTCCTCCATCATGCCTCCCAGCATGGAGGTGCCTCAATCCAAGCTAACCAGGCATCAAGTTCTACTGAACTACTTCAGCTGTCTCTTCTCGACAGTGTCCCTCAAGACTCCAAGTCCCCTCATTCCTGACCTGTCACTCCCCGGAGGTACTTCATTTCAGTAGCTGAAGTTCTGTTCCAGTGCCTGTCCGTCAGGACCCAGCTTTCATTTCCATAAAGAAGGTAGACATCCTTGAAAATGCATAGTATAACACTCACTTTTCCCTAACACTGGGCTGCTGGGGATGCTAAATTATATTTATATATAGCTATTTAAATATATATATATTCCTTGATCCTGTTGGTAAGCATACAGTGGTGAAAAGAAAGATCTGGAAATAATTTGGAAGAAGCCTACAGAACAACTATCACGAAAATTTTAAGATTTTCTGGAAAAAGATCAAAGCAAAGGAAAGTAAACCTGTAAAAAATACAGAGGATGATAAGAACAGACTAATCACCAGAGATACTGAAATTCTGCAGAGATAGAAATTCCACTATGCAGATGTCTTTTCAAGCAATGATATAGAGAATACACTCAGTAGATATGAAACTCACCTACAAGAATTTGACAATGTAATCTGGGTGAAGGATGTAGAAAGTGCCATAAAAAAACTACAGAATGGTAAGGCATCATACCAGAAATCAAAATATAGGGAATCTGAATTGACGAAAGCTCTGCAATGCCTCTTTCTTCTGCATTTCTATAGTCTGTTAATTTAAAAATTCATTACTTAGTGATTGCTACACCAAATATAGAACAGTACAAACCTGTATCACAGACTCCTTAAAAGGTGTGTCAAGGGACACACTCTTTCCAGACTCTCCATTAACAAAGCCAGACAGTGTCAACTTTTTATCTGAAAGTTTTAATGCACATTAATATTCTACAATAAAAAGTAATCTAATGCATTCCACTACAAAATATCAGTTTACTGTTCCAAATCAAAATATTGCTCCATGAGGCTGAAACTATTGATGATTCAGTGTCAAGTTTACTATCAACGAAGTTTCCAATAACATCGTTTTCAGAAATATATTTTTCGTTATTTGATAGAGATAAAAATTGTTTAAATCCATTAAAACCACAAAACAATATCATTCTTATTCTTTTTTTACCGGATCATTACTATTTTCACTCATTTAAATAGGAAAAAAAGAGGAAAATTAACTTCTATTGTGATAAAATCTTATCAGTGATATGAATACAAATTCAAAATTGAACATTCCTAAAATGATAGATAAGTCACTAACGATGCTATCACGAACAGAACTACTGTGCTTGTAACTTGAAATATAAATTTTAATAAAATATAAAATTTGCATTAAAACATAATGTCCAAAGTTAACGCCTTCTTATATTATGGAGTAATTTATACAAAATTTCTCCATTGTAAACTAAACTTATATTAAATTTACAATCTCTCGTCTCAAAAATATTGAGTATATTATTTTAAAGAAAGAAATATATTATAGAAGTAACACTAGTAATTTATAATGGTTGTAAAAATATAGAAATTTAATAGCTGATGAAAGTAAATATTAAAGTCTGCATTTCAAAGTTTAAAAAAAAAAAATCAATTGTTCCTTCAATCCAATCCCAGGTATGATTATAGGTTCATAATTATACTTATCAAGCACAAACCTTTTTTTTTCAATTGGCCTCGCTTTGATTATAATTGACTTTTTTCTTCAAACTTTTACACGCTAATAATAATTTGTTTCATTATTCGACATTTCGTTTTGGAGCTAGGATTTTCACACACAAATACACAAATGACTGTGCAGCAGAGACTGATATCATTAGAGGATAACAAATAAGGCGGATGCTGGCACACAGACCGTAAATCTTCATCGCTACGAACACCTCTACCAAAGAAGAAACAGGGGGTTGACCTGCCATCAACTTCTCACGAGGAACCTACAGCAAGAAAGGCGCGACCAAAGGTGGTTGCTTTCTTTTAGAAGAAAAAAAGCAGTGGAAGACGCTCACACCCAAAACCACCGATGTCGGACGCCATCATTATTAAGATAGGGGAAACCAGCACCTATGTGGATAAATATAAGCTCAAACATCACAAGAATCCGAAAAAATGAGGCCGGAAATTTGCTTATACAGTTGGACCGAAAATCAGGAGGGGCCAAGCAGAGCATTAAGTGCACTCTAGAAAGTCAGCGCTGCTTCCGGTGTTGGGATCTTGGACATCTGGCCAGACAATGTCAGGGATCTGACAGAACGAAGTGTTGCCGCAATGTGGTGAAGAAGGTCATCGAGCCGCTGACTGCACGAAGAGCTCTATTTGCACATTATGCTCCAGTTAAGGCGATAATCGCCACCCTTGCGGTCGTAGTAAATGCCCGGCGTTACAACATGCCCTACAGGAACTATACGGCTAAGGATTATTACCAGATGAGAATTATACAACTGAATCTCAATCACTGTAAAGCCGCTCAAGATCTCCTTCGGCATACTGTGATAGACCTAAGAGTTGACGCCGCCATCCTTAGTAAGCAATATAGAAACCTGGACAACAACTCTTGGATAACCGACGTCACAGGAAGAGCTACGATCTGGGCATATTAACGAAATGTCATCGAGGAAACGGCGCAAACCCCCTACAAGTGGTTTTGTGTGAGCTAAGATTCAGCACCTGTACCTGTACAGTTTCCATACTCTCCACCGAAAACCTCAATCGAAGAATTGGTAAGTCTCTTAGATCGCATAGCAAGAGATGCCAGAGGGTGCAGGCCGATAGTAATTGCCGGAGACTTCAATGCCTGGGCGACAGTGTGGGGCAGTCAGTTGACCAACCGACGTAGGGAAATCCTATTAGATGCCATTGTCCAGATGGAGGACCTGATGCTCGCAAATACTGGGACAGAGCCTACATTTGTGAAGGGCGGTAGGTGCTCTATAATTGACTTGACATTCGTCAGCGACAGTCTCCGCCTTATTACCAGTTGGCAGATATGCAACCTGTACACTCAGAGCGACCACCAGGCTATCCTGACCACCCTGGGGGACGAAGAATCAATAAGGTTTGTGAGGCAAGAGAGGTGTGCGGTTCGCTGAAAAAACAAAGACATTTGATAGGGAATCGTTCAAAATAATGATGGAAGCACCTTGTAAGCTATCAGGCACAGCGGAGGAAAAGGCCCGTCAGGTTATGGATCTGGTCAACATAGCTGGTGACGCAGCTATGGTTCGACGCAGCTCAGGTACTGGAAATTGAAAAGTAGCGCTGCACGACCTCCTACGTGCCTGGTGGCTTCCGTGGCTGGTGGTTTCCAGATCACAGAGAATTAATACAGGCAGAGCTGCTTCTCCCATTTGAAGCATCACCCATATCGGATAGATCAACGACATCTGCTCCAACCTTCAGATGAGAAAAACCCCCTGTGTTTGGATTCCGAATGTGGCACTAAAGACGGCAATGGAAACCAGACAAGATCTTTTCCTGGAAGACTTCATTTCCTCCTTACATGATGAGGGGTTCTTTCCGCGGCCATGGGAAAGGCAGCACCTGGTATTGATACTGAAAGGCAAGATAAGCCCATCGGACCTTTCGGCATATAGACTTATATGTTTTCAAGACACAACTGGCAAGGCTTTGAAAAAATCATAGGAAATAGACACACAAGAGACCAGCGGAGGTGTTGGAGGCCTATCTAGGACCCAATTTGGCTTCCGGAAAGCGAAGTATACGGTAGACGCAATCACTTTGGTGACAGAAACTGCTTAGAAGGCTATCGATATAAGGCTATGGAAGAGGTGGAGTGTTATTGCGCCGTCATCACACTGGATGTAAGAAACGCCTTTAACTCTGCTAGATGGAGCTATATTCTGAATGCTCTGCAGAAAATGGGTGTCCCCGAGTTTCTCAGGAGGATAGTCAGTGACAAAGATAGGACCTCGATATGTTCAACAGAGGACGGGCCGAAGATGTTCAAAGTGACGAGCGGAGTACTTCCGGGTTCAGTGCTGGGACCCCTTCTGTGGAACATCATGTATGACAGAGCCCTCAGGCTTAGCCTATCAGAGGATGCCAAAACAGTAGGTTTTGCTGATGACGTCGCATTGGTGTTCGAGGCAAAACACAAAGTGTTAACAGAATATTTCACTGATTCGTAATTGCCTGGCATCCATAGGACTGCAACTGGCAGACAGCAAGACAGAAGCCGTTCTCATCATTAGCAGGAAAATAAAGCAAGAAATCACTCTGAGAGTGGGTAGTCAAGAGATGCGGTCCAAGCCCTCCTTGACATATCTCGGGGTCAGAACTGATGAAAAGCTAAGGTTCAAGGAGTATATCCAGCGGGTGTCCGATAAGGCAGCTTCAGTGACGACAGCGCTGGCTCGACTGATGCCCTGTGTAGCCCTCAATAGTGATTGAGACGACATGAATATAACACTTAATTCATGAATTTGAAACTATGGGTACCTAGGTATAGATTAAACAGGGATCCTCAAGAATGTTAAGGTTAAGAAGGTTAACATATATTTTGAATATTTCAATATATTTCTGCAACACGTTAATTCCACGGTAAGATTATATTGGAGTTCTACTGTATTTTTCTAACATAGAAGAAGGTAGAAACATATAAAAATGCCTATAACGTTCAATTCGCTATATTTAGCTAAAAATGGTCCGATTTTAATGACTTTTTTTTATTTTTTGTAGAGAATTTGTTATCTTTGAAATGGGCATTTGAATAATCGATTAAAAAAATGTACCCTTTTCGACATATGCGCAAATAAAACATTCTTTCCAGCTAACTTTTTTCCGCCCTTTTCTCGGGAATGTAGAACGTTATAACGCATTGTTATAGTTAAAGGGCTTTAAGGAGAAGATTTGAAGCAAATTTCATTAAAATCTTCTGAGCCGTTTTGGCGCTACCTTTTATGGATGAAATGATTTTTCGGTTATTGCGCAGCCGCTGTAACGCCCAGGATGCTCGATTTGGTATACAGGCCCAACGGGTCCAAACCCTACAAAACAAAAAGTAAAGTAAAAAAATCAGTCTATTCGTTCAAGAGATAATCGTGAAAAAGAAAGAAACAGATATTTACCTGTCTTAACGACAAAATATGTCAACAATTTTTATATTGTCCACATCTACACGACAATACCTATCCAACGATATATCTATTTCCTCCTTACCATGCATACAGATGGAGTAATCGGTACGAGAAAAAATCTGCTTGCCTATTAATATATACATATGCTTGGAATTACGGGACCGTCCGCCATTTTGCCACTACAAAGTTAGCCTATCTACGCCTCAAATAGGCCTTTTTAGAATTCTACCTCACTAGTTTGTAGTTCAGACTGCTTCATTATTGAAGCTGTTGATTTTAAATGTCTCGCATTGTTATTGGCGCCAAACCTGTAAAATATTTTATGTACATAATTTGTTTACTATCTTATCTTAATCATGTGTTCTTCTTACAATAAATCGACCAAGAACAGAAAAGCATCCAAAAGGAAGTGTAACACAAGTAAGGTTTATTATATTAAACTTATTTGAAATTTTAGATATTAACATTATATAAAATATTTTATGTTTGTTTATCAAGTTTATTCATAATTATCTTTTAAAAAGGTTTGGATTCATCTAAATCTTGTGGTTTGGTGTCTGCTGAAGACACGGGTAAATATGATTTTTGTCATGTTTGTTGACAGTTAATGTATTTAAATATATTTTCTTGTTAATTATATTATTAGACCTTAGCGTAAAATATTTTATGTTTGTTTATCAAGTTTATTCATAATTATCTTTTAAAAAGGTTTGGATTCATCTAAATCTTGTGGTTTGGTGTCTGCTGAAGACACGGGTAAATATGATTTTTGTCATGTTTGTTGATAGTTAATGTATTTAAATATATTTTCTTGTTAATTATATTATTAGACCTTATGGTTCATAGATGTTGCAGAATCTTCGTCCTGCTTATGGTCTACGTACCGTGATATTTATGACATTATTGCTGCAAATCCTAGTGAAGGTATGTACATGACAGGAATCGTATAATATCATGATAATGTTGTAATTTATATTAACTGACATTTTATGGGCATGAATTTCAGTACAAACTACCGCAGAATGTGTTGCCAATTCAAGAGTAATTGATGTTGCTACGACAAAACTTATTGATGATGTGCAAAAATTAGATTTGAGTTCTGTTGATCTATGGACTGACATTGCAGAACGTTTGGTGAGAACCTGTCCTTAAGAAGAACTGTGGATACTTACTTAGTTATTTTTGAAATGATATCTAAAGATTATGTTTTCTAGGTCATTGGTTGGAACAAATTTTTTCATGGGCCTGATAATGCTGAAGAATGGAGTTTAGGTGATTTAATTCCATTGAATCGTTTTAAATCTAACTTTTTCAACTCAAGGTCGTTACTTTTAAAAAAGCATAATCCTGAACCCAGGGCTGTCCTGAGCCAGAAAAAAACAAGAATTACCAGGAAGGATGACAATTCACAATCTAAGACAGCTAAACCTCTTCAGGTTCATTGTATAATTTTTTTATATTAATTAAGTATTTTTAAGTATTATGGAAGCCCTTAAAATATTTAATTAGGGATTGATAAATTATTTTCCACTTCTTTTTTGTGTGTTTTATTCGAAACTAGTTTTCAATAAAACAAATTTATTGAAGTGACAAATAATTTATCAATCCCTAATTAGATTGATCCTTCTATACCATCATGCGGATGTCAACTTAAAATATTTGTTTATAGGGGTTTGCGGAGGATAAACCACCTCTTTTGATAGAACATATGGAAAGAATAAAATCAGTTTTGGGTAAACTCAGTACTAAAAATGATTCATCTGTTCCATACATGAAGCTTGTTCTACATCCGACATCATTTCCTTGCACTGTTTACAATATTTTTGCTGTAGCCTTTCTTGTTCGAGAAGGAATGGTAGCATTTACTATAGGTTAGTAGTGATTATGGAATATTTAATAAAACCTAACTGCCAGCATTAAAGGGTGTTTTCTCATACCAGAGCTCTATTTGATAATAAAGTACAACAGTACAAGTATAAGTGGAAATGTTCATTTTTAGAGGATACCGGTCACTTATCATCATTAGATAATAATAATTGTATTAAATTATTTTTTTATTTACTGTTTTTTAATAAAATTGTTTATCAATTTGTTCAAATGCTATTATAGGTATAGTAACTCATTGGCTCACTTGTACTTGTACTCACACTTGCTTTATTATGAAATAGGGTCATGATGTATTCATAATTAAAAAAATGTATTTAAAGCATTTCCAAGTCGATTAATTGGAACATTTTCCAAATTAATTGTCATCTTTTCCGTTTCAATTGTAACTTTTTCCATTCGAATTGCAACCCTTTCCAATTCAAATATATCTGTTTCCATTTGAATAGTAACTTTTTTCATTCCTATTGTAACCCAACCGGACATGAATATATTCTATTTTATTATTGATAAATAATTATTTTAATTAAAATAATGACTTTGAATGACTGAAATAATTTTGGCATATGCTTTTGACATTTTTTTAGTTTATTAGATAATTGTAATTCAGTACTGATTTCAACTAATTTTGGGGGAAAAATAGTTAATTTATTTTTAAATATTTATTATTTTTTGTTTTTATGATTCATTTTCCCATCAGAATTAAGCGATAAGTGTAAAAAATATTGAAAAGAAGGTTGATGTTATTGTTCTCCTAACTATTTCTAATTTCATGAAAACTAGAAAAACCTCTCTTCTGTGTTCTATCTTACCTTACATATCACTAAGTGAATTAAGGACTTCATGGAACGGTTAAATAACGTAATGTATTCCAAACAGCTCCGAATTTCAATTCAACTATTTATACTCGTGCTCTTATCATTTCTTCAACGGTTTGCCCCTCACCCTTGAGACTGAGGATAAGTGACAAGGATAAGAGATTGCCAGAATTCATTTTATTCCTGTAATTATGACTATTTTATTTTTTATTTAAAATAAGCTTATGAATAAAATTATTCCAATGTATGAATTTTATTACGAGCGGTTTAACGCACTTGCAAAAGTGCACCTACTCACAAACCCGAAGGTTGTGAGTTCGAATCCTGGTAAGGGCATTACTTTAATTTAATTTAATTAATAATTCAAGCAATTTATCACCCCTCTCCTGGGTATGTGAAGCCCATCAGCCTACTGGAGGCAACTCACATTGGCCGGGCATAGGAATGCTGACCGTACCCTGTGTACCTATATTGCAAATCGTGGTGTGGTTTTCCAGGAGTAAAATAGCCGCGTAAAAGAAATATAGATCCTCGTGCGCCTGTTGACTCCGAACAGCCATAATCCATGGATCTTGACCAGTCTATCACTGTCCTTGAACCCGAGTGAGTCAGTGGATACTTTCCAAATTGACCCCAAAGGAACTGGTTGTGGAGCTATGGATAGCCTTCCACTGCATCATGGAAACCATGGTTAGTAGCAACGTGAGATTGGGGGACCCCCTCTAGACTGTCTGTTCTCCCGCAAGCAATACATGTCTGTATGAACACTATATCGCGCGGCCAAAGATCTCCATGGTCTATAGACCGAAAAAAAAAAAAATATATGAATTTTATTTATTTACACTTGAAAATATTTTTACACAGTATTTTCTAATTGTTTTTAATTTTGACGATGCGTTGAGATGTAAGAAGTTAAGTAACAATTTTTCATTATCAAAGAGGAATACAACTTTTATAATTATTCAAATTCATTCTCAAGCTCAATTGTGCATTTTACCATAAGCTGACCAAGTACAACATTGTATGGTTCCAATTTTGTTTTAAAATTTAATCCAATAAATTTATAAAAAGTTCCTTGAATTTTACAGTTCACAGCCTAGAAATCCTTGAATTATGCTTAAATTTTTTCCTGGTATATCGCTGGATACACTGAATAAACGGAATGAACAAAAAAATGTCATAAGTAGGGATCGAACTTTCATGTAAATTAAAAAGCTAAATATGAACATATATACGCTCTTATATTTTCCCAAATATGCAGCAAAAATGAGATATATTTAAAAATAAAAATCCTGAATATTGAGGAAATTAAAAAAATAAATAAATAGACGAATATTTTAGAAAACGAATAGCATTTAAAATTATGTAATAATCAAGAAACCAAATTTATATATGAAATAAAACTTGAAATATGTATATTTGTATGTATCAATTTTTTCATAAATTAATGAGAATATAGAAAAAATAAAATAATATAAACTTTTACTCCTCAAAATTATTCGAAATTACATTTTTAAATTTTCAAAAATATTTTGAAATAACTTTTTCTCAGACCTATCACAGAACTAAACATCTCCGTCTTTGTGAAAGGTTTCGATCAGAAATTTGCAAATGTATTAACAAAAGCCCAAGTTTTGTGATCGATTTAATGTTTGACATTTTAATAACAAACTAAATATGACATTAGTACACGTCTCGATATAGAATGTGACAATTTCTGAATAGTTAAGAGAATTGGTAGGAGAAACAATTGCCAATGGCGGAAAATGGAAGTAAAATGTCAGGCAAATGGGATTTATTTGAATTTCTTGCTTAGGTGTTACAATACTTTCAATTTAGACAGCATTTCTTCAGTTCTTTCTCATGTTTTTAAAATTATCAATTAGAATTTTGTTTGTTGTCTAAATATGGACAATAATATGTAATATCTCCTCCAAATACACAAAAATATGTAATATCCTCCAAATATGTGAAATGAAAAATGCTTTATTTGCTTTTAAATCGTATGTATTATTATGACTAAATGCAAAGTAAAATGTCGAAAAAGGGTGTACTAGGCTCAGAAAAAAAAATGTAAGTACACATTAATCCGCTCCCTAGTTATAAGAATATGCCGATATTATTTCAAAAGTCATTAGGTATTATTTTTTCCTAATAAAATAGAATTAATTCCTGTAGGGCACAGGAGTGTGTCTCAAGTTAATATTGTATCTTTAAGCAGCAAACGAAAACAATAAGTATTTTAAACAAATAATTTACTAATTTAAAATTTAATAACCTGTACCACTAGAACCCGTGAAGGGTCTTGGGCTCAGTACTTGGGGTAAGGACCGTACTGTTTCTAAGCCAACGGTTAAAATTTAATAAATTTACTTAAATTATTTACAATTAAATTATTTATTTATTTAAATTATTTACTTAAATTTACTAATTTAATAATTTACTTAATTAGTTGTTAGTTGTTCTTCATCAAATATGAATAAAATTAAAAAGTTATAATTACCATTGCAACTAATATTTTATAGCTAAAAAAATTAGTTGCCCATTTCAACTGATAACTAATTTAATTATACATGTTAGTTGTCTGTCAACGACTAACAACTAATGGTTTAGTTATGAGTTCAATAGAATTTCAACTAAATTAGTTGCAGTTTTTAGTTATTAGTGACAGTTAATTTTTGCCCAACTCTGATTACAATCCATGAAGAGGTCTTGGGTTCAGTAAGGACCGTACTATTTTCTTAACAGTTGGGCACAGAGGGGATTTGGCTGAGATCAAGCTCAACCACCAGGTTTTTTCCCCAATTAAGGGTACCTACTTTATAGAGACTGCATAATCCCCAGGAGGGTCTCCCGATCCCACAGGGTCGATCCTAGGCTGATAACAGAATAAATAATTATCTGCCACAGCCGGTCTCGAACCCAGAGCATGATAACACAGTGCCTTACCATTGAGCTACTCCACTCCGCATTTAATATAGTCATGTATAAATATAATTTTTAATTTTCAATGAATTAAAATTATTGTTTTTTTCAAGCAAACTGTCCATATCATATTTGATTGCTTATTCCGGTATTATGGTAGGATGTTATGAAAATTGGCTTGTTGTTAAAGTGTTGTAGACAACTGTGCCCAAGATTTTAAATGTAGCCTATGAGTCCTTTTATAGAACCCTGATATACCCTAAACCAGGTTTAAATATCAATTACTAGTGGGTTATATCTTGAGGTCACAGTTTTCATCCCAGTATAATATTTATGACCATGAGGTTTTCATCGTTCTTGTGCTGTTTCGCCAATAGTAACTAAAGCCACATCCACGCCATGCTGATGGCTAAGCCTTTAATAATGTGGAATCATCATTGCACTGGCCAACATTCCATGATTGTGTGGTTGATCCACACCAATTTGGTCCCCATTGTATATAGTCATTGAACTTGTGTTTTTGTGTTCCTGTGGATATGATGACCTGAGTCAGTTTTATTCCTAAGGGATGTTCCCTTTCTGAGTATTGTATATTTATTTAAAGCGAATTATTAGAGTAGTCAAATGTGATGACATTGATTAAGGTTTAGGCCACATCGAAGGTGACTAGCTTGGTACCTGGAGACTAGTAAGTTTCCCTGGTTTCTTGGAGGCTGGGTACAAGTAGCCACATGGTTCCTAGTGGGTCGCCTAATGAGACTATTGTGTACTATTATTTTTGCACTTCAATTCGCATTCAACCCATATGCTCCAGACTGATGAACATCAAAGGATTTGCACTATACCAATGCCTTTATGTGGATGTTTCTTTTTGTTGTTGTTTTTTTCGCATGAATGCTTTTTTACTTAAAGTCCTTATCAAGTTACCAGTGAATCAGGTCTGGATTGAGGAAAAAGTGTGAAACTTTTATTTTATTTTGCGATTTATGATTTCCTAATGTCTACCCTTGCCATGTGCCATTTTTCTTTATTTTATTACAACAGCACCTATTTTTAATAATAATAATAAAAGGCTTAGCGAACCCGGAGGCTCGATGCCCATACCACTAATCGCTGTCTACAAATCTCGGTCCACCGACTACCTTCCAAACCCAAATTCATTAGATCACTCTTAATACTATCCTCCCACCTACGTTTCGGTCTACCCCTCGGACGTTTACCAGTCAGCTCAGCGTTTATTAACTTTTTAGGAATTCGTTCGTTACTGAGCCCAACAACTTTGCAAGCCCATTTCAACCGTCGCGATGATATCACTTCGATTATATTAACAGGGTGCATGCTCCGTAATTCCGCGTTGTGTAATCTCCTAAACTCTCCAGTTGACTCATCCTTTTTCGGACCAAATATTTTACGCAGTACCTTATTCTCGAACACCTTAAGGCGTTGTTCGTCCTTCAAGGTTAGCGGCCACGTTTCACACCCATACAGAACTGTAGGCAAGATAATAGTTTTGTATATTCTAAGTTTTAAGTTTCTGGACAAAATGCGCGACCTAAGTAATGTTGACACCGAAAAATAACAAGCATTTCCCGCCTTTAACCGCGCCTTTATTTCCTCTTGAATTTCGTTTTTTCTAGTAATCACAGACCCCAAATACTTAAATTTCTCAACGTGTTCAAACCTATTTTCTCCTATATCTATATCCTCAAAATCGCCTCTGTTTCTATTGCTAACCATATATTTCGTCTTATCCGTATTTATTTTGAGGCCAACCTCTTTCCCAGCTGTCATCAACGTTGCTGTATTCAGTTTTATAGTTTCCGCGTCCTCACTTAATAATACCAAATCATCCGCAAACCCCAGCACGGATATTCTACCACCCAGATCTAAACCCCTTTCGGTAAGCATTACCTTTCTAATGACATACTCTAATGCTAAATTAAATAGGACAGGTGAAAGGGAATCGCCTTGTTTTAACCCCGAGCGAACTTCAAATTTCTCCGAAAAATAATTACCTATTCTAACTTTATTGAATGTTTCGGTCATGCACATCCCTACTAGATTTACTAACTTCTTCGGTATTACCTGCTCAATCAAAATGTTATACAGTCTCCGGCGATCAATGGAATCATAAGCCTTTTTGAAATCCACAAAAAGCTGATGAACTACACCGTTGAATTCTAATTTTTTTTCTAATATTTGCCGTAAGGAAAATATTTGATCGATAGTTGATCGGTTCCGTCTAAAACCACATTGGTAGTCTCCGATAATTTCCTCGGCATATTCCGTGATTCGACTAGTTAGTATCAACGAGAATATTTTATAACATACCGGGAGGAGTGAAATTCCGCGATAGTTATTACACTCCGTCCTCGGACCTTTTTTGTGAATCGGAATAAGTATAGATTCTTTCCATTCTTCGGGCATTTTTTCATTTTCCCAGAACTTTTTAACCAAAAAATGTATTTTAGAAACTCCAGCTTCACCGCACGCTTTTATTATTTCACTGGAAATGTTGTCGATTCCCGCTGCTTTATGAGATTTTAATTTTCCGATGGCTATTTCGACTTCCTCCTTACTCGGTTCTTCAATTAACGGTTCAGCACTCTGATATTCAGAAGGAGGAGATTGATTATTATTTCCCGAATTCAAAATACTTTCAAAGTGTTTTTTAAATTTATTCACAATGTCCCCCGGATCGGCCAAGATATTGTTATTTTCATCTCTAATTCCATTCATTGCTGGTTCAAACTGTTTACGCGATCTGTTTATACCCTTGTACATGTCTCTTACGTTGTTTTCAATTCTATTAGTTTCTATCTCTATTATTTTGTTTTTAAGATATTCTCGTTTTTTATTTTTGAGGAATTTGGACGTTTCATTCATCAAGGCCCGGAAATTAGCAACATTGTTATCGCTTGGATTATTCAAAGCTTTTAGTTTCGCGGCTCTTCTTTTTTCGCACAAGTTCAGACAATCATTATCGAACCACGGTTTATTCTTTTTATTGTCCCTTTTTCCAAGACACAGATTACTTACCTCTTTAATATTATTCCTAATTCCGATCCATAGCTTGTCTACATCTTCGCGATCCTCATCTAAAGATTCCAAGGCTTCAAACCTATTCTTGATTTCTACCGCGAATTGATTTCTAATTGAAGGGTTTTTCAATTTATCTTAAGTTTTTATCGAAGTTTCGCGATTACTAATTCATGATCTGACCCACATTCTGCCCCACGATAAGACCTCACGTTAATTATACTATTTTGCCATCTTTGTTGTATCAAAACATGATCAATTTGATTGCGTGTTTGTGAATCCGGCGATGTCCACGTATACTTATGAATATCCCTATGTTTAAACGTAGTACTTTTGATTGTTAGGTTTTTCGAGATAGCAAAGTTTATTAGACGGATCCCATTATCTTTGCTATGTTCGTGCAAACTTTCTTTACCGATCGTCGGATAGTATACTTCTTCCCTTCCCACCTTTGCGTTTGCGTCCCCTAATATTATTTTCATGCAGTTTCGAGGTAGTTTATCATATACCCACTCTAGTTTATCATAAAATTCGCATTTAACTTCATCATCACTGTCTTCGGTAGGGGAATGTACGTTTATCAGCGCGATTTTAAACCACCGCCCCTGAAATATGGCCACAGATATCCTATCACTAAAAAATTTTACGTCCCTCAATGCGGAGAGCAATCTATTCCTTATTAGAAATCCAGTACCTAAACAATAATTACCGCTCCCACCGTACCAAATAGAATAGTTCCCTTCTGTTAACGAACCCTCCCCTGGCCACCGAATCTCTTGCAGTGCCACGATATCTACATTGTATCTCTTAACCTCGTTTGTCACCGATTTTAACCCACCCGCTGTATTCAAACTTCTTACGTTCCACGTCACTATACCTAAATCTCTAAT
This sequence comes from Rhaphigaster nebulosa, assembly GCA_948150685.1. Classification (NCBI taxonomy): domain Eukaryota; kingdom Metazoa; phylum Arthropoda; class Insecta; order Hemiptera; family Pentatomidae; genus Rhaphigaster; species Rhaphigaster nebulosa. The sequence goes on from OX411308.1 coordinate 18,076,268, forward strand.
TTTCAACTTGCGCCATGAATCCCCTGAAGCAGTCCCCACCCGGAGACCCGAACGGGGGACTAGTTTACTTCCGGATAATGAGCGTTTTACCTCAGAGAGATCCATGACTTTTTGTGGTATTTTGTGAACTAAAAATATGTGAGTAGGGCGTTCAAACCTACGTCACACCCTCCAGCAAGTCTGGAGGGGCGCTCTCATTGTTGGTCAGCGAGTCCATCGGACTTAGCCGGGAGGAACTTCCAAGGAATTTCCACCGACCATCCCCACATCCGCCACCCGTGGGACGCTCCCCTACGCGGTAATGAGATCCGCGCGAGGGCACCTATTTTTAGGATCCCATAATAATTTTTGTTCCTCATATTTCATTTTCAACATTTGTGGTAATTATTAGTAACCTGTTGTTTTAGCAATGAACATGGCGCATGACTCAAAAATTAGGAAATAATATTTAATTTGGGGTAAAAATGTTTATGTTTAATACGTTGGACATTAATATTTTACAGATGTGAAACCAGCTTTATTGTTTTTCCTGAATAAATAACTTCTAAAGGAAATGATATTACAAATTAATAAAAATAAATAATAATTACTCTCTTTCTTTAACTCCTGTGATTCTTCTTCCCAAAGTATTTGTAGTACGCTGTGATACCACAGGATCTAATAAGAATATCATCGTCTATGAATCATTTTGTCACTAGATGAAAGAACAGATGGGTTTGTTTGGTAGATGACTAACCTGTCTTGACACTTTTTATTGGCGATGTGACCACTATCAATGGTCTCTTGGATTTGTTTTCTTAGGTGTCTTGTTTTGCCACCGGTCACCTAGCTTGTCACTCCCAGTGTGATCCTGGCCTTAAAGATTTTGAGATTTTCTCCTTTTTTATGAGTCTTGCAATGTATAATAAACTAGAGTGTTTGGTCTTGAAATTCCACTAGTTAATAATTAATGAAATAACTATTTTGAGAAAAATCCACTAACCCCTTGTACTCTTTTTTTTTTTCTCTCTTTTTCTATTTAACTCCTCACGGTGATGCAGAAACAATAATTGGTTGACCTAGTAGTGAGTGATTATTTTCTTCCATTACAGATATTTGTTACATACTATAAATACTAATGCATAGTTAATTATTAAATCTCCTGATATCCTGCAAAGATCATATTAATTAGGGATCGATAAATTATTTGCCACTTCTATAAATTTGTTTTATTGAAAACTAGTTTCGAATGTTATACATTCATCCTCAGTTCTAAAAACACACAAAAAATTCAAAAACAAGCAATTCAAAATGTAGTTGGTATTATTAGACATATTAAATTATATAAATCAGTATTATAAAAGATTTATGAATTATGAATTTAATTAAGACAAGAAATCAAATACATGTTGGTACTCACCGAGGTTTAAATTCTCATACTGAACTAACAATGAAAGAAATGTGGGAGGTTTATGATTTCTTGTCTTAATTAAATTCATAATTCATAAATCTTTTATAATACTGATTTATATAATTTAATATGTATAATAATACCAACTATATTTTGAATTGCTTATTTTTGAATTTTTTGTGTGTTTTTAGAACTGAGGATGAATGTATAACATTCGAAACTAGTTTTCAATAAAACAAATTTATAGAAGTGGCAAATAATTTATCAATCCCTAATTAGATTGATCCTTCTATACCATCATGCGGATGTCAAGATCATATTTTTAAATTCTATATCTTCTGCAACTGTGAGTTGTAGCTTCTCACTCTTGAATCATAAGTGTATTTTTTCCTACTGTTGTATGTTGCGTTATCTATTAAAATTAATTCTTACTAGAATATAATAGTTCCTGTACATTGCTTAAGTTTCTTATGATTCATTCCTCTGCAGTGTTATTATGCTGATTTCATTTAAACTATACATTTTCCATCAGATTACTGATCAGTTATTTAAAATGTATGCTAATTATACTCAAAATATAATTCATGGTATTCGCTTGTTGATGTAGTTACGGCTAAACAAAGGTCTGTTTAATGTTAGCGTTCTGAAATAATTATTGTCAATCATTATGCTGAATCGTTATGTTATAGCATTTTAGATTGCTTATATGTTTTGCATGTATGCTTTAGGAAAAGATGATGAGCCAATGGTCAAACTTTTGTCCGATTCTCATTCAATAAATCCTGAAAATGACAATAGGAAAAAATCAAACTTCCTAGTATCATTTACAACTGAAGAATGGCGTGTAAGTATTATATAATAGTTTTTTTTTTTTTTTTTTTTTTTTTTTTTTTTTTTTTTTTTTTTTTTTTTTTTTTTTTTTTTAGAAATTATCTTACATTTTTATTTGGTAACTTGTAGATGTCACCATTGAAATACCAAGCCATGAATAATGTATACCTGTTTGCACAAGAAGTATCTTAGATCTAGAATGAATGGGAACTAATCAAAAAATGTGTTTCTGTGAGAATGAGCATTAGGCATAGGCTATGTTTTACATATAATCTTCCAGAGTATTTTCTCTAACACATGTTGCTGGCGGATCATCTATTGTGTCTATTGTTTTTGCCTAATATTTGAGGGCTGGCTGCTTTTTGGGATGATAGGAGTCCAACTATTAAAATTTCTGACAGAAATTTTGAGTTGTGCCTCTTTCATTCTGGATGTGTGATATAAATCTTTTGTTATTAAGTTGGGCATCAAAGGATCAATAATGAATTGTATGCCCTCTTCAAGGAACCCAATATAGCCAGGTTCATTCGACTCTGAAAGTTGAGGTGGGCTGGACATATGACAAGAATGGATGAATATTCAATCCCAAAAAGGGCTTTTCTGGAAGAAATCCATGGGACCAGGCGTAGAGGAATGCATAGGAGATTGAATCGCCCACAATGCTCGGACATTGCTTGGAGTACGGAATTGGATGGTGGTTGTACAGGATTGGGATATATGGCGAAGGCTGTTACAACAGGCCTTAACTCAGCAATGAGTTGTTCCGCCGCTGACAGATAGTTATTAAGTTGTGTTCTTCAGAAACTGATCATTCCCCCAATAGACATATAAAAAAGTTAGTGAGACTAGGATTAAACTATTTATTTTTAATAAAATAGTTTCAAAAACAGAAAGGCCTTCATTGGAGAAAAATTGAAGTATTTTGTTGCTTATTTTTAACTGTATAGTCTGTTTCAGAAATGCATCTTATTCAATTAACAATTATAATATGAGCAAGAACCACATTTAGATGACCCAAATGTAAACATATGATTAATGAAATACCAATTTCTGGCCAGCTAGATTTTTAAATTTAAATATGTCGAAAATTCTAATTTGTCAGAAACTTGGATTGCCAACAAGACAAGAAAATTATAGGCTATCATATTGAAGAGTATTTTAAAACTAACATACAATTATCCGGTCCTGCTGAATTTCTATCGATTAATGCCTTGCATTAGAGAAAAAAATGTTCCGACAGCAGAACCGATTTTATCCAACGTCATTGTGATTGGCTTAACAAAAATATTTATGTTTCCGAAGAAAATTTTAACTTCAACGCCAGCAAAAGCTCACCTTAAGCGGTTAATATTATTGAACATGGTGTATATATATATATATATATATATATATATATATATATATTTATTTATATATATGTCACAATAGTCAATATCTGTCTGTCTGCGGTCCATGGCTTATCTCCGAGACTACTGGACCAATTTTCTTGAAATTTAGCCTCAAAGTCACAGGCCATCAATGACTTAACCACCCACCAGACTTAACCATTTCAAAAACTATATAAATGCTTTTGGCCAGCTAACTCCCTGACGATACAGGTCAGCTTGAACCTTGTTATCCTGAGCTATTCAATTCTATTTCTCCCTGTCCAGCGTCTCTCTTTCCCCTTTTCTTTTCTCACTGAAGTGTGCCAACTACATTTTACTGTGTACACTACCACCCTCCATTCTGACCAGATGTCATGCCCATCTTAGCCTACTTACTTTGATACCGTTTCTTTAGAACTCTCAGTTTACAGCACTCCTCTATTAAGGCAAACAGGACTGGTTATTCCTACAGGTTACTAACCTATTCTAACCAGAGTGGGAATGTCCAGATTCATTCAGTGGGCTGGCCAGGAAATAAATTTCAACCAGTGTCCCAGCAGACTCCAGATTGCTAAGGTGACCCCTTAACACTCTCAGCCACTATGGCCTCAAATCTATATGCATACACTACCGTTAATCTGATTTTGATGAAAGTTTCAGGGATTGTGCGGGTTGGTACCTAAATGGTCCCATATCGAATTTATAAACGTCCGTCCACTACTTTCGCTCACGCATGCGCAAACGTAGTTTCCTTGACATCTATATTTCGAAAACAGCTAAGTCCGTAGATTTTGTTCTCAAACGACAAATCATTGAACTTTTTTCTTACGACCTTATTATATTGGGTTATTGAGCCATTCCTTCTCTTACAGTCCAATATAATTTAGCTTTTCTAGCATATATGCTTTCGTCATCTTTAAAATGAGGTCTTAGGTTCTCAAGTAATGGACACAAAGCGAGGTGTTCTCCATTGTTTCATAGGGAGGAGTCTGGAAAATCTGCGATCCCAATCCGATACAAGTGTTCCCGCAGGCAGTCGTGCCCATTGTGATTCGGAAGCAGCCAGCAGCCTTTTGTTCAGGAGGGATTCATTTTTCTTCTAAAAACATCCAAATCATTGATCTTGAAATATTTTTGGTTATGTATGTACCCAATAGAAATGGTGAGAAAGCAATACTGACCTACTTGGCTGACTTTTTTCTTTTTTCTTGCCTTCAATATAGGCCTGACTAAACTGCCTTTTGCTTATTTTCTTCTTCGCACATCGATTCTAAGTTGTTTATGATATTTTATAAAAAAAGAAAATTGTCCATAGCTTATTGATAAACAAAAGTTATTAAGATATGTAACAGAGAAAACGCACTTTTACTCGCCTACTTAACCAAAGTAATAAAAGAAAGGGCTTAGGTAATTGTGCTTTTGGACTGTAATTCAATATTCTTTAATTGATGAAATCTGTTATGAAAAATAATTAGATGCTTATTTAAGGAAAAAAGTTTATTCATTTCATGATTTGCTGTTTTTTTTAGGAACCTAAGTTGTTTATTGTAATTAATTAGGGATGTTGATAATATTCTATTATTTATACACAGTATTGTTATTTGTTTGTTTTTTTCAGATGCTGGTAAAAAAGCTAAACATTAATGCTCCTTTAATACCTAGTCCTGACGGAACACACGACGAAGATGAATTCTATGAAAAATTCACTATGTCCCAGAAAGAAAGGCGAAAAGAAAATAAATAATTTATTATTTTAAAACCTGTTATCCTGTTGTTAATATTTTTGTACAAAGTTTGATTTTTTTTTTTTTTAATTTTCTTACTGTAATACTGTAATCAATAAATTATATATTTGTTGAATGTGTATCAAGTTTATTGAGTTTCCTTTTGGCTTGACAGAGTGCGCCGGTGCAGACTGCCATTATGGGGGGTATTGTATTGCCTGTAATCATTCCATTTCGAGAATGTTTTAAAACCGAAATCTAGTTGTTTTTAGTGATTCGTTTTGGAAATGGGGGAGGATTCTAAACCATCTACGCCTGGACCGGTTCATCACGTCATTGTTGTTGGTTTTCACCATAAAAAAGGTTGCCAGGTATGTTCAATTCTTTATCAGAATTTGTTTAGGTGGTGATTTCATGTAACCAAGTCATTGTGTTGAAGCTGTCTCAGCAGTTTTTTCGCTTTTAAGTAGATTACCTTATGGCAACTATTTTCCTGATTATCATCAGTTAATAGATAATGTATCATTATTGACCAGTCATTTGCTAACCCTATTGTCAGTTTGTGTTTACTTTATGTTGCTATGTTTTTATGTCAGTTTGCCTCTAGAGTTTTATTAACTTTATTCTATTGATTCCATTTTGTATGTGCTAGTAAATGAAAGTGTGATGCATTTTATTTATAACTTATTAATTTATAGGTTGAATTTTCATATCCTCCATTAATACCAAATGGTTCAGTTGATAGTACTGAATGTCCCCCTGGTTGGAAATATTTACCAACTCTTGCCTTGCCAGATGGATCTCATAACTATGATAAAGATACAGTATTCTTTCATCTTCCTGGTTTAAATCACCCCAATGAAACTGTGTTCGGAATTTCTTGTTTTCGTCAAATACCTGTTGAGGTAACTATGAAATTTCAATTGTTTTATTAGTAATTATTTTGAATTATGTTATGAACCTTATCTTACTTTCTCGTTTAGAAACTCAAAAATCGAACTTCAGACATAACTCGAGGAACTGTACAAAAAGCGGTCTGTGTGCTTAGCAGTGTTCCTTTGTATGGACATATTCAAGTGAAAATGGAACTTATAACCCATGCTTATTTTGATGAAGGAGATTTTACAAAAGTTTGTCTTCTAGAGGATACATACCATCACTTAAATAGTTGCTTGGATCAAATAGAAGATTTACATCAAGCCCCTCAACTTTTTGTTGGTAAGTCATTTATATGGAGATTTAGGATCTTTTTAATTTTTTTATACATTAAATAATTTGTGCTTTATGTTTTGTTGCAGGTTTATCAGCAAGAGATTTAATATTGGCACTCAGACATAAAGTTTTGCTTTTGTATAAACTTTTATTACTTGAAAAAAAAATGTTGTTCTTCCAGTCACCTGTCCAGCCACTCTGTTCTACAATTCTTTCTTTACTTTCTTTGCACCCTGGTATGATTGAAAAAGGATTATATGAATCAGCATGTATCAGGTACCAATTAAAATATGTTTTGTCATAACTTTACTCCTTAAGTGATCAATTGTTAAGAGCTATTTTATTTGAAATGATAGTATGACAGACCTCTTTTAAGCAGTTATATATTCTGTTAAAATGTTGAAATAATATCATATGATATTGAAGACATTGAAATAACTGAGGATCATTCTTACTGGTATCTATAAGTTTAAAAAAACTGGGATTTATATGAATGGAAATTGAACCCATTGAAATTTACAGATATCTGTAAAATAGCCTTAATGATTTAATAGTAACGCTGTGTAAAGAACTTCAGATGGAACATCTGTCTGTGAGACGGATATAGTTTATGCTTTCATCGCTAGTTTTATTTCAGTCTATTGTTACCCTTGAAGAATCGCAATAATTAAACATTGTGTTACGTTTAATATATGCAGTGTGTTAGGCGGATGTTTCTATTAATCTATGTTCTTTACAAACATTATATATATATATATATATATATATATATATATAGATATATATATATATATATATATATATATAAAAAAGTTCTTGTACATTAGTACAGATTTATTTCAAGTTACATATTTTAAACATTATTGAACACTACTCTTTAAACTAAAGTCCATTGTTTTCAACTACTTTCACCCATCTTTCTGCCAGTAATTGGTTTTGATGCTGGTACCACTCCTTTGGTTTTGAAGCAAAGAATTCTTCACATACAATTTGTATGTCCTTGTAATTATCAAAGATCCGACCTTTTAAAAAATAAGCCATTGATCTAAACAAACCATAATCTGATGGTGCAACATCTGGGCTATATGCAGGATGAGGCAAAACGTTCACTCCTTGCAGTTCCAGTAATTTTTCTTGGTCAAACGAGAACGATGTGCAGGGGTATTGTCGTATTGCAAAATGGCTTGGCTCCTGTTGACCAAAGCGGGGTACTTTGTACTCAAAACTGCATAAACTCTATCTAGCTGTTCACAGTAAAGGTTTGAGTCCCTTACTATTGCTGATAGATCACGAATAGTTACATGTGGGTCCTACTTCGCACATTCAAGAAGAACGTCATCATCAATGACCTGATGTAGATTGTGCAGCTGTATTTCCATGGATAATTGACTCTCCTTCTATGACACAAATTTCTTCGGTGGCTGCCTTTGCGCTTAAACCTTTTTTCCAGTAATATCTCAAAAGACAGCGAATCACGATTTTTTCTAATGATATTGCATGGGCATCTTAAAAATGTAACTGACCCTATAAAGCCAACTCGAGTCACATGGAATTAAAGGATTAGTTAAATAAATTATAAATAATTATCCAGATGGAGTAATCGATACAATAAAAAGTGTTTGCCTATTAATATATAGATAATGTGTGAGTCATTTAATTATGAATTTTTTTTTTATTAGATTAGTTTATAATGAAAAAAAAAATAAATGTCATGTAATTACTCAAAACAGAAATTTTATGTGAGATTGGGCATTGTCTGAAATTATCGTTTGGAAAACATATCTGGTGGAGGTGTTTCTTAAAAACTTTTTGAATAGATACAGGATTGATTAGAGGGCTCAAAATTGAATTAGGAAACAATAGTTCATTTTATTAATTTGGTCATATAAGTTTTTTTGTTGTTTGATAGATTATCAAGCTGTTGAAATGTTATGGGGATATGCTAGTTTATGTAATAAAGCAAAAGGAGAACCTTAAGATATTATTTAATTAGATACTTGGCCTAATTTATGTAGAGGCAGTAATTAACTGGAAAATACCCTTTTTGGAAATATTTATAGCTATTTAAATGATTCAGTATGATGGTCTGATTAATATGTAATTATGTTCTGAGCTCAATTTAATAATTTTTAATTTTCTGAGGAAATAATTTCCTTATTACCTTCACTCCTTATACAATCAGTACCTATGCCTGGTGAATTTTTTTGAAAATATCATAGATATTCTATCTTAAGGTATTTACTAACTTCATCCATTCTTAAGACAATTAGCTAGCATTATATTCCTATCATTCATCAATGTTTGTATACTATTAATTAGAAGTTATTTTACCTTGTCAAGTAAATCAAGTTTTTCTATTACATATAGGGCATCAAGACCAATGTCACCAGTTCCCAACTTCTCTGACAGTTCAAAATTATCTTGTGAAGATAAAAATGTCAATAGAGAAATGGCAACAGATAATATGGATGATAAAACAATTAACGGTAATGGAGAGGGAGATATATCACCAGATGTGAAGGACACTTCAACACCTGTACCCTCTGAACTAAATGGAAACAGTGAAGATACTACTAAGATATGTAACGGAATGCTGTCGAGGGATGCTTCAAGTGTCGATCTTGCTAGTGAAGTAAATGTTCAGAATACTCTTGCTGCTATAGCTCAAATTGATGCACAACATTGCGGTTTACCGTTACCTATTTTTTCAAATGTAAGTTTTATTAAGTATATAATTAATGTTAAGTAAGCTTATGACCATGAGTAATATATATTAAATGTTTGTCATATAAAACGTATTATTTAAGAGTTAAGATTTCTAATTGAAAATTAACTTTTTTCGCTCTATCTTTGAGTAGCATTCCTAAAGTAAATGTCAGTTAAATTTTATCTGAATTTTGTATTTTTAAGCTTTTCGAGCTTTAATTGTTAAGTGTAATCTTAGTTCTCACTTGTAGAATAGCACTTGTTTTTTCGTATATTTCATAGTTGTTTAACTTAATGTCCTGTCAACTGTAAAGTATCAAATGTGGAAAAAAGCATTTTTCTTATTTGTCACATTACAGTAGTACTAGGCGATTCGTGTGATGGCTAAATGTCCAAAGTGCCATTCTCTCAGAAATATGTCTCTTTGAGTGATTGATACATTCGACATTAGCCATCGGACATATCGTTCCTCTAGCGCAACTGTAATGCGACAAATATGATATAAGCGTTTTTTCATATTTGATAGTTTACAGTTGACATGGCAGTATGCCCACCTCAATAAAATCTTTTTGAATAGCTTGTTAGAGCTTTATTACTGTTTTTAATGGTCAAAAACATAAGTATGTTTATCCGGAAAGTTTGTATAAATAATTTTTAAAAAGGCCTGTGGGCAATTTTGGGAGGGACACTAAATCAGTCTTTCCACTCAAGGTTATCCCCACCATACTCAATCTGACCTTAGCACTCTTTGAGTCACTTGAGTTGTTACATGCTTGTTCAAACTTGTCTATTCTTCACATGCAGTCATCATAGAATTTATTCTTGTTGAAGAACATCTAATCAACATCAAATTTCTTGCATTGCCAATGGTCACAAAATTTTGAGACTTCGAGCCAAGCTTATGGAGATGATATTTTGAAGATAACAACCATCAACAAGTGATTGAAACAGTTTCGGGAGGGCTAAGAAGATTGAGAAAAACAAACGTTCTTGAAATTTTTCCAGAAAAATTAGAATAAAGAAGTTGTGTGCTCAAATAATTGTCTTCTGAACAAAAGGCTGTCAGAGGGTGTCATGCTGTGAGGACTGGCTGAAAGCTGAAGAGGTTGGTGACTTTCTCAACAGGGTCATCACAGGAGATGAGTTTTGGTTCTATGTATTTGATGTGGAAATACCAAAGCAGGAAATATAAATAAGCTGAGGAGTCAAGGACGAAAAAGTCAAGGTAATCGAGTTCGAATGCCAAGACAATGTTGATTGTTTCTTCTTCTGAATGCTCATTCTCAGAGCATTTCATCCCTCCATGCCAGATTGTTAGTGGGAACTTCTACCTTGACGTTCTCCAATGCATCAAAGCTCGGGTTCAACAGAATTTTGTTCAGGGTGGTGGATCCTTCATCACGACAATACTCTCTGTGCACACTTCGCTATTTGTGCATGAGTTTTTGGCTTCAAATTCGATTAATATAACGCACCACTTCTTTTATTCACCTGATTTGGCGCCATGTGACTTTTTCTTATTTCCCAAATGTAAGATGGTGTTTCGGGGACGGCATTTGGTTGCCATTTAGGCCATCAAAACAGGTAGCTGAAGAACCTCAACACAGAGGATATCCAAGACGGCACAAGTATATTTTGATTGAACGGGACAATATTGAATTACCTGATTAAATGTAAAATATTTTTTTTTTCCTTTTTCACATAAATTTTCCAGATAAACCTCGTATTTCTTTATATATTATCAGGTGCATTATTTCTTTATAGCAAGTTCTTTTCTGCATTTCGGTGTATTCCCCAATCTTCAGGAATCATATCTGAATTACAGAATATTTAAAACAATATACAGTCTTTAATTAATCATTTTAAACAAATATTTAGTATTTAGTTATTTGAATTTAGTTCCTTATTTTTTTTTAACTTTAACATTTAATATGTATCAACTATAAATTTACAATACATTAAAGAATGATACATTAAATCAAATTTTGCCAACTATTTTAATTAATTAATGCAAAATCTCTTTTAAAAAAGATGTTCAGGTCAGCTCGCTTATAGTATATTTCAATTTGGGTTTTATAATTGAACCAGCAGTTTGAAGAAGGGAACAAATCCAAAAACAACTTTCAGTAAATAAGGATAAACGTTCTACTTTTCTTATTTGTTACTATATCTTTACCAAACTTTAATGTTAGTTTCTATGCATCACCCCGTTATTCCTGTACCTTGGATAGATCGGTTGGACTGTTCTAACAGAAGTAATAAAATATTGAAACCAGTGGATTTGTTCCCTTCTTCAAATTGATAATGAGCTAGTCATAAAAATGAATATACTATATCATAGTAAATTCAATGCTATTTACATGTTTTTTAAAGCATTGTGAAACACTATGTACTGTGAAAATCATATTTTACGCTTCACTTTCACTGTCAAGAACTGTTGTTTCCGTCGTAATCTAACCAAAACTTCTTCATAAAATGATTTGTACTCTCATGGAATGTATGTAGCTATCTTTTATATATCCTGCATCTTCTTATAACTGAAAACATGAAGTTCTTTAATTTCAGGGTTCATATTTTTAATTTTTATCCACAGCAAAGTTAATTTTGCATTGTCGCTAAGATGTGGACTTTTAATCTTTGCAGTTAGCTCTTCACAAGTGCTGCACACGTCTATCTATGGACGTCCAAATCTATAATCATAATTCTCAAGGAAATGTTTCCTGTAAACGTCATATTTTATCTTACCGGCAATATTAGTAGTTTTAATGTTAAGTTCGCCACTTAGGTACTTTATATTTTTATTTCTGTAGTGTGTTTCTTTAACTGTAAATTCTTTAATGCGATCATCGATGAAACCACGAACGTTTTAAGGTATTGGATTACCGCGGTGTCCGTGCTCGCCTTTATTATCCACGGGAGCTTTTGGCCTTCAGTTATCTGAGAAGTTAAACGAAAGATGGCTTTATTCTTAGTATAATAAAAAATACTGAATGCATTCTTACATATAGTTATTCGCTCATTTTATCGCATGATAGGCAGAAATGCTATCCCATTTGAGAGGAGTTTTACTTTTTTCGATCAATCAGCCCCTTAAAAATGTATTTTGTTCAGTTTTGAACGAGCATCAACCGAAGATTTCAGACAAAGTTCCTTATCATCCAAACTAAGCCGTTCACTACACTTATGTTTACAAGGGCAAACACTAGTATTATTTGATGTCGCAGGTACTGTATTACCTGTCCTATTACTCGCATACTCTTCATCACAAAGTCTTTTCTGCTTCTGCATTTCATAACAATATGTTCCTGGACGATGAAGCCCTTTCTTCTTCTTAAAAGTATTAATTTCTGTCTCACTTTCAGATGTGGTTGAAGACATTATGGTATAATAGCATTAACTGATACATCACTAATGGAAACACGAAAAAATAACACTAATACACAAAAACTCAGTATCAGTTTGAATAAGGAAAGAAAAGCTGGATATGTTCCCTTCTCCAAATGAACGAATGTTTGTAGGCCCGTTTAAACAGGAATGAGAGTGGTATTATAAATGAGAGTTGTAAAATGCTGTAGTTAACAAGAGATAAATATTTTCAATGAAAAAAAATAGGAAGATTTCATTTCACTAATTCCCAAAGAACTTATTTTAATCTTCCAGTCATATTACCGAATTTAGAGACCACAAGGAGTTAAATTTTACTAAACAGAAATATAAGAATTAAGGTCTTTTCCTGAAGTGTATTTACACCATAAGTTTAGAGAGTCCCCAACCCTTTGTACGAGGGCATCATGGTGTGCACCTGATGTCACTTATGCTCGTGTGCATTATGGTATGCCATGACATAGCCTGTGCCAGTGATCATCATGGCAATCAGTAACTGTTTTACATGTCTCTTGCTGGTAGACAGATTTTCAATAAAATGTTGTATGATTATTTTTTTTCATATTTAATAATTAAACATAAGCATATTTGTTTAAAAATAGTAATTTATATATTTAATAGCCTTTTAGCAATATTTTTCTGCCAATCTTCATTATTGTTTTGTTTTTCTTCCCTTTTTGTGACACGAAAAACTGAATGACAGTTTGGTAATATTGTATTCAAGATGTACAGTTGAGTCTCTATAATCTGACACATATGGGACCGGGGTATGTCGGATTACTGGAGGTTAAACAAAAAGGTGCAACTATAGGAACTATCAATATGTATATTATAAATATAAGTGTACATATTAGATTAAAAACATTAAAGAAATTGTTCTCAATTGTTTTTTTACGAATCTTTTTGTCATATATTGAGGCCCGTCCAACACCATAAAACTCAATTACAAGTTACCCAACTTTTCACCATTATCTTGATTTTTAATAATTTCTCCTTTTACTACCACATTGAATGTTTTGCATTTTCTTTTTCCACTTCCACCGATTTCAGACATAATTAAACTTTAAGCAGGAACCTAAAACATTAAAAAACTGATTGGTAGAGTAATCAAAAAATATTTTTGATTGTGGAGAGTACTAAGTTACGTGCAATAGACAGTTAGAAGAGACTGAGACAGTACAATTTTCCGTCAACGTGCGGTAACGTGAACGGTTCATCTACCGACCAGCACAGTGTCTGACTATAGAGACTCGGTTGTATTATACCTAGTTATATGCCCTTCTCTTATTTAATTTTTCAAATTAGATTTTTCATTTTAATCTTAAAATATGTGAATGAAATATTAGATTATCGTCATATTCTCCAATCGTCATATTATGAAGCAATGGTCAGCCAAACATCACTTTGACTTTGGTATTTATATTTATTATAAAGTGATTTTACAGCTCATATATATCATTAAATAATTGTTTATTTTATATAATTTAAACAATAATTTTTATATATTAAAATTCTTCTTTTTTACATTCCTCCATATAGAAAAATGTTGGGAATTCCTGCTTTAAAACAAACTTCTAAATCATTTATTTAAATTCTATTAGCAAATTATCTTGCTGATATTAAACATTGATAAAATTATATGATTGATTTTAATAAACTCTTATATTTTCTTTTTTGAGAATTGTCTGTAATTATTATTATTTAGTTAAGCTATATATTTTTAAATCACTCACAGTCAGTGGTATATCTAAGTCAACTGGCGCCTGGGACAAACTTCAAGATTTCCGTCCTCCAAAATCAGAACTAGGAGGAAAAAGGATGCACTTGCCCCAAGCGGCAGAAACTAGAGAGCGGCAAAGTTGTAAATGTTTATCTTTAAGTTAATTAAAAAATATTTGTTTCTTCTTTTTGATAGTTTTGACCTTAATTCAGCCAATAAAACGATTTACTGTTATGAAATGATGATATTTGTTTCGAAATATATTACCTAAAGTACTGTCATAAAAGTGTTGATAATGACACTCATTCAAGTACTTAAATCAAATATTTGAAACAATTAAGGTATCAAAAGGAATATTGAATCAGTGGTATTGATACCAAAACTACTTGGTATTGAAATGAAAATATCGTTACTTAATTTGTAGTGATTGGTATTGTAATTCTCTATCTGCTTATTAAACACATTATTTCATGATTACTAATTTTAATGTATGTTCGACTTAAATCCAATAAAATAAATCTTCTTTTTGAAGTCTAAAAAAAATAATAATTGACATTTTAGCACCCCCCTTTATGTGGCGCTTCACCGGGTGGCTACCCTCTTCACCCTATCCTAGATATGCCATTGCTCACTGTGATCCTGAATTCAGTTTATTGTAACTAGCTTTGATAGCACCAAAATCTTGACTGTTACATCTTTTCTGTAAGTCATTAGTTAATCAATCTGTTTTTTTCTAGGGTTACCTCTGTCTTCCGTATTTATCTCTGCCTTATATGGATGTACTTACTGATCCTAATATTCGAGGTTATGTTGTTGGAGCTACCAATGTATTGTTTAAACAAAAGAAAAACCTTGCAGATGTAATTGTTGAGGTAAGTTAATTGTTTTGATGATGGATTGTACTTTATTGTATTAGGGATTGATAAATTATTTGCCACTTCTATAATTTTATTTTTATTGAAAACTAGTTTAGAATATTTTAGATTCATCATTTATATCTATCTTCATCTTCAGGAATTTATATCTTTATTCAGTATTTATTTCCATCTATTCTTAGAAGGAGAGCTTTTATGTTGATCCCTAGGCCATATTTCAGCTAAATTTTCAATTGCATCCTTCCAGATTACTCTATCCAAGCCATATAGGTTCCTTCATATATTCCTCCATTTCTTTATCTCAAGCCTTTCTTGGTCTACTTCGTCTTCTTCCAACTATTTTCCACCTGTACACTTCTGTTTGCAATCTTCCTTCTTGTATTCTTTTTTAATGTCTAGAATAGTTTTCAAATTTTTTTCTTCATCTCCTCAAAGACATTTCTCTTATTATTTTATTTTTCAATTTAAGAATTCTGTATATTTATGTATCCCTAAGTTATTTTTGAGATCGCTCTTATGGTTCAGGTTTCTATTCCATAAATCATATTAATTAATATTATCCTTTTATTATATTTATTTTGGTTTATTTATTTGGTTTAATTTATTCTGTAATACTGAGTTGATCATAGATATTATTTGTTTTTCCATCTCTAATCCTTTTTATTTTCATGTCACAGGAACCATCTAATTTAATTATGAAGATAATAATAATAAAAGGCTTAGCGAACCCGGAGGTTCGATGCCGATACCACTAATCGCTGTCTACAAATCTCGGTCCACCGACCACCCTCCAAACCCAAATTCATTAGATCACTCTTAATACTATCCTCCCACCTACGTTTCGGTCTACCCCTCGGACGTTTACCAGTCAGCTCAGCGTTTATTAACTTTTTAGGAATTCGTTCGTTACTGAGCCCAACAACTTTGCAAGCCCATTTCAACCGTCGCGATGATATCACTTTGATTATATTAACAGGGTGCATGCTCCGCAATTCCGCGTTGTGTAATCTCCTAAACTCTCCGGTTGACTCATCCTTTTTCGGACCAAATATTTTACGCAGTACCTTATTCTCGAATACCTTAAGGCGTTGTTCGTCCTTCAAGGTTAGCGGCCACGTTTCACACCCATAGAGAACTGTAGGCAAGATAATAGTTTTGTATATTCTAAGTTTTAAGTTTCTGGACAAAATGCGCGACCTAAGTAATGTTGACACCGAAAAATAACAAGCATTTCCCGCCTTTATTTCCTCTTGAATTTCGTTTTTTCTAGTAATCACAGACCCCAAATACTTAAATTTCTCAACGTGTTCAAACCTATTTTCTCCTATATCTATATCCTCAAAATCGCCTCTGTTTCTATTGCTAACCATATATTTCGTCTTATCCGTATTTATTTTGAGGCCAACCTCTTTCCCAGCTGTCATCAACGTTGCTGTATTCAGTTTTATAGTTTCCGCGTCCTCACTTAATAATACCAAATCATCCGCAAACCCCAGCACGGATATTCTACCACCCAGATCTAAACCCCTTTCGGTAAGCATTACCTTTCTGAAGACATACTCTAATGCTAAATTAAATAGGACAGGTGAAAGGGAATCGCCTTGTTTTAACCCCGAGCGAACTTCAAATTTCTCCGAAAAATAATTACCTATTCTAACTTTATTGAATGTTTCGGTCATGCACATCCCTACCAGATTTACTAACTTCTTCGGTATTCCCTGCTCAATCAAAATGTTATACAGTCTCCGGCGATCATAAGCCTTTTTGAAATCCACAAAAAGCTGATGAACTACACCGTTGAATTCTAATTTTTTTTCTAATATTTGCCGTAAGGAGAATATTTGATCGATAGTTGATTGGTTCCGTCTAAAACCACATTGGTAGTCTCCGATAATTTCCTCGGCATATTCCGTGATTCGACTAGTTAGTATCAACGAGAATATTTTATAACATACCGGGAGGAGTGATATTCCGCGATAGTTATTACACTCCGTCCTCGGACCTTTTTTATGAATCGGAATAAGTATAGATTCTTTCCATTCTTCGGGCATTTTTTCATTTTCCCAGATCTTTTTAACCAAAAAATGTATTTTAGAAACTCCAGCTTCACCGCACGCTTTTATTATTTCACTGGAAATGTTGTCGATTCCCGCTGCTTTATGAGATTTTAATTTTCCGATGGCTATTTCGACTTCCTCCTTACTCGGTTCTTCAATTAACGGTTCAGCACTCTGATATTCAGAAGGAGGAGATTGATTATTATTTCCCGAATTCAAAATACTTTCAAAGTGTTTTTTAAATTTATTCACAATGTCCCCCGGATCGGCCAAGATATTGTTATTTTCATCTCTAATTCCATTCATTGCTGGTTCAAACTGTTTACGCGATCTGTTTATACCCTTGTACATGTCTCTTACGTTGTTTTCAATTCTATTAGTTTCTATCTCTATTATTTTGTTTTTAAGATATTCTCGTTTTTTATTTTTGAGGAATTTGGACGTTTCATTCATCAAGGCCCGGAAATTAGCAACATTGTTATCGCTTGGATTATTCAAAGCTTTTAGTTTCGCGGCTCTTCTTTTTTCGCACAAGTTTAGACAATCATTATCGAACCACGGTTTATTCTTTTTATTGTCCCTTTTTCCAAGACACAGATTACTTACCTCTTTAATATTATCCCTAATTCCGATCCATAGCTTGTCTACATCTTCGCGATCCTCATCTAAAGATTCCAAGGCTTCAAACCTATTCTTGATTTCTACCGCGAATTGATTTCTAATTGAAGGGTTTTTCAATTTATCTAGATCAAAATTTTCGGAAAAAATACGGCTTTCTTTCCTTTTTTTTATATTAAGTTTTTGTCGAAGTTTCGCGATTACTAATTCATGATCTGACCCACATTCTGCCCCACGATAAGACCTCACGTTAATTATACTATTTTGCCATCTTTGTTGTATCAAAACATGATCAATTTGATTGCGTGTTTGTGAATCCGGCGATGTCCACGTATACTTATGAATATCCCTATGTTTAAACGTAGTACTTTTGATTGTTAGGTTTTTCGAGATAGCAAAGTTTATTAGACGGATCCCATTATCATTGCTATGTTCGTGCAAACTTTCTTTACCGATCGTCGGATAGTATACTTCTTCCCTTCCCACCTTTGCGTTTGCGTCCCCTAATATTATTTTCATGCAGTTTCGAGGTAGTTTATCATATACCCACTCTAGTTTATCATAAAATTCGCATTTAACTTCATCATCACTGTCTTCGGTAGGGGAATGTACGTTAATCAGCACGATTTTAAACCACCGCCCCTGAAATATGGCCACAGATATCCTATCACTAAAAAATTTTACGTCCCTCAATGCGGAGAGCAATCTATTCCTTATTAGAAATCCAGTACCTAAATTATGAAGATAAGATACTTAAAGTGTAGAACTCTTTTTCAATTCTATGCTATCGTTATTTGATGACTTAAAGTATGTCTTCTTAGCATTAATAATTATACCCCATATGCTCATATTCTTTTGATTTTCTGAGTGTGTAACCCGAATCTTTTTTATTCTGAGCAATGATGACTTTGTTGTTCATTATTGATAAATTATAGAGGAATTTGTCTTCTTTCAAATGGATCCTTATGGGTCTACATTTTTTCCTCCATTCTTTCAAATATATTTCAAGAAAGATCTTAAATAAGGAGGGAGAAGCGCTGCACTGCCATGCTAAGAGTAAAGAGGGTAACTGACATTTTCCAGGTGTTGTGATTTTTATGCCTAGCGATTCATTGATGTTCATGGATTTATACTTATATGTAAAATAACATTTGAATAATAATGATTTATGTAGAAGTTAGAATGTTCTTACTTATTAAAGGAACAAAAAGCAGACATCAGGGCTTCAAACTCCATTTTCTTATTACTTCCAATTTCTTGTTACCTTAAATGCAGTTACCCCCTTTGTGCTTAGCAGGGCAGTACACCTTCGAAGGAACCCTTTGCTTATTGGGAAAGTTTCAGAAAGTTAAGGTCAAACTTTAACTTGGCAGATTATATGTTTCCTTCATACATTTCTCATATTTTTTATAGCAGGTCAGTATTATTAATACTTGTATTTTGTTACTTTTTTCTTCCATCCTACCATATTTCTTCTTTATTTATTAATTTGCCTGTGAAATAAGCTACAGATATTTCATTGTAACTTGCTTTTATATTTTATACAAATCCCTTTATAAAAATCATCAGGAACAAATCACAGACAGAATTAGAATTTGAATCAGGTACTGAAAAAAATTCAACATCACCAGAGATGTTGAATTCTTTTCAGTACCTTTCCAGAATAAAGTTCTATACCCTCATATCTTAAAATGACATAAAATTTAATATAAATTACACAAAGCTATCATTTGGGCATCAATAGCAAGATCCCTTTGCTCAAAAAACAACTCTAGTATGGATCCTCAGTCACAGGTATGGTAGGTAAAGAAAAAGCTGACTAGTTAGCTAGACAAAGTGGTGAATTTCCCCTTTTAGAACCAGAACCTTTGCTATATTTTTCTAAAAAGCCTCAGTGCATTTGTAGGAGTAGTCACTGAATGGAGGGAGTGCGTTGGCCTAATTAATTATTAAAGAATCCTCTGACCTAGTAAGACAAAATGCCTGTTAGTCCTTAAAAGATGAACTATGATTGATAATTGGAGTACTGACGGGCTATTGCATACTTCAAACACATTGAAGGTTTGTGGAGTGGTTGATAATAAAAACTGCCTTTTATGCCAACAAACACCATTAACTGCCATACACCAATGTCCCTGGTCTCAAATAGAATTGAGGAGCATGAGACTTCCACCATCAAATAGTCAGCTCTCATGGATTACATTAGGAAAACCAATAGGTTTGAGACTGTTATATTTAGATTAGGTCTTTATTTGATTATTCTGAGCTTAGGAGAAAGACCACTTACTTGGATTTTTTCCCTCCCCCATATGTAGGCTTAGTCGAGAGGGGCTGCCCACAGTGCTCCTTGGTCTAACCCTGTGGAATCTAGCTTTCGATGAAATTCTTGGAGTATTCCAGGAAGAGAGGTTCCTCATTATTGCTTACGTTGACGACTTGGTCCTCGTGGTGGTCTTCAAGTAGGAAAACCTCCTGGTCACTAGATGGTGTGAGAAGAAGAAGTTGAAAATGGCCGCTGCTAAGATCTAAGCCAACCTATTGAGAGGAAATGGGCCATACCACATCATCATGCATATACAAGAAGAAAGGAAAGGTCTGAGTGAGGTGGTCACCTACCTGGGAGTGAGGATCAGAAGAATCTTTGATGTGACACCACTACTGCTGTGGAAAGCAGCAGTCTGCCCAGCCCAGTTCAACCTGGGGAGAAGAGGACCTGTCCCTGGGGGGCCGCCAGAAAACAAAGGCAATGTAGCTTATTATTATAGTCCTCACTAACAAAAATTAAAGTGGCCTATATTCAATTTATGTTTAGTAGCAGGAGTTGTATACGCACAGTGCTGAAAGGCAAGACAGGATGAAATATATAGTTCCTTCCACCATTACTTTAAGTGTAATGATTAATCAGTCATTTGCAAATGATATATTTAAAGGAATATTTCTTTTTTCAGGTGAATCTACATGTTTTTACTTCCTTAAAGGAAGTATTATTTTCATGAAAAATTTTGGTTTTCAGATTTTAACATAAATATTAATTTTGACTATCTCACTATTTGACTAATTTTGACTTAAAATTTTGTATTTGGGATTGTTTCATCAGCTAGTTTCATGTGAACCTCCCTTTTTGATCATTACATGATCACAGAAAAGGATGCTTTAGTTGAAGGTCATAATAGATTTTCATAAAAAAATTTTATTAAAATATAATGCAAAACTTTTCCAATTCGGTATTAAAGACTTATATATAAATATAAATAACATATTAGATTTGGGCCAAAATTGGCAAACCGGAAGTGGTACTTTACTTGAAGGTCTCAATAGAATTTCATAAAAAATTATATAAAAATATAACACAAAACATCTTAAGTTTGGTATATAGAACTTTTATCATCATCATCATCATATTCTTTTCCTTTCTACCGCTGTGCAGTGTGGGAGTGCTCTCTAAAGAGCCCCAGAAGGGGAAGCTTGTCAGGAAGCTATGAGAAGTCAATCCCTCCACCTGACTCGGGAACAGTGGGCTGATAACCCATTCTCCTTAAATTAATATAAATTACGGACAATGGAAGAAATAGAGCTTTTATATCAATATAATTAATGTACCTGATTTTGGTTAAAATTAGTTAACCGGAAGTGGTTCTTTATTTGAAGGTCATCATAAACTTTCATCAAAAGTTATCAGGGGTACAAATAAGTTTCCACTGTTTTTAATAAAAAATGATGAGGTTATTATAAAAAAAACTGTACATTACATTTTATTTACACATAAAATATTGTCCACCACTAGCTACTACTTTTTCCGATCTTTCTGAAAGCATTCGGATACCACATCAAAAAAACTTCATCTTTTGAGGCTATCCATGAATCGATCCAATTTTTCGTATCCATATGATGTGAGTGAAGCGCTGCTCTGATAGATCATGTGCCATCAACTGGAACAAGAGGTAATCACTAGACAGTGCGAAAAACCTTTTCTTTTATGCCTGGCTAGCAGCATTTCAGATGTGCACAATCGGCATTCAAATTCTCTTGGCTCAGCTCATATGGGACTCAATTTCCTTCTGTCATTCCCAACGATTTTAAACAATGTGAAATTGCTTGTTGACTCACACCTAATGTAAGAGCAAGTTCTTCTTGCATTTGGCACGAATTTTCCTCCAATTCTGTGTCCTGATACACTTTTGGCCGGCCACTACGTTCTTTGTCCTCCATGCTAAACTCACCATTTTTAAACTTTTGAAACCACTCACGACACTTAAAGCAGCATCACCGTATGCTTCTATAAGCAATCGATGGGCCTGAGCTCTAAATTTCTTTAAGTTAAATAAATAAATCAAAACTTCCCACCAATGATACTTAGTCAGAACAAAACTTGACATTTTCGCACAAAAACTTGGCATTTTTACACAAAAGTCACTAGTATTAAAGGTTATGGTTGCCAGATATCCAAACTTGCCATGTGCCGTTGCACAGCTGACAATTTCAACATAATCTTGTCGGTGCAGCCATCTCTCAACAACGGCGGAAACTTATTTGTACACCTGATGTTTTAAAATATAATAATCTTGTCGGTGCAGCCATCTCTCAACAACAGCGGAAACTTATTTGTACACCTGATATATTAAAATATAATGCAGAACATCTCAAATTTGGTACATTAACCTTTTTGTATCAATATAAATAACATACTAGATTTTGGTTGAAATTGGATAGCCGGAAGTAGTATTTTATCTGAAACTGTTTTTTTGTTTAATTCTTCCCCCCTTCTTAAAAGGATGGAATGCGTATCGTGCTAAAAATTTCAAATTGAGATATTTATAAATAAGAATATTTCCAGGTCCGTAATACCTGTTTTTAATATTTTTATAATGGTTTGTGTCAATAGATGAACGCTAATAGACGTCGTGCGCCGAGTATCATTTTTGAGATACTGCTATCTTCGGAAACTAGTAACCAAATTCAGGGTCACTTTTTGAGCCACCGATTTATAGTTTAATAGACGTACAAGGTGTCCATATCAGATATTTTTCTCCTTTCTATCAAACATATTTTGGGAAATACCATAAAGAGGGTAGGAGTTGCAGCACTTTCTGATGGAATTTCATTGTTTTGAGGTCAATATTAATTTAATGCCTACATTTTGCTGAGGCCTACCATTGTTCATGGTCCGAGATACATTACCATTTGTTTTTTTCTAGTATATGAATATAAATTCATTGTTTCTGGATATCATTTGATATTTCCATATATTTTTTTATGTTTATTACTTCTTCTAATGATAATATTTAATCAATGAATGAATCTGAAAGCAAGATCAGATTGCTATTCTGCGAATCTGTTTTTAAATTGGCTTTTTAATTCTGTTTGTGATTTGTTCCTAATGGTTTTTATAAAGGGATTTGTATAAAATATTTCTCTGTAAGTTCTCCTTTGATTTACTGTCACCTTTTTACTTATTGGATTTGGGTATCTACACCTCATTTAGTATTCTAATGTTCTATTATAGAATTTTGTTAATGATGCTACTTTCCTTTATGTTTTAAAAATTTGAAATTGATTCTTGTTGGAGGTGGTCAAACTCTAGTCTCAGAATACTCTTATTGTCCAAACAGTGTATGAGGACTTGGCGGTACTACTATGTAATTTATTGTCAGTTCCCTATTCACATATTTTTATTTTTAAGATGTGATTAGCAGTTTCCTTTATTTTATTGGAAGTACAAATTTGTTCGGTCTGTTCTTAAAAGATGGCGTTGGCTGTAATGAATGTTTCATAATGACAGCTGATTTCAGAGAGGTTATACATCTGTCAATAATATACAGTTTATATAGTTTTGAGTTTCATACAAAAACCTTGTTTTTTACTGTGTTGAATATGTAAAATTTTGAGTTAACTAAGCAGCATTTGAGGGAGGTTTCAGTTTTCTGCTTTAATTGGAAGAAGTGCTGAAGTGCATCGAATGCTTGTGGAAGTTAATGGTGACAATGCTGCAACTGATAAATCATGTAGAGAATGGTTTCGACATTTCAACAATGGTGATTTCTGCGGTAAAGACAAGCCTCGCTCTGGACAGTCAAAAAAATTCGAAGGCAAAGAATTGGAAGCATTACTCGATGAAGATCCGAGTCAAACACAAGAGGCACTTGCAGAATCATGTGGAGTGACTCAACAAGCAGTTTCCTTACGATTGAAATCCATGGGAATGATTCAAAAGCAAATCAATGGGTGCCTCATGAATTGAAACCGAGAGACGATGATAGGCGATTTTTCACTTGTGAGCAGTTGATTTAAAGGCAACAAAGAAAGGATTTTTTACATCAGATTGTGATTGGGGATGAGAATTAATTTTGTATGACCACCCTAAGAAGAAAAAATACTATGCTATGCCCGGTCACTTGTTGCCATCTACCTCAACATCAAAACCAAAGCCGAGTATTCATAGTTCGAAAGTCATGCTCTGTATCTGGTGGGACTACTATAATACAATTCGCAATATATATATATATATATATATATATATATATATATATATATATATATATATTTTTTTTTTTTTTTTTTTTCTGTTGGCTCTACAGACCTTGTAGATCTTTGGCCGCCTGAACCAGCCTTCTCCACCTCTGCCTATCTTGGGCCACTGCTTTCCAGTTTGCTGCATGCAGCTCTTTCGCATCTTTGTTGATCCTGTCTATCCATCTGGTTTTTGGCCTTCCATGTGGTCTCTTGCCAACTATTGTGGCATTCATCGTTGTGAAAAGGCGTCCTGATGGATTGCTTCGAGCTACATGCCCCGCCCATCTTAACCTCCTTGCCTTCATATCATGAGATATTGACTGACCAGTTTCTGTAAGTAGTTCTTTATTGGTCTTTCTTCTCCAGGATTTTAGATTCTGATCCCATATCGCTCCGGTTATCGTGCGGAGGATTTTCCTTTCAAATCTCTCGATTCTGCTTTCTTGGGTGCCGGTTAGAGCCCAGGTCTCGCAGCCGTACATCAGAACTGGTTTTATCACAGCATTGTACACCCTTAATTTGAGATTTCTGGAGATTTTTCGGGATTTCAGTACTCCTGACAGAGAGAAGAAAGCTCTATTTGCGCTTGTTATACGCTGGTCATTGACTGAGGTTATTCTGGAGCCGAGGTATTTAAAGCTGTCTACTTTCGGGAATGTTCTGCCATCCATGCAGATACTATTGTTGGGGTGGATTTTTCGGCTAACTATCATGTATTTTGTTTTGTCTTCATTTATTTTCAAGCCGATTTGCTCTGCTTCTCGTAACAGAGTCTTAGCAAGTCTCTCAATGTCCTCTTCATTGATTCCAAGGACAGCTATGTCGTCCGCATACGCTAGGATTTTGTGTTTCATTCCGACGTGCACCCCTCCATTTTCGAATGAAGTTGTTCTAATCACCTTCTCAAGGGCTAAGTTAAACAGCATCGGCGAGAGTCCATCCCCCTGCCTCAGACCTGTTCTAACTTCAAAGGCTTCAGACACATCTCCTTGTATCAGTACTCTGCATTTGGGGTCGTTTGTACACGCCTTCGTCAATCTCACCAATTTCCCGGGAATACCCAGCTCAGTCATGATTTTCCATAGGCAGTTTCTGTCCACGGAATCATAGGCTGCTTTGAAATCGACAAATAAGGCGTGCACATCCTGCTCTACTTCCCAACGTTTTTCGAGTACCTGTTTTAGGATAAAGATCTGGTCTAGCGTGCTCCTTCCTCTTCTGAATCCTGCTTGGTGGTCGCCTATTATATTTTCATAGTGGGGATATATCCGGTTTAGCAGGATATTAGTCATTATCTTATAGGCGACTGGAAGGAGTGCTATGCCTCTGTAGTTACCACATTCATACATGGACCCCTTCTTTAGGATAGGCCATATTAGACCTGTGTTCCAAGCCTCCGGTATCCTTTCCTCCTCCCATATTTTCTGGATTAGTTCTAATAGCTTGGTTCTTAGAGTTTCGCCTCCATCTTTAAACAGCTCTGATGGTATGCTGTCCAACCCTGGGGCCTTTCTTCTTTTAAGCCTGTCGATAGCTATTTCCACATCCAGAATGTCTGGTTTTTCAACCTCTTGCGGGTCGAGGTCTTCAGCATGGTCCATGTCTTCTTCGTTTGTGGGGTTCCCTTGGTTGAGAAGCTGCTGGAAATGTTCTTTCCAGATGCTTAATACCTTTTCTTTTGATGCCGTCAGTTTGCCATCTTTTCCTCGCATTTGCGTGTTTCTCGCTTTATATCCTACCCTTTCTTTCCTGATGTCTGCGTAGAATTCACATATATTTCCGGCCTGCCAGTTGTCCTCAATGGTTTGCAGTCTTTCTTTGAGGAATTCTCTTTTTGCTTTTCTTATTATTCTGTTTGTCTTTGTCCTGGCGGCGGCGTATTTTTCCAGTGTGTCATGATCAGCTTTGGCTACGGAGAGAACTTTAATTTTTCTTCTTTCCTCCTCTGCCTTTTCACATGCTTCTGTGAACCACTTCTTGGCTTTTCGTTTCTCCTGAATACCTATTACTTCCTTAGCTGTTTCTTTTAACCCGGTCTCTAATGCCTCCCAGTGTTGATCAACCGTGAGGCCCTCTGAGTCCAAGGGTTCGAATTTATTCTTCAGTTCAATTTGGAATTTAGCTTTTAATTCAGGATTTTTCAGATTATGGACTTCGTACCTGTTTCTTTCCACATGGTCCCCCTATGATTCGCTTCAGCCTCTGACAGAATTTGATCCTAATCAGAGTGTGGTCCGAATCACAGTCTGCTCCACGGTAGCTTCTTATGTCTTGGATGGAGCTCTGATGTCTCTTATCTATCAGCACGTGGTCAATTTGGTTTTTAGCACCTTTAGGGCTTACCCAGGTGTACTTGTGGAGGTCTCTGTGCGGGAACATCGTGCTACTGACCACTAGACCCTTAGCTGCTGCAAGACTAATACATTTATATATATATATATATATATATATATATATATATATATATATATATATATATATATATATATATATATATATATATATATATATATATTATGAGCTGCTACAACGTTGCGATTCCATAATGAATGATCAGTAGAGGCTACAATTGATTGGTTTGAACCGTGCATTACTAGATAAATGGCCGTAATACGAGCAGAGACATGACAAAGTTATTCTTCTGCATGACTAGGCTCAACCTCATGTTGCAAAAGTCGTAAATAAATATTTGGAAACGCTTATGTGGGATATTTTACCATACCCACTGTATTCTTCGGACATT
Source organism: Rhaphigaster nebulosa (assembly GCA_948150685.1). Classification (NCBI taxonomy): domain Eukaryota; kingdom Metazoa; phylum Arthropoda; class Insecta; order Hemiptera; family Pentatomidae; genus Rhaphigaster; species Rhaphigaster nebulosa. The sequence goes on from OX411308.1 coordinate 18,103,405, forward strand.
ATTCCTTCTAATTACTGGTTGTTCCGACGGATGCAGCACGATTTAGCAGGTCATCGGTTCATTTCTTTTGCAGAAATCGAAAGTTGGCTCCTAACTTGGATCACCTCAAAAGACGAGTCATTTTTTCAAGATGAAATTTGAAAATTGCCTGAGAGGTGGAAAAAAGTAGTAGCCAGCGATGGAGAATGCTTTGATTAATCTGTTCATTCATTTTGTTCTGAAATAAATGCAATTTAACCAGAAAAAAATGGACCAAACTAATCTGTACTCTCAATTAATTTCTTTATTTTCTTAAAATAAGTAAATCCTCCATTCATTTGTTTAAAATTCTAATTGCTTTAGCTAGAAACTGGCTTGATTGAGAGCAGTGATATGGAGTTAAGGCGAGCTGGTCACCTGTCGACTGAAGATCTGAGGTTTGGGGAATATCTTGTGCGCCATGTGTCTGATATGAGAGGAGATTACCTTGATGGTGTTGGTTGGGAAGGAGGTGACGACTGGGTGCGCGCACAGTTTCATGCTTATACCTTGTCATTACTTAGGACATCTATGTTACCAGGTAAATAGGTTTAATTATGAAGTAGTATAATAGAACTAATTTTATGAAATGAAGTAATTAGGTTAGGTAGGTTCCCTGTCAGATAAGCATGCAAGGAACATCAACAGGAAATTGAAGTGAAATCCAATCTTTCCAATAAGTACTTAGTTTATTCTACCTCAGCGCTCGAAGTTTTTTCAAACTTTTAAAAATTACCATGTGACACAAATTTCTTTGTTATGGAGGTTCAACATCTTTTTTAATTGAATTTTAACAAGAATTAAATTCTTAAACCTTTCAGTGAACAGTCTATTTCATGAAGGAGATCAATGCTTTACTCTCTTTATTTAACAAATCAATAAAAAAAAAAGTTAGTCAATTACTTTCTGAAACACCAGAAAAATGATTAGTATATTTATTTTTTGATCAACTAAAAATTGTCCTAAAACCTATTATTTTTCTGTGCTTTTTAAATTATTTGAACTCAATAGAGTATTGTGTTGAACTTTCGAAGCTAATTTAGTAGAAATTTAATTAAACTTTATAAATTTTGATGGTTCTAACACATAGTCCAACCGACGATCTAGACTAGATGTTTACTTCCAGATGGTCGATGTTCAGATAGGAGAGAGAGACACCTTCTCTCGTTGGCGACTCATATTTAATTGGCGCTAATGATTTTTTGGCAGTCTGCTTCTTCACTTGTTCTTGACTTTAAAAATTATCAACACGGCTCATGCCAAACAAGTGACTATATTGAGGCGGGACTTTTCAAAACTATGCAGGTAGAATGCCAAAGATATTTCGAGTTAGGAAGGAGAACGAAATGTTGAGGCATGTTATATTTATAAAATGAGGGAAATGAACAAATATAACAACATAAATTAATTGTAAAAAAAAAAATTAATCCTCCCAACACCAGGTGAAGAAAATAAGATTAAATACCTGGTGAGATACTTTATGCACCCAACCTAATTTGTTGATTGTTTTTGCTATTTGTCTTGTTTTAGTTGCTGTAAAAATTGTAAGGAAAATAAATAAAGTCATACCTAAAATTTTACTGATGTAAAATATCAATTGTGGTCCAGAGCAGTGTTGCCAGGCCAGCCGTGTATATTCCTCCTAAAACTCTTTAAATGTTCTCTAAAATTCACTGACTTTAACCCTAAATGTTTAATTCTTATTTTTCTATTAGTGTAACTAAAATTACCTCCTGGTATAAAATAAGAATAAATTATTAGAAAAGTAAAAAATACTCCAGAGGGTGAATGAAATCCCAGGGAGGAAAAACCTAATCTAGAGGGGAGGAAATCAACATAAATCGTGTGCTGCAAATTTTCTCAAAACGGCTATGGAAATTTATCACAGATAGTTACAGGAAAAATTTAATGTAATTTCATAAATGTATTTTCTAAATGTTTTTATGAACATGGCATACAAAAAAACAAAGCATGGGTTTCGGAACGGACCCAAAGGAGTTAAATATTTATCGAATTCCGCCAAGTCACTTTTTTAATACCCTGAATTTCAAGAGAAAAGGACAATTTAGGTCATGAGGCAAGATTTTATCAATAAAGTGGTAATTACAAGTATTATGGCCCTGCCCACAGCTCAGAGCATTGCTGCTTACAGTTGCGGCCTCGGCACTGAAAAGGTTGATAATTAAGTTGTCAAGGGGGAGGAATGAGGGTGCTTAATAAAAAAAGGAAATCAATGCTAGACTCTCCATATTTTACAAATTAATAAAAAAACATTAGTCAATGCTGGACTGGCAAGAAGACACCTGAGGGATCATCAGTGATATGTGGGTGAGAATAAAATGTTAAGTTTGATTGAAGGAAGTATGTTATGCTTATATGTGTCAGCTGTGTTATCATTTATTATTGTAATTTATTTTATATTAAGAATATGAACAATCCATTTTTTTTTTTTTTTTTTTTTTTTTTTTTTTTTTTTTTTTTTTTTTTTTGAGAAAGTAAATAAATCTGTAAAAATACATTTCCAGTTGGACCAATTCTGTTTCTTATGTTAATATTATTTAACATATGATTATTTCCTATGTCTACTGTCATTTGTTTTTTCCTCCATCTTAGAAGGTAGCAAGGAGATTGAGCAGTTTAACAAATGGTATGTTGCTGCTTTGCATGAAAGCTCCAGTTACAAACTATGGTTAGCCAATCCTCAGTCACAAAATATCACTTCAGAAGTGAATCCTGGCCATCCCTTTGCAGGGCAACTGAGTGTTCAAGACATGAAGCTGCGTCTAGCACAGTAAGTAATTAAATTTATAACTACATTAAAACCTTTTAATTATAATTATGAAAAATATATTCCGTCTAAAATTAGGTGGTACTTTTATCTAATTATTACTAGAAGAGATAGCATTGTGACATTTTGGCTGAACAAAGAAAATTTCTAGGAAATCACTAGAAAGATAATAGTGCACTTCCAATCGGTAAACGTCAAACGGGTGGCCTGTGGACCCAAGATAATTTTTTGTGGCTCACGATGTTCCGAAATAAAATGAAAAGAACAATTATATAGCTATTATCAATTAGCTTTAGATCATTATTGATTTTCATCAAAAATTATATTAAAATATGATGCCAAACTTCTCAAATTCGGTATATAAAACTTACATATTAATAAAAATAACATAATAAATTTTGGTCAAAATTGGAAAACCAGAAGTGGTACTTTACTGGTAGATCATATTAGACTTTTATCAAAAAGTATGTTAAAATATAATGTAAAACCTCTCAAATTTGGTAAATAAGACTTTAATATCAATATAAGTAATTTAATAGATTTTGGTTGGAATTGGTGAACCGAAAGGGGTACTTTACTTAAAGGTCATAACAAACTTGCATAAAAATCAAAAGTTTTATCAACATTTAATACAGAGATCATGTGGTTCGTTGATAAAGGTTATATAAGCGATTTTTTTTTCACCCTAATTAAAAAATTTTATTACTTGTTTTAAGTGTTAAAATTGACTGTAAAATACTTTTTTTTTCCTCCACATTTGTGAGCTGAACAAGTCCCCAGCAGGAGAATAAGATATAAGTTAAGCGGGTTCTTTCGATGTCAAAACTCGATTTCCAATGCTTTATCTAGTGACACAGACAGTTCTAATGCTGTCAAGGAACACAAAGTATTCTCTTAAGAACTTGTTACCAACTGAAAGAAAACAACATATAATAACAGAAGAGCTTATGTGTGTCTCTGTATGTGTCAATAGATGGATGTAGCGACGCCGAGTGTTGTTTTTGAGGTACAGCTATGTTTGGAAACTAGTAACCAAATTCAGGATCACTTTTTGAGCTACCGATTTATAGTTTAATAGGCTTACAAGGAAGTCATGGAGTGTCTACATCAGATATTTTCCATCAGTATTAAGCAGCAAGCAAGTGTATTAAATATTGAAAAGAAGGTTGAAATAATTCCCCTTACCACCTCTAATTCCATGAAAGCTAGAAAAAGCCTCCTTCTTCTAATTTTGTTCAGCTCTCAAAAACGTACTTGGTCTGTCTCATCTTACCGTCGCTCTTTCTGTCGCTAAGTGAATTAGGAATGTTATAGACTGGTAAAATAATGTATTTTATGTATCAAGAGTTTCAATTTCAACTGATTCACTCTCTTCTTCGTATAATATTTTCACCTTTGAGGCCGAAGGTGGAGTGTAAAGATAAGAGGTTGCCAAGATTCATTTTATTCCTGTAAATGTGTTTGTTTTTTTGTTATGTAAAATAAGTTTATGAATAGAATTGGGGTGAAATTTATTCCAATTTTTGAATTTATTTATTTACACTTGAAATTATTTTTGTACTGAATTTTCTAGTTGTTTTTATTTTTGACGATGCGTTAACCTCTTAGTGTTAAAAGTTAAGTAACAATTTTTCATTCTCAAACAGTAATACAAGGTTTATAATTATTCGAATTCATTCTAAAGTCCGAATTGTTTATTTTATCATACCCCTACAAGAGGACATGAGCTACAAGGGATCCTATCAGCTGTTCTAATCTATACTCATCGTGTATCGCTGTCTTACAAAATAAGAAAATGTCAGTAATTTGTCTTGTTAGGGCATTATTGGATAAAAGGATAAAGAAAGTTTAGGCGAAGAAAATACTTATAAACTGAATAAATTAAAGTGATTTTAAAATGTTAAATGAAATAGATAAGAAAGATTATAAAAATTATTTAAGAATGGATAACACAATCATCCCTTTAGTATATGATAAGGATAAATGTTAAAAATTGTACTTAAAGTTTATATTTGTGTTATATGTTTTTATTTACAAGGCTAATGCATTTATACGTTACTTTAATTCAATATAACTTAAATTAGTTATACTAGTTGAAAGATCATGTCAGATTAATGATTAAAAGTAAACTTAAAACAACATGGAGCAAGATAAATTAGAAATTAATTTATGAAAAATAGGATCCAAAAATTATTAGTTCAAAATTATCGCCATTCAGGTTTAATCATATTATTTATTTATTATTTTAATTCAGTTCCAACACTAGAAGATCCTACTGTAGTTATAATAAAGGATATTTGGCTATGAGAACATTTTTTTAATAGCTTATTACACTGCATGTATTTTCAAACCAATTTTTTTCTGATCTTTCTAATTAGATAAAAATAATGAACGATAAAAAATGATGAATTTATTAGCAGATACAAAATTCTAAACATAAAAAAAATATATATAAAGTAGGGAGAAAAATCCCAACCTGGCATCACTGACTAATAATAAACAAATATTGATAAGTAATAATTATGTAGTGGTAAACAAGTGTACTTTGGGTTTTTTATTAGGATGATCGGAGAAGCCTATAAACATCCTCGCTCTATGTAGTCCTACAACTCCATTCTCGATCCAACGGTAGTCCGATATCTATTGTATTCCTACAAAGTAATGCTACATGTAGAACCATGAATAGTTGGCTTAAGGGATAGGTATAAAACACTGACGGGGTTTTGTTAATTCTAATGTTATTGAGAAATTGACCATTATGCTTATAATAGATAATCAAAGTTAAGCATTGTCGAGTGTGGTAAACCAGTGAATGGATGACCACTCATAACAGAAAGCCACACTGCTTCTTCCCACTCCCGGGGTATGTGAGGCCTGTGAGCTTACTGGGGACAACTCACGCCAACTACGCGTAGAAGTTATGACCGTGCGCTGTATACCTTAATCTGAATTCGTGTGACTTTGCAGGATGTCAAATAGCTGCCCGGAGGTCAGCTCTTTTGACAATCTACTCATGGGATTGAAATATAGATCCTCATGTGCCTGCTGACCCTGAGGAGCCGTAATCAATGGATCTAGACCATTTTATTTCTGGCATTTAAACTGAGTGAGTCTGAAGGAATGTTACTGCCGAATCAGCCTCAAAGGGACTGGTTATTGAATTATGGATAGTGTGCAGCTGCACCATGGAAACGATTCCAACGTGAGATGGAGTGGCCCCCTCTTGGCTATCCCGCCAAGATCTCTGCCTCCAGGAAAAAAAAATCTTATTGATTTATGTTTTGATGGAATTTGGTAGAAAGAAATATGTTAATTTCTACTGGGTCTTTATAATTATTATTATTATTATTATATTCATTGTCATATTCTGTAGTAGAAGTTGGGCTGACTCTTGCTTGACAGCACCTGGCCATTGCTATTTCAACCCGGTGATGTCACTTCCTTACATTTTGTAGATTGGCCACTGTTTTGTCTACTGCTAAATATTTTTTATTTATTTTTTTTTACTGCAAATAATAAATCATTATAGTATATTGCTTTCTTTGATGCTATTAAACTTTTCAGTACAATGCAGACAACTGAGGGTGGAAGAAAACTTAATCAGGCAATGGTTTCAACTGGGCGTGCAGTTGCAACAACGGGTAGGGCTGTAGGTAAGATGTTTTGCATTCTTAAACAGTCGAATATAATTTAAAATCAACCTTTTTTAAAAGAAGTAATAAATATAAATGATATATTAGGTGTACAAATAAGTTTCTGCCGTTGTTGAGAGATGGCTCCTACAACAAGTGTGTGTTGAAATTGTCAGCTGAGCAACGGCACATGACAAGTTTGGACATCTGGCAACAACATAACCTTAAATCCTAGTGACTGTGTGTTAGCAGTACTAATTTTTTTTTTGTGCGAAAACATCATGTTTTGTTCCGAATATGTGTCATTTGCAGGAAGTTTAGATTTATTTATTTAACCTAAATAAATCTGCAGCTGAGACCCATCGATTGCTTGTAAAAGCATATGGCGATGTCGCTTTAAGTGAGAGAAGTTGTCATGAGTTGTTTCAAAAGTTTAAAAATTACAAGTTTGACGTGGAGGACAAAGAACATAGTGGCCAACCGAAAGTGTATGAGGACACATAATTGGAAGTGGTGGCAGATTCGTGCCAAACGCAAGAAGAACTTGCACTTGCATTAAGAGTGAGTCAACAAGCAATTTCACATCGTTTAAAATTGTTGGGAATGAAACAAAATGAAGGAAATGAAGCCAAGAGACATTGTACGCCGATTGTGCACATCTGAAATGCTGCTTGCTAGGCATAAAATAAAAGGTTTTTCGCACCGTATAGTCACTAGTGATTGAACTGGGAAGTCCTACACCATCCACTGTATTCCCCAGACATTGCACCTAGTAATTACCGCTTGTTCCAGTCGATGGCACATGGTCTGTCTGAGCAGCGCTTCATATTGTATGAAGATACGAAAAATTGGATTGTTTCATGGATAGTTTCAAAAAATGAACAATTTTTTCGACCTGGTATCCCAATGCTTCCAAAAATATGGGGAAAAGTAGTAGCCAGTGGTGGACAATATTTTAAATAAAATGTAATTTACCGTTTGTTTACAATAACTTCTTAATTTTTTATTAAATACGGTGGAAACTTATTTGTACCTCTGATAGCATATGTTTCTCTTTTTTATTAGTTAAAATTTATCTTTTAGGTGGTGCAATATCCCAAGCTAAAGGTGCTTTATCCAACTGGTGGAGCAATTTAACTACTGTATCTGTTGCAGTGGACTCCACTGTAGAGGAAGGAATTGATGTAATTGACGTTAGTAATGTTGCTCCTTGATCTGAGTGAGGTATAGATAGTCCAAAATTTTATTTTTATTTTTTGTATTACTAAAGTCCAATCTTGATAATCCAACAAATGTATCAACATGTTGTCAGATCATCGAATATTCCGGACTACTGAGAATCCCATTTAAACAATGCAAAATAAGGAATTAAGGCTATTGATACAATTAATTGATATTTGATACTTAAAGCTACTTGAGAGTAAATCTCTGAGAGTGAGTCAACTGTTTCTGACTGGCTTTCTGAGCACTATCCACTAGAGATATTATAGCTCTCATGAGTGAAAAACCTGTGTGGGCATTTTGCTTAAGAAACAGATTCTATTTTGATAAAATTTTATCTATATTATGAATAATTAAGTTTTTATTCAGGTTTTAAATTTTTTTCCTAAAAAAAAAACAACAGTGCTCTTATCATGGCTATAATCATTCTTTCCTTTTTAATATTTTTTATCTATTAGAATTTTTTGTTATAGGCACTTATAAATAATGTCTTAGTTGTAGCGTAAATACGTTATGCTTTAAAAAGACATGAGCAAAATGTTTTTAAGTTTTGTTTTAATAGATAATCTCTTAATAAACTATGTTGAGTATCTATTCCCTTTGGGCATTGAGAAATAAACTGTTGGATTCCCTGATCTTGGAGCATGCCATGTAAAACAGAAGAACCCTGACCCCATGAGTTCTATACAAAACTTAACTTAAAGATAAAGTAAAATTACTCGATTGAAAGTCTTACTAAGTTGTAAACATCAAAGTCGAATTTCTAAGAACGTGTGTTGTAGCCAGTCTCCCTAACATACTCTTCGTTCATCCGATGACCAACAGCGGCAGTCGTTGGAAGATTGTAGCTATTTAACAACTGCCACCAATTAATATTATGCCTATTTACCTAAAAAAATTTCATAAATAAAAATAAAATTGTTGTACATCCCCCATTTTGTCTGAAGATGGTTGATTACTGTTTAATGTTGCTAACAACCTTTTTATGGCCCTAAATAATAAAAATACAAAATTTGGTCTAAATTGAATAAGTCCTTTTTTTTCTCTGAAAATCATACAAAGCATTATTAAGTTGGCCAATGCAGGTTGTTTTTGCTTATAACTTCATAAGGCTCTATTTAACAACACAAAAGTAGTCATGTCAAAATCAGTTCTCAGGAAAAGTAATAGCCAAAAATCCATAACAGACAGATAACAATTTGTATGTGTTATTTTATTTGTTTTTAGTATTTTTAATCTTATTTAACTATTACTTGCTTTTCTTTTTTTTTTTCTAGGTCATCAGCCCATAGGTCCTACCAAAATAAGATTAGGAAAGAATATTGTATGTGATATATTTAGGTTTAAGCACAAAGAAACTTTTATTTATAACCTACTGAGTTAAAAGTTATTGAACACAATTTATTTATTTTTTATTGAATTTATTTTATTTATATATTATCTTTGTAATAAAGAGATAACAAAATGAATATTACTAAATAAAGCTTGAGTGAAAGCAGTTATATTTTGCATATTCAATTTTTCCACTGTTACATTTATTTGTACTTAACAATTTATGAAGTTACTATCCGAATATTAAATTAATATTTTAATATGTTTACTTTCTTGTAACAGGTATATTAAGTTTTATCTGAATTCAGTTTAATTCAGTAAACATTAAATATTCTAAAGTTAAGTAGTTATTTATTGTATTATATGTTTTAGTAAAACTATCAAATAAGTTCTTGCCTCGCCTCACACCATACCCTTATCTAACTAAAAGTAACTCTTATCTTACTAATTTATATAGCTTCTGGACTGCTACCCCAGATATTTCGATGTGTTGCTATGATCTATCTGCTTATTTTACTTCATTGAGATATCATTACTAAAAATTTCCCTTTCCCTTAGCATTCCTCATCTCTGTTCCTCTTGTTCCTCTTATGTAATAGCATTATTAGGGTATATTATAAAAGACAAACAATATTATCAAAGTATCAATAGCAAGTTTTGGTGCATGGGAGGGAGGGAAGGGGAGAGAAATCCGGCTTCATCTTACCATAATCAATAGTTTTACCTAAATCCGTCTTTTTCTACTGAATGTTGAGGTCCTTTTGGTTTAGAACATTTTATTAAGGAGCTAAATCATTAGTTTCTATCAGGAATTAAAATATTTATGTTTGAACTAATAATGTAGGGACATTTCATTCCATGTTTGTTCCATTACAGCTCAATCTTTTTTACTGGAAATCATTTATAAGATGCCATAACATGGCCATAAGATTTTCATATTTGCTATGATATAAGTATTTCTTTATTTATTTGAAACAATGTTTTCTGGTTTATTGAAAACAATTAGAAATTGAAATATTATGAAATTACTATAACTTCAATGTTTCTCTTTTTAGGCTCCACAAATTAATATTTAAAAAAATAAATAAATAAATACTACCAACTCTCTTTTCCCCCCACCTTTTTGCTAAATATTTGAGAATTTTCCAACTTACATTATGAAAATAACCATAGCCCAAAGTGTAATTGTTAAACTTTATTGTGAAAAGACCGTTGTCCCTTTTTCAATTATCTTCCTACTTTTTTTTTACTCAATGATACTGATATTAATTTTATGTTTTAGTTGTAGATTATTTCTTTAATCATTGATTGTATAACTATTAAATAGCTAATATTTATCTCATTTAGCTAATTGAGTTATTTAATTTTTTTTTTTTTTTATAAACTACTTGGTATCCAACAAAATTATTTAATTTTTTCGTTTGTAAAAAAATCAAATGCCAATAAAAATATTTTAATATAGTATGGTAGTGGAATTTTAATTTGTGATAGTGTAGTTATTGACAATTAATTGATAAATCTTTTTCGAAGGTATGGCTAGTGTTTGCCATATGTATGTTATACTTTCTTATATACTTATAAAGATATTATTATTATTTTTTATGTTTAACCTGGGTCATGCATATGAATTTATTTAATTATATAACATAACTGTGTTGATAATCGTGAATACGCCAACCAAAGTCGTTTTTTTACTTGAGTAACCGTATTATAAATTGTTATATATGATATATGCACATGACATGATTTGTTACAATAGTGCTTTTAGTTTATTTGTGTTATTTACATGTATGTATGTATATAGATATAAATGTATTGTGTATAATAGTTTTACATGTAGAAAATTGGCTATGTATATTAATTTATAAAGTATATTTATTATGTTGAAATTTTAAATTATATATTTATGTCCGGGGAATTACCCAGAGCTTTCCTTTACTGTTTTACTTATATTTTTTAGAATTCCTACCTAACTATCTTAACAAAAGGATTACCATGTGTTGTGAGTAGGTTTTATAAAAAAGTAATTGTTAGGGAATCTTTTTGACTGGTAATAAATTGGTGATAGCCTTAATATCTGTTTTTACTTAAAACATGTGGCTGTAAGTAAAATATCACTCGCAGAAAATTATAATATGTCAATTCCGATGTTCAATTTAAAAAATATCAAGGTTGCAATTCATAATTCGTGATGTAAATAGCATTTACTAAATGAAAGAGTAGTGCATAGTCATAATGACCTTTAGCTCTAAAGAAAATCAGCTCTAATATTGCCATGTGTAAGCAAATTGCAATATTCTTGCTGATCAGTATTTTCACACATTTGTATTGTGTTTGATAACACACTAAATTAATACCTATTGGGGACATAAGTTAGAAAAGATGCAACTCTCTGCCCGAGCTTAAAGTTGCTATGCTGTCAGAATGCATAATATTAAGATCATTAGGTGTAGTTAGTTTCTTAAAAGTGTGGTTACCATGAAAAAAAAAATGTTTTGGTCATGTCTGTTTATTAAACCTGATTTGCTAAAAAATCCCTGTCTTTCTATTTTAACTTCATAACTAAAACAGAAAAGTGTTTATAACATTGCTTTTAATTTCTAAATTGATTTATCAACATGTTTTCGGTAATAAATTTCATGTTAAATAATTTTACTCGTAATTCATTCACTAAGAAATCACATTTGGTATTTAAATATTATTATTATTATTTTTTAATTGTTTATTTTTAGCAAAGCTTACAGAATATGTAAGATTTTGCTGATTACAGATATTAATTATTCTACAAAGCCTCACTTTGAAATATTATAGTTTATAAAATATAATTTCATGATTCTCGTTCATTCTCTTGATGAGGATCATGTAATATAAGTTTAGTTTTAAATAGGAAAATTGTTTTTACTTTAGGTCATTGTCGTTCGTTCTGTGTTTTCCCCACTAGTGTGTGGCAAATATTTATTTAGATGATTTGTGTTAAAGGGTTTAATATTGATTAAATATTGAGCTTTTATTTATGCTGTTGTAAGCATATACTTATGCACAGCAAATATGTACATCAGTTTTAGAGTTTGTCTATATAGTTTATTTTAGATTTTCTGATTGTGACTGTCTTTTTTTTTTTTACATTTTTATTTGTTAAATATCCATGTTGTTACTTACTTTTACTCAATATTAAATAATTATTGTTAGCTTTAGATCGTAGTAAAAACTAAACCAGGAATACATATTTTTGAGTACTTTTTCACTTTTGATTTGGATAAATAAGATTATCTGTTACTCTATTGTACTATTACTAGTCATGTCATGTTTTGCTCATCAGAAACTACTACTACTACTAAAAATATTTATTTTATGTACTGGAAAATAGTTATTCTTTATATTAAAATATCTTTATTTAAAATAGAATATATTTAATGAAAATAAATCATTATTACAAATTTATATTCTTTTTGGTTTCTCAATTTTTTTTTTTATGCACAGTTAACATCATGTTTGAATTTAGATATATCGAGTGAATCCTTATAATTTAGTCATGGACAAGAAGGGTATCTGTTCTTTTTTAGTTCTGTGATGATAGCTTTATTAATCCAAAAATGTTAGCCAAAGCATTTTATTTTACTAAGAATAAAACAGTTGCCTATCTTCAATGTATGAACATTGATAGAGCAATAAATACATACACTAAATATATCAAAAGGAAAATCACATTTAAAGTTTTGTTTTCTACAAATTCATTACAAAATGCTTCATAAATATTTTAAAGATAACAACTATATTACAATATAGTTTGATTTTTTCAAAGCCAATCAAGCACTCAGAATAAAGTACTCACATAATTTATAGTTTTATATTTCATCACAATATGAAGGCACTTCAACTATGAACCATTGCCCCAATTATGAATTTTTCAATAATCCTCCATAAAAACTGCTTTATGTCCTCCTATAGAACAATAATCATTGTTCATAATTTACAAAAAAAAATTGAATGATAACTTCATTATTCAAGTTTTTTTTATGCGACTACCTTCAACACATTGATATATATATATATATGTATATTTAATTTATTATTAAATGGTTTAATTTATCTAAAACGCCTATTTAAGTAACAATGGTTTTCAAAATATAATATCTTGTTCCAGTAACACTTCTTAAAATAATACATTCTAGATGCATATATCTTTCAAAAACTGATCTAATAAAAAAAAAAAAAAAACATCCATATAGAATAAATAAAATATGGATCATTCTTCGAAGAAAAGGAAAATCACAGTCCCATGAAGAAATGGATTTTTTGATGCAACTGACAGAAATTTTTCATTGATTTTAATAAAGCATGATATTGGATTATTTTATAAGAGGTTAGCCTTTATGTTAATAATTTTACATATACGTCGATTTTTTTAAAAGTGCCTAAGTGCCAAATATTTTAAATTTAGGGTTCAGTTTATTATGGGACTAAACACACCATCTCTATCGATTCCCGCTCAAGATATATCGAAAAAAAAAATTGGAAATGGTCTAAAAATCGACTATTGGTGACATAGGCACCAAATACTGATGACTCTCAGTTGTTCTGGTCTTGACCAGGAATCGAGGCTATAAAAATATATTTCAATTATAAAAGTTTTGCCACCTGAATAAACTCCAACTGTTTCTACACAATTAAGAATAAAAATCTGTTGTGGTGTGCGCATCATACAACTTATCCTTACCATCCCATTATAATAATCTTTTTAACATAATTTTGAACAATACACATTAACACTACTTGAACTAAACTCAGTAGAATGTACTTCTTCAAGTCTTCTCTCACAAAAGTACAATAAATTAGTTTTTTAATAATTTTAGTATGACAATTCTGTAGACTATATATTTTTGGTTTGTCAAGCTGAAAATATATTTTAAAAGTTTCGGATTAGTTTTCATGGAAAAATTTTGTTTCCATTAAATAATATAAAAGTAGAAATTATTAAGTTAGTTTCTATTCTATGTTGCATTATTACAGAGCGTATTGTTGATCACAGTTTGGCGGCTTGGTGGAAGGAGCTTATCCGTCTCCTATCGGATGTGATCAACTTTCCATTTAAGATCTTGTAGTCCTAATCTAATAAGATACGCTGTATCTTTGCTAATACTGGTCCGATTTCGATTATTCCTTTTTTGTTTTTTAGATACTTTAATTACCTTTCATAAGATTGTAAACATATTTTACCAAAAAGTGTACGGTTTTTGAATTAGGCACAAATAAAATATTCTTTTCATCATAACTTTTTTTCCTACATTTCCTCGGTGATGTACTGCATGCACGAATAGTTAAACAGCATCAAGGAGAGGACTTTAGGAAAGTTTCATGAAAATCGTTAGAGCCGTTTTCGAGATAATTGTAGAAAAGTCTAAAATCGACTATATAAAGCGAAACTTCCGGTTAGTCGATTTTGACAAAAAAGTTGCTGTAACATTCCAATAATATACCTATCTTAAATTCGTAATTTCAGTTTCGTACTATATTTCCTTTTTGAGCTAGACTGTTCACATATAGACCTTTTTGCGAGACTTAGTTATGTGGACTCAGGGGGCCTTAAAGCGTATATTTCTGTTGAAAACCCGAATTCGAAATTTTTCACGATCAAGCTACTTCTCCAGTTATATATTTCATATATAGATGAGGGAAAGTAAAAATTAAATATATATATATATATATATATATATATATATATATATATATATATATATATATATATATATTGTTATTTGGGGAAAAACCTTTTCACGTGTTTCCTATAAAATTTGCTAAATGGGGCTTACGGCTTTTTCATGTGTGGACATAGCATGACTTCCTTGTACGCCTATTAAATTATAAATCGGTGGCTCAAAAAGTGATTTTGAATTTGGTTACTAGTTTCCGAAGATAGCAGTAGGTTTCTCAAAAACGACACTGCGTCGCTATTGACACACACATACCGAAATTTTAAGCGAAAGAACCCACTAAACTTATATCTTATTCTCCTGCTGCAGACTAGTTCAGCTCACAAATGGGGAGGAAAACGAGTATTTTACACTCAATTTTAACACATAAGACAAGTAATAAAATTGTTTTATTAAAGTGGAAAAATATCATGTTTGTGACCTTTATCACGGAACCATGTGATCTCTGTATTAAGTGTTAATAACTTTTGATGCAAGTTTATTATGACCTTCAAGTAAAGTACCCTTTTCCATACCGTGATTTTTTTCCACACAGTACCAATTTTAACCAAAATCTCTTAAATTATTTATATTGATATTAAAGTCTTATTTACCAAATTTGAGATGTTTTGCATAATATTTTAACACACTTTTTGATGGAAGTCTAATAAGACCTTCAAGTAAAGTACCACTTCTGGTTTGCCAATTTTGACCAAAATTTATTTTGTTTTTTATACTAATATGTAAGTTTTATATACCAAATTTGAGAAGTTTTACATTATATATTAATATAATTTTTGATGAAAATCAATAATCACCTTTAAGTAAAGCACCACTTCCGGTAATCATGTAGTGACCAAAAAAGGAGGTTCACAACTATATTTTACAATAATCCAAAATACAAAATTTTAACTTTCTACAGCTGACTGTTCTTGATGTATTCAAGATAGTCAACTTTTCAAATTCAAACAATTTTGATTTGATCATACCTATGAAGGACGTAGGTGCTAAGGTCGTGATGAAAGTAGTCAAAATGGATTCAGGGATGGTCAAAATGGATATTTCCATTGTAATCTGAAAACCGAAAATTTTAGATTACAATACTTCTTTTACTGTGTCAAATGAAGTAAAAATAGATATGTAAACATGTTCTAAACATTAAAATTCTCCCTCCTTCATCTGCCCATTGCTTGAATTTTCAAGATTATCTATGTTTAGCAGCCAGAAAACCTAACCTATCGCAATTAAAATAAATTAGGTGTGCAAACAAGCTTAGTATTTTCAGAAAAGAAAAACAAATTCGTCATATAATAATTGTGTTGACAATTAGTTAAATTATTTGCTTGTCGGTTGCCCTTGCGCCTCACTTCTTTCAAAAATGGGTGTCAGGTAAACCTACAGACTTCCACAGCTGAAGAACAACAGTTGGCAAGTACTACCAGTTTTCTCTAGACCAAATTTTTGAGAGAAACCTCCATTAGCATGTTGTGACTGTTAGATGTTAAGTTAAAAAATGTGCTTTGTCTTTGGTGATCCTCACTCCCTCACCTGCTCATAGAATAGGGAAAGTAAGATAATATTTGATGAATAGCTATTCTTCATGTTTTATGGGATTCGGTTTGATGTAAATATAGAAGTTCTAAAGTTAAGGCTTAATCAGTAAACAATAAATAAACACAAAAGCCTTTTATTTATTATAAAAAGTGTATTTCATTCCCTAATTTAGTTTCAAAGTGTCCCTAATTTAGTTGTTTATTAATAGACCAAAATTAATTAATCTCATACATCTTGTAATAATTTAACTAAAAAATATTGAAACTAAAGATATTTCAATAAAAAAAAATTTATTTTCTTATTATATTGATATTAGTTTCTTATAATATTCTCTCATACTGACTCCCTCCACTCTATTATGTTCACTCCCTCACCCTCTCATTTATGAAAATTGGAATATTTTGATTTAGTTTCCGTTCTAGAAACAATTGTGATGGAACAGTATCCAAGATGCAATTAAAATCAATAATTTTTTTTTTTTTAAACGAAATTACAGTGTTATGAGAAGAAATTAGAAAATCTCTATTTTCATGGAATGATCCTTTTTTGATATCCAGAGCCATTGATTTTATGAGAAATCAATCATATTTAGCCCAACTCAACTGGAGGTCAGTCAATCTTCATATATATTCTATTATGTATATTCATTATAACCTATTACATTATGAAATACACAAACTACTTTAATGTATAATAGCTTTAGTGATTTACCCAACTCTAGTCTGACATTGCCTATATACTTTATTTTGTTGTCTGGGATGCCTTTTAATTTTTTTAATTAAATTCTTAATCCAGTCCAGTTTTATATTTTTCTCTAGAAAGCAATTGATGGATTTTTTCTATATTAAGTTTAAATTTTTTCTAGATTATGTGTTGTATTAATATTTTAAACCATCACCTACGTTTTTGAAAATTATTTTCCATATTACAAACAAACGATGTTAACACATTCTTCAGTTGATCGCTTTTAATAAAGTTAATGGAAATTTTATAAAATAGGGATAAAACTATTATTAATGAACAATAATTAAAGCACTCATGGGAACATAATTTTTAGCTAGGTAGAAATTCCATGAGAGCGCAGTGTAGTAGTTTTGTATTGCCCCAAGGAGGTTATACAAAGTCTAATATACAATGTATCTCTTTGTCAATCAAAGGTTTCTTGCAAGTGAGGTTGTTTTTATGATTGTTTATCTTCCAAGTTCCTAAAGCCAGTTAATGGTTTAAGAAACACCCTTCTTTTAAATGTTACGTGGTTAGTCATTATATATGACTATGTCTGCAGCAATGCGCCTTAATATCTCATCGTAATGCACAAACATTTTCTCGAGCAAAAAAATGGCCCGATATTAGGCAAGTAGTCTTGAAATGACGTCAGTATGTCACCTGTGCAAAACAATTCGGCTCTGTTTCATTGCCTCTTTTAATAAAGGGTAACAGTACCGGGCTTTATCATTTAATCGTGTACTATCCCTGAATGTTTAACAAGCGTAGGAAGTCGGTCTTCGGATTATCCTTCAGTTAATAAAACCAATTAATTTTTAGCAGTTCTGTTTTATTGATGGGTCAATGGATGAGTAAACAATTACTGGTTGGTCCTAGTGACCATGCAAGGAAAGGAGAGGTCTCTATCAGCGACAGGCCGCTGGCCGCCATCTTATAGATGAGGTTTTTCTCTTTTCTTAAGTTTTGGGGATCTAATTAGTTATTGTGAATGTGATTATTTGAATATTAATGTGTCGTGTGTCCGGTGTTTGAAGAATTACAATCAACATTAGAGGCATCACTGGACATCTCAAGAAGGTAATTCATATTAAACAATATCCCATTCTTATCGGCATCAATGAAAAAAAATAAATCAAGGGCTTGCCGAATTAGTGAAATGAGGGTTGCCACTAGCAAACATTTGGAATTATAATTAGCACCACCATTTTTCAAGATTATGTAATTTAATGACAGAATATTAGTCTTCTAAAAATTAAAATAATAACAATTTAATAATCCTTAATTTTAAAAAATGATAATTTGATTGTGATTTTTCATTTGTTTTATTTTTGTTATCAGCTTAATTTTTCCTTATTTAATTTTATTCAAGAAAATAACTTTTTTTTTAAAATTTCATCTGCATTTTATTGCAATCAACATCTGCATTGTATAGCAGTTAATCTTTATTTTAGTTATTTATTTTTTATTTGCTATTGTTTGGAATGATACAATGTTTCTTAGCTGCAGTGATATATTCATTTCATGTTCAATTAATGTTTCTGATAAAAGATGTGAGGTAATGTTATCTTGCACACAAAATTTAAATTGATTTATAAATAGTTTCTAATAGGCTATAGATATGTTTAACTTATCATTGATTTAAGGATATTAAACTTACTTTGTCAAAGAGATACTTTCTGTAATGATTTTTATAAATTTTTAGGAGACTTCAGATGGGGTTTCGCCACTTAGCGTTGGCGGGATGACTGAACGTTGGAGGTCAACTGGAGGTATTTTATGATATATTTTATAGCGGCTGCATTAGTAATTATAGCAACAGTTTTTTTTTTTTTTTATATTACTACTTTGTTCCTAAAATATTTCTCGTTTTTCCAATCGCACTAACATAGACATTTATTCAAAATTTTGTTAAACTGCTAGGATGTTTTTTTTTTTCTTATATTGTATTTTTAGGGTCATTAATGTCACTTAAATACAATTTTGTAATTTTATTAAAGCTTAACATTGGATGGTTTTTTTTTGTTTTTTTTTATCATGAAATTCTATAGATTTTACACACCTAATGTAGAAGTGTTTATTAGTCATTACATGTCTAAATATATTATTCTACACTACTTTATCATTTTTCTTTTGTATCATCATATTTAAATTAATAAATTAACTAAAAAATATAGCAGTTTGGAATCTATTACAAATCTTGAACTAAAGTTTAGTCCTATAATAATATGTTTTTTTTTTTCATTTTTAACTTTAATAAATCATGATTGTAAGGTTAGTAAACGGTTGCATTTACTTCTAAAAGACAAGTTCGGTATAGTTAATGATTTGTACATCTGCTGAATTCTAAAATAGCGATTATCAGTGTAATGAGCTTGTTTATCTTAATTTGTACCAGCAGTATGTATTTGATTGATTGGTTAGTTGCTATGATTCAGAATCAGTTAGGAATAGAACAAATCTATTTGATCTAGGAACTTTAAAAAAAAAAAAAAACTGTCTTTAATTACCAAAAATTACCATATTTTTCTTAGGAATTATTTTCTAGGAAATAACTCTGTTTTTATTTGGTTTTATTGCATTAAGGTACTCTAACTAGGTTAGGAAGGGGGATTACCTCCAGGTTACCAATCTATTCTATGCAGAGTGAAAACAAGATATTTTCCATTTGTTCTACATGTAATTAAAATCAATCATTTTAGACCAGAATGAATTAAGCATCTAATTCGGGTTTAAATGTGCAGGAGAGTTGCTGTGATTTATAAAAAAAAAAACATATTTAAAATATTAATAGACCGTTTCTGTTGTTTCTTGGCATCTGTGTATAAATAAATATTGGAATCTTTTCGGATTTTTTTAAGGAATCAAATTTTCTTTACAAAACTTATAAGTAAAAAAAAAAACTGAAATCTGGATTGAAATCTTTCATAATCTGCATTACAATTTAAAACTTGTTATGTTCTATTACAGACATGAGAATTGGTCTCTTTCAAGAATTCAAAAAAGTAGAATTGAGAGTTTTTAAAACAATTTTATTGCATAATAACTGGAATGACCTGGTATCACAACTTAAATCTGTCTAGTAGAGTGCTTGTATACAAGAAACCATTAGTTGACAAAAGATTCGAAGGGAGACCCGAAACCAGTAGATGGGCCGACAAACAAGTTTTTCATCAATTTCATTAAGAAAAAAAAATGTTAAATCCATTCAGCTTCATTTAAAAAAAAGGAAAACAATTGGTCTATATCTAATTCTAGATTAAGCTATTAAGTGTGTACACCTGAAAGGTCTCATTGGTAGTACTCGTGAAATTCATAGTTGGCTGTTTCATTTTATAGGATCAATGATTGGTAGCTTTTATTTAATTTTTGTTACAATATCTAATGTGATTTGTTTCAGATTGCTTTTAATTGTCATTCTTCATTATTGATGACACATTTTTTCATTGCTGTGAGTTGTGTTTTCTATGAAAATAGACATTTTAGTTTTATAAATGTGGCTTAAATTAGATGCTGTTTACAATTTAAATAAAATCTAAATTATTGTTAGTTATCAAATTAAATAGCTTTTGCATAAATAAATAAATAAATAAATATATATATATATATATATATATATATATATATATATATATATATAATTTTTTTTTATTTTTATTTTTCTTCCTATTTTGAAAATTTAATTTGTGACAAATTTTTTCAAAGTGTTGTTAAGTCAATTTTCTTTAAAATGTAGTCTTGTTCAATTTTTTTAAATTTATTTATTTTGCCCAAATTCATTTGGTATTTAGTAATCAAGTATATGCTGGTATTTTTTTCTTTGTTATATATTTTTTCAAATTCACTTGTTTAGTGTACTTATTATTTAATAGAAGAATGATAGTGTTCAATTTTGATTATTTTCTTTAAAGTGAAAAAAAATTTAAAAATGAAGAATATTATAATATCGAGGCTAAGAAGTGATTTTATGTGATCAGATTATCAAACTAAATTTGGCTTTAAATACAATTTAATGATATTTTTGGGATGAGGTCATCAGAAAAGATAAAATATTATGATGATGAATTTTTGACCTTTGGAATTGTTTTTTCTAGAAGCATTAGTGGAGAGGGTGCAGTGTAGAATGTGTGCGATTCATAATGATTTGTTTTTATCATTTAAGTAAGTCGAATGCTTGGCTACTTAAAGCTTTCTTTTAATATGGAAGATAGAAATGATAGCCCCTTCATTACTGATTTACATGCTCTAGGTTTTTATTAATGGTATAATTTAATTAAGTTATTACCTATGTTTATAAATCCTGTTGCCTATTACTTATATCAGTTTATGAATTTCTTTGTACATTACATTATACATGAAATCATAAGTTTCATATATATTTAAATATTTCTAAATTTATTTATTAATATTAACTCCTTCAAGGATTGCTTGGTTATGTTAAATTTGTATTCACAAAATCTGTTCTTGTTCAAGTTCAAGACGGGTTATCAAACTTATATAAACGTCCGTAAAAGTTTTATAAAGCAATAATGAGTAAAATACTAGGTCTAAATATTGTATTATTATATCAATATTAAATAGTCTAATCATAAATTTTATGATTCGACTGAAAATTGGGTTGGGCTGAACAATTTAGACTTGTGAGACCTGTTCCCGGAAATTGTAATTTTTGTCGTAGCGCTTCGCTGTACGAACAAGGTTATTAAGTCGTTCAATAATGAACAAGTTGGTAAAAAGGTAATATGCCCTAAGCCTTCTTACGCCTGAGATGCTGATTGTCATATTACAAAATTAAGTCGATTCACACCAGTTTGTGTTCCAACAGGTTTCGGTGGGGAGACGAAATATGGGCAGTAATCCTTGTTTTTGTCTGTCTTGTAGGCTATTAAAGTTATTCCATCACATATAGTTCTTGTTTTAAGTAATAGTTCTTTTTGATTAGCAATTCTATGAAACGATTGGTTGTACGCATACATTTATTCTATATCTATAGCCGGATCCACAATGGTAAAAATTTGAATTTGCACACAAATATTTTTTCGCGGCCACATTAACAAAAATCACCGCGCACGCACAAAAGTTTACGCCATGTGTCGTGTTCAGGGTATATTTTTATGGATATGGCTCCGTCTTAATATAAAATTGCAATTAGTTAGTGTTGCATCATATTCGGTTCTGAGTTATTCAAGTAAATAGTTATTTATAATTGTAATAGACTACTGAGATCTGTAATGCTTCCATATCGCTCATTTGCTGAAACAGTGTCATAGCTCGAAAATAATGTTTTTTCAGTAATTGCAACGGTGTGAACTAGTTGAGTGTCATTTCCTATCTTTTATGGCCAATCATGATTTTTATTTGTGTTATAATTTCACAGAAATTAATGCAAATTTATAAAACTCCAAATACATATTCTGAAAAATCGTGAATTTCTAGTTATGACTTTGTTGCAGCCAATGAGAGATATGTTGGATTCTACAAAACATATTATGAATGACGGGTAGTAATGCATTTCTTACGGATACCTTAAAGTCAAAGTTTTCGAGTTTAAATAAATATTTGAACTTTATTTTATTTTAAATATTAAAAAAAAAAAAAACCTGCTTTCGAGCCTGTAAATGTGGATATACAAAGTGTCATGGGTATCTTAGTCCGAGCTTAAATCTCCGTTTCCCTTCTCGTTAATGGCAAGCATCCGGTGTAGAGCAACAGTGCAGGCACAAATATACAAAAACGTACACCTAAATCCTTAACCCAGGGCCGGATCTAGGGAGAAGGCGGCAAGGGGGCCCCGATCAGCGGAATTCAGGGGACGCCATTTCGATCGAAATTGTATTTATATATATTTTTTTAATATTTGTTTATGTACAATTTTAATTAATACAAAAGAACTAAGCTTAGACTTACACACGCACGGCTTTGTGTTTGGAATCTTCCAATTTGATATCCTGAATTCTAATAATAATAAATGTCCTAGTTCTAAATACATGTAAAACAAGTGAAATCAAAAAGCGATACTATTGAATATTCCTCGTTTGAAATGGAAGACACGAGACAATGATTTATTCGTATGTAGACTTAAACTGTTCTTTAAGACATGGATAGAAATTTATATGAAAAATGATTGAATACACCAACTGCGGATAGGTGCTGGAAATGGTGCCTGATATTATTGGTGTAAAGTGTGGTCAGTCCGGAAGCTGACACCTAAAAACGTGTCTGATTCCAAGAAATGTTACCTCGTTTAAGCCGAAAATACTCCCATCATAGACTGGAAATATGAACGTCTGCCACCCTAGAGAAGATGCTATCAAATTTTAAAGGCCAACGAATTCGTCACTTCTTTTTTTTCCAGATTTTCCTCAGTAACTCGCTTGCACATAAGTGCATTTTATGTAAAACTTGTAAATAAAATTAGAAATTTCCTACAATTTTTATCTGTAATATTTTTTAAAATTCGGAATGGCTACTGAAATACAGGACCGTAAGCATCTGCACAATGTCAAGAAAGCGCAAAAAGTTAGATATTCATTAGTTTCGCTTTAATAATTATTTTTTAATGCAAGATACATAATATCCAACTTTGTTGAGTATTTAATTTCATTTATGATGCATACAAAATATTTATAATTGCTCTCAACGAACGCCAAGAAATATTTAAATAACAATTTTAGGGAAAGTGGACTTTTTTCCGATGTTCCTCAGTAACTCGCTTCCAGTGAATTTTAAGTAAAACTTTGTGATAACCAATTTAAAAAAAAAATTTTAATTACCTGCAAGTTTAATTTGTAATATATTTTAAAATTCGGAACAGCTACTGTGATACGGGACCGTACAAATCTGCTAATAGTAAAAAAACGCAAAAAGTTAGATATTCAGTCGTTTCGCCTTAATAACTATTTTTCAGTGCACTTTAGTGCAAAACGCATGATAACCAATCTTGTAGACGATAAAATTTCCTACGAGGTTCATATAAAATATTTGTAATTACTATCAACAGAAAATCAGAAAAATTGACGAAAATGACGATTTCGTTGACCTTTAAAATTTGATAACTATCGATCGAAGGTGGCAGATGGTGATATTTCTTGTCTATGATGAGAGTTCTTTCTTTCGTCGGTAAGCTTAATTTATAAAAATAAAATGGAAACTATTTGCGGTCGTAATTTTTGAACATACCTGTCCAGTCCAATGAGGCACGTTTCAAGTAATATGCAGCCTAATTACTATTCGGTAATAATAAAAAGTAATAACTTTAATAACAAGTTTATGATATATTAAAAAAAATATATACCCTTTAAAATTGAAAAGTTTTATAGAAATTATACTCGTATTTTCCCTAAGAGGAATTATTAAATTGGATGTCAGTATACAACTTGATAAGTCTTTTACTGAATTTCATTTTCAAAAAGAACAACTTCTTTCTTACCTGTTAGGTGTCTTATCTTCTTCAAGTTTCTCATAATCAATTCCTGCTATTTAGAATGTGCATTACAGTAAGGGCGGTCGACCACTGCAACATGCGCGGCAAAACCTCTATGTCGTTGCTTGACGACTGTCCTAAGTTATAAAATTTTTTTTTTCTAACAACATGGAATCTTATAATATATTGGTGATGCTCTGCTCTTGGTACGCTTATTAATTTAAATTTTAGAGAATTTCGACTGTGTATAACATATAATTATTCATCAATAGAATTTGTTGTCTCAATCCTTCCATTTTACCAACAAACCCGTTCTCGCTTGATTTATTGTAACCAAAATAGATCGGATTAATTGTTTATCTTAGTTTTCGATTTAATAAAAAATCAGGAAATATTGTGTTAGTCTCCAGAACCACCAACTCCTGTGCAGTCTACTTGTAGAATGTCTTCAGACTATGGGAACAAGAAAACATCTGGGATAAAATCTGCATACAATGTAGTAGCCTAGACGAGGCTTAGGGAAAGGAAGTTTATTATTAGGAATAGGCGATCTACTCTACTCATGGACTGATTCAAAGTCAGTGGCGGATCCAGGGGAGAGGGCGAAGGGAGTGACCGCGTCATAGAAAAATTAAATAAATGACATGTACATAACAGACGAAATATAGTTTTAGGGTGTCCCGGACCCCTCCTCCCTTCCTCTTGGAGGGTATTTCATTCCTAGCAGCACTCCGCCCTAACTAAGGGGGTCCCCGCAAAACTAGTATCGCCCTGGTAGTCTATCGGCTAATCCCTAGATTTTTAAGCAAATTAGCTCGTTTGCATTGGTGTCATTTTTTGCATATATTTCGAATATCATAATCCGAAAATCGAAATCGGTAGCTTTATTTTGATTTCTGCTGAATTAAACTTTTAAAAAAGTATTTTTTTTTTCAGGAAAAATGCATTTTATCAGAAAAAGTTTCAAATAAATTTTGTTTCCCTCAAAATTACCTGAAAAAAAGGTCCAGTTCCATTTTAAGTTAAAACACAATAATGAGCCGTCGTAGCGTCAAACTTGTGGCATTTTCGGTATTTTTAGAAAAACCTGCTGGGTGTGGGCTTTCTTAATTCTAGAAATAAGCATTTTATCAAAAAAGTTTCAAATAAAAGTTATTCAAATTAAGACCACCTGTAAAAAAGATTCGGTTACATTTTATGCTAAAACTGACGGCAACGGACCTACAGAGCGTCAAACATGTGAAACTTTCGGTATTTAAAAAAAAAAAACGGACCTACGGAGCGTCAAGCCTGTGAAATTTTCGGTATCTCATGAAAAAATCCGCTGTAAGTGGGCTTTCTTATATCTAGAAATAGGCATTTTATCAAAAAAAAAGTTTCAAATAAAAGTTGTTCAATATAAGTTCACCAACAAAAAAAGGCCATTTACATTCTTAACTAACGACAACCGCTATTTTTAGGCTAACTAAAAATATTTTTTACTTTTCGATTGTTTTGACCTTAATTCAGTCTATGAAATGAGTTAATGTTATGAGAAGAAACTATTTATTTCGAAATATATCACCTCTAGCACTGTTATAAAAGTGTTGAGCTTTATTGGTCTGAGGAGGGGCGGAAATGAAAAAAAGGGGCGACAAAAATAAGCTTACGCCCCCACGGAAAAAATCCCAATTGAATGCTTTCAAGAAGGATTTAGTTACTGGTGTTCTAGTGAAGTATTAATCCAGCTATGTTTTGAGGATACGAAAAGGAGATATATTGAAAACCGAACATTTCACATGTTTGACGCTCTGTACCTACAGACGTACCTGGGGACCTCCGTTGCCGTTAGTTTTAGCATAAAATGTAGCTGGACTCTTTTTATAATTAATCTTAATTTGAACAACTTTAATTTGTAACTTTTTTATAAAATGCGTATTTCTAGAATTAAGAAAGCCCACATACAGCAGGTTTTTTCTTAAAATAGCAAAATGCCACTGGCTTGACGCTCCGTAGGTTCGTTATCGTTAGCTTTAGCTTAAAATGGAACAGGACCTTTTAAAAGGAAACAACATTTGTTTATAGTTTTTTCCGATAAAATGCATATTTTCTGAAAAAATAAAAATAAATTATAAAAATGCTGACTTTACCGCTGAAGTGAGCCAATTGTACCTAGTAGCTGATAGGCTAAAGGCCCACTAAGGGCTCGCCACGATTGAGAAAGCTGTAGGGGCTAATGTCGACTGTAGATCTCCATACTGTGACCATAGCTTTCTTCACACACACACTTTGGAAATTGTGCCTTTTCTAGCCATTGACTACAGCGCCTTTTATTATTGTATAAGATCCATTTTACATCACACCTCACTATGCAAACGAGAAATGGATAATTTTTTTTTTCGGATTAAATGCATTTAACAGATTTTAAAACAGCGTTCTTTTTGGCGATCGTTACTCGTGTGGCACCCAAATGGCGAGCTTTTTTGTTTTACCAATGGCCTCAAGGTGGCATATGAACGATGGTGGATTGGCTTACGCCGAGTTCTTCCGCCATTTCTTGTGTGGTTTTGGTTGGGTCTGCTTCCACTATTGACTTCAGCTGATCCTTGTCAATTATAGAATAGCGACCGTTCTTTTTGGCGATCGTTACTCGTGTGGCACCCAAATGGCGAGCTTTTTTGTTTTACCAATGGCCTCGAGGTGGCATATGAACGATGGTGGATTGGCTTACGCCGAGTTCTTCCGCCATTTCTTGTGTGGTTTTGGTTGGGTCTGCTTCCACTATTGACTTCAGCTGATCCTTGTCAATTATAGAATAGCGACCACGACCTTCCTTGTTTTCCAACTCGAAATCTCAAAAACGAAACATCTGAAACCAACTCCGCACTCTACACTCGTTAATGGTGCTCTGACCCTATACTTCATTGATATTACGAGCTGTTTGTGCAGCCTACTTTAAATTCATGTGATGAATTTTGACGAAAATCGATGTTTGACATTTAGTTTCAAAGGCTTTAAGCAGACTGAACAAAATGATTTTATTGTTTCAATTTTGGATGAAAGACTGAAGATGGAATAAGGTTTATTATGTCATTTGTGGAATTAACATTTAGAGTTTGTTTTTTGTACACAATTGGTTTTAAAACGTAGTAAAGGCTTAACCTGCATTATTTTTGCATTAAACCGATACTTGCTAGTGGAGGTAATTAATAAACGTATTGGTAATAAACAAAACGTTTATTAATCGATATGTGTTTGTATAGTATGTTGTGATGGTAAAAATAAACGTTTTGTTAAATATTGCTTCATAGTATTTTTCATAAGTAAAAGAATAATCTTATGTGACGTATGGTATATTATGATTAGAACAATTATGAAGAAGGTGGGGAATGGCTGTGTAGTATGCTGTGATCGCACAAATACCATCACAAAGCCTTCATTAGTTAAGAAAAAGTAGAGAGGCACCACTCTATGGGGAAAGTTGTTTTCTCCTAAAAAATTTAGTTCCTCGCAAATTTTTAATTTTGAAAGCAACCTTATCATAGCCACCTCTACAAAAGAGACCTCAAGAAAATCCTTGAATCTTTAATTCCTACTTCAAAATATAAACAAATCGCAAACAAGTAATAAAATTAAACCTATTTTAATTAATGAATTCTTTTAATAGAACTCTCATTCCCAAGCTATAATTATAGTTTTTGTGGATGAAAAACTTTTAAGTTCCAATGCATAAAAATAGTTTTTTATTATTTTGTCTTCTATGCAAAATGGTCCAAGATCATGATGGTCAAATCATTTCTCTATAGTTTTTGCAGACAGCGGATCACTGCACGCAACTTTTGAAGCATACGCATTGATAGGATAGGTATGTATCTATTTCAGGTTAACTCTACTGTATAGCGGATTTTTATGATATTAGATTATGTTATCAGTGACGTAATAAGAAATATTGATGATTTTAGATTATGAGAATTGGATTCCGTAGTAAGTATACTTTAGTTGTTTAGTGGAGCATTTTACTGCTTGATATCGCTTTTGCTAATAGTTTAGTAGGTATTTATATGTGTTTAATTAGAACTTTAGAGTATTTTGGATGATATTTGTTTAAATATTCGAAATCGATTAGTAACGTCTTGGAGTTAGCATTTGCAGAATTGCATTGCTCGGTGACACCATCTCCGATTTTTCTGTAGGTTTTTGTTCAAATTATTGAAGAATCCCAACGCAATCTTCTAGATGCAGGATGCTGCATACATTAGACAAAAATATCTATACAATTATTTCGTATTTGGAATGGTACTCAGTATTAGCGTTGAGTCGGTACTCTCTAAACGGTAACAGTTGCAACCATGGCAATAACTGTCGCAGTTCTTGTATTACCATCTGTTGCAGATTTGCCGTGACATCATTTTCGGTCGTTGCAGTGTCATCGCACTATCAGGTTTGACGTAATATTTGGCAGCTACTGTCCTGTTAACTGCCACATGTTATTGGTCTTGACAGTCGCATCTTTTCTATCTATCAATCTAATCTAACCTAACCAACTTATCAACTGTAGGTTTAATAAAGGTTCAACCTCCGAATGAAAAATACTGAGTTGAAAATTTGCATGAATCTATATTATGTCTTTCTAAATGTTGGCTAAAAAATCTCATAAAATCTTGTGTCGACGTCTCAACTTATTAAAGGTCAATTGTATAATTTGTCACTAAAGTGACAAAAATTAGTTTTTTATGCACCATAAACTCTTTCATAGTGATTTCATTCGTAGGAAGAACAGTTTCTAAAATTTGCTTAAATAAATTCACAAAATGGTAATTTTCTCTTTTTTTGGTCTTTTTTTAAATAATATATTTCGAGAATTAGTAAACTTAAAGATCTATATTAGCAAATTTAATTTCCTTTAAGAAAAGTATTCATAATGTTTTTCGCGATGTTGGTAGACTTTAAGATATTGAGTACGGAATGAATAATGAGCGAAAAATTTAGGTTTTTTCCTGAATAAAATACCATTTTTGATGGTAACGGCTTTGGAATTGCAGACAAGACTTATTTTACTTAGAATGCTTTAGATGTTCGTAATTCATAATCAAACCTTCTCCTAAAATGGAGTCTCTTTTTTGGACTGGCTCCAGCATGTCGATCATGCAAAAAAAAAAAAAAAATGAATAAAACCAAACTTGCATAGAATTTAATTTTTTATAAGTTTTAAAAAAATATCTAACAACGTGGGACGTATAAAAAAATATTTACAAAAAAGCTAACTATTTTTGTCAGTTTTTGACTTTTGACAACTTGAGACACCGACACGAGTTTTTTTGCGACTTTTTAACCAACATTTAAAAAGTCATAATAAAGGTTCTTATAAATTTTCAGTTATCTTTCATTGTGAAGTTTAGACTTTTTCCACCTAATTTTACTGGACTAATGTTCAATTAGCTGTTCTACATCCGCCATTTTTCCAACTGTCCTAAGGTTTACTGTCAGCGTATAGAGGGCATTGCCATCCTATCTCATTATCGGGATAGTACTACCACGATAGAAATCTGTCCTCGTGTATACGAGACTTAAGTGTGGTGTATATTAGGATATCAGCTTGGCTGTCTTTTTAGCTGGTGGTAACAATTAAAGCAGTTGCTTGAAGTTTACTCAGTTACTTTTAAAAAGAGTGTGTATTCTTATTACATATTCTTAGGCTACCCATTTTAGATTCTAAGATACTATCCAAATCTTTCACGAAGGTTATTAACTGTACATTTATTCGAGTTGGGTTAGGCTATGGATTTGACTCTCTTTGATTTGCGATATTTCTACTTCTCGTGCTAAAGTATTGATTACTGTTGTTGCTGTTAATCTTTTTTAATGCGACTAGTTTATGTTCTTCAAAATAAATGCTGATATAACTACCGTTTGCACCACTATTCCCATCCTGGCTGCTACAACAGTGGCTGTTTTGCTTACAAATGTTAGTTATCTTCTTCTTTTTTTTAAATACTATATAATTTTAACTTTTTACTATCAATCTTGTTTACTTTATATTGTGCTCGAGAATCAATAGTACCTCAATCGATATGCAATATTTGGTGATTATCGGCAACGAGCGAAGGAGATCGGACAGAGACAAAAGGGCGTTGCCTTGGTAACGAAAGACCCCCCTCTCTTTTTAAACATATACTATTGGCATCGCTTGTGAATCATTGTGACCGACCCTTCACTCCTTTTAACTTGGGATTCTAGTTCATGTAGGCTATAGTTCGTAATACTTAAGTTTCCAATGTATATTTCCATGTATAATATATATCATATTATAATATATAAGATATATAAAAAAAAAAAAAATTTACAGTCAATGCTGCTACAAAAACTGGCATGTTCCGCTTTTGCTTTTTGATTTTGTTGCGGCTGTATCTTTCCCGGGTCCACTCTTGAAAGTTCAAGTTTTAAATTTTAGTTAATTGTGTCTAGAGAGATTTTTGATTTTTCAACAGATAACATAGAACCAATGGGAGATTCTGCAGCGCGTTTTTCATTTCATGCATCAAATGTAGGCAAACAGGTTTTGTGAAAATCAAAATAAACAACATTAAATAATTATTCATGTCTAGGGAGATATTACCAATAAAATCACGCACGTTTCCATGAAAATATTGCCAATGAATCAGCTTCTTTGAACGTTATCTAGCGATTTGAGAGAGGAAAAAACTTTTCAGTTGACGTACGCATAGTATAGAAGGATCAATCTAATTTGGGATTGATAAATTATTTGCCTCTTCTATAATTTTCTTTTTATTGGAAACTCTTCAGTTCTAAAAACACACAAAAATTCAAAAATAAGCAATTTAAAATACATTTTGGTTTTATTATAGATTAGTATTATGGTATTTTATTATATATATTTATATATATATATATATATATATATATATATATATAGGTATTATATATTGGTATTATTATAGATTTATAAATTATAAATTAACATATATCTTATTTATAATACATATTAAATTAAATGTAATATAAATTATAAGTTTAACATTTTGTAATTTATATTAAATTTAATTTAATA
This sequence comes from Rhaphigaster nebulosa, assembly GCA_948150685.1. NCBI lineage: Eukaryota > Metazoa > Arthropoda > Insecta > Hemiptera > Pentatomidae > Rhaphigaster > Rhaphigaster nebulosa. The sequence continues at coordinate 18,134,834 of OX411308.1, forward strand.
TGTATATCAATACCATACTATATTTTAAATTGCTTATTTTTGAATTTTTGTGTGTTTTTAGAACTGAAGATGACTGTATAACATTTGAAACTAGTTTTCAATAAAAACAAAATTATAGAAGTGCTAAATAATTATTGATTAATGATAAATATCATTCCCTAATTAAAAAACTTTTCTTCTAGCCACCAACTCAAGATTTTTTAACTGCTAAGGCTGATAGGTTTATACCTTTAACGGCTTAAATAATTATAAAAGTATAGATGAATGGATGAATTGCCTTGAGTCAAAGATTTTCTTTGTAGTACAATTTATAATCTAGAGGATTTGTCAATTTAAAATAATTTTATTAGTCCATTTAATTTTTATAAAATTAAGATGGACTATTTAAAACTGGATTGTGGCTTATCTATGAAGATAGAAAAGGAGGATAAATTAATTTGTTAGACTATCTAGTTAAACGGATATTGTAAACAAGTATGAAAAAATCTCATTATCTGTAACCTATCCATTACATATTTTAAACACATCTGTGAAGAACAATCCGTTTGGGTATAATCCTCTTGTTACAAATGATTGTACCATAATGGGATAATGTCCCATATGTACGTGCACGCGCTTGCGCTCAACTACTGAGCCGAAAAAATAGTTTTTAAATCAGTATATCCAAACATGCTTGCGCAAAACAACAGTAAGACATTGATACATTCTTTATTGTCTTTGGAATTATAAGAACTTGGCTATCGGTTCTTAAGGTTACCATTTTCAAAGAAATCTGTCATTCTTGGTTGAAAAATGTATAATCTAAGCTTCCAATTTTAAATTGAATCTACGAATATCTTCAATTAAGCAGAAAATGAAATTTAAAAAAGTAACATTTAGAAAATATCTTATGTGGACAACACATGACTTTCTTGTACTCCTATTAAACTATAAATCGGTGGCTCAAAAAGTGATCCTGAATTTGGTTAATAGTTTCCGAAGATAGCAGTATCTCAAAAAACACACTCGGCGTCGCGACATCCATCTATTGAAACAAACACATACTCTTGTTTCTGGAGGTCTCATTCCGTTATTATAGGTTGTTTTCTTTCAGTAGGTAACTAGTTTCCAAGATATTTCTTAGTGTTCCGTGACAACATTATAACTATCAATGTCACTGGACAAAGCATTAGAAATCACAATTTCGACATTTTAAGCGTAAGAATCCGCTTAACTTATATCTTATTCTCCTGCTGCAGACTTGTTCATCTCACAAATGGGGAGGAAAACCAGTATTATACACACAACTTTGACACTTAAAACAATTAATAAAAATGTTTAATTGGAATGGTAAAAAAATCGCGTTTGTAACCTTTATTACCGAATCATATGATCCCTGCATTTAATTTTAATATAATTTTTGACGTGTTTATTATGCCCTTCAAGTAAAGTACTCTTTTCGGCTCATAAATTTTAACCAAAATCTTGTAAATACGTTCATATTGATATAAAATTCCTATTTACCAAATTTGAGAGGTTTTATAATATATTTTGATATAATTTTTGATTAAAGTCTAATATGACCTTCCGAAAGTACCATTTCCGATTATCATGTAGTGATAAAAAAGAGAGGTTCACAACTAGATTTTACAGCAATCCAAAATACAAAATTTGAACTTTCTATGGCTAACCGTTTTTGAGTTATGCGAAATACGTACGTACGTAAAGAAGTCACGACGAAACTAGTCAAAATGAATTCACGGTTGGTGAAAATGGATAATTTTGTTGAAATCTGAATTTTCGCGATTTCAATGTTTCCTTTACATCGTACAAGGAAGTAAAATTTATGCTAGTCTTTTCAGCGTTATTATAAAAACATTTATTATTTTACGATGATAATATATTTACAGCTTAAATTTAAGATGGATTAATTGGTTATCTGTTTGAACGATTTTTCCCTCCCTCTGATTTCCTGTTTTCATACTTTAATTTTGTTATGAATATAAATGAAGGGTTAATCTAAGAATAGTTAGTCCGTTGGTCAATATACAAGAGCTAGGTCACAACAGTACTAAATTTAATATTTCAAAACTTTAGAATTTTAATTTGATAGTTTATTTGGATTTTGCAACAAAGTTAGGCAAGGCAGAACAAGCTATGTCCATTTTTTTTTTGTACTAAATTTACATATTTTTATTTAACTGTTTTTGCATTGCCCCTAGTTATAAATAACTATGTCTTGGACCAAATGTAAGGGGAGTTACATATTGAAAGAACACTTAGTTCACATTAATTCTTAGGAGAGCATCTGTTGAAACTGCTTCCTTATGCAAAGTTAAGGAAATGTAACATATTGTCCTCCTATATCTTTGAGATACAGATTTATGAATCTATGTTATTTAGTGAAATCATTTAAAGGATTAAGTTTGTTAAAAATATCAAATTTAAACTTAATAATGCTTTGATCTAGATGTTCACTGTATATATATATATATATATATATATATATATATATATATATATATATATATATATATATATATATATATAGTTTTAAGCGATTATGATTCTTACAAAAATGTTGGAGTAATAATTGAATTATCAAGTAAACTAGGGAACTAGGCCCTTAAACAAGTTTTCAGGAGACACTAAAAGCTGATCTGTTGTTTATTTTTTGAAGATATAATCGTAATTGTTTCGTCTAAAATAGATTCAAAATCTCGTTGCCGATATAATAACTTAGTTTTTTATACGATGAGTCTTTTCTCCAAATGGTAAGCTTGTCTTTATTTTTCTTAGTTGAGTTTTCAAACTTCTCCTAGAATCGTCATTGGTTTTTGGCCAGTATATGAAGCCATTAAATGATTTGAAAACAGCTTTACGATATGGTGATGAGGGGTATATCGGTTTGTCCGAAAAGTTTATAACAAGAAGTTATTAAGCAGCATTAAGATCCACCCAGCCCAATCTGTGTAAAGACAGAGGATAAGAGTTGAACCTACTGGCAAGGCTACAATTTGTCTATTTATATAACGACCTCATGATTTGTCCTTCCGTTACACTGTGTGCCTGGAGTCGGATCTCGTCCTCAATACCTTTGGTATCGCCAATTCGTCAGCCGCTTATAACTGTTATATATCAATAATTGCAACGTTGGCTGTTTTAGAGTTGACCAACTTCTTGTGCGTCCTAATAGGTTTTATGGTATCTGTTGCGTAGTTAGTTGGTCTGATGGAGTTTGCATAGAACTGGAATTTGGCACACCTAACCTCCTGTCTAGAATTAATTGGTAATGAATGTTTGTGCTTCTAAATGACTATCATAGCTCGGAAGAAATTTTAATCTCTTAATGTAAATCGGATTCTGATTAGGTTATATTTCCAATTTTGTCTCCCGTTGGTATCAAAATGATCATGATTGTCAGGATATCTAGTTCTGGAAAAGGCTAAATACAATTGCCAATGGGAGAAACATTCCGTAGGAAGATCTACTCCAACGCATTTTTTTGTTTTTTAATAATTGCTCAGGGGTGAGGGTCCGTTTCAATGACGGCTTTACTCACTGAGGAAAAATAAAAAACATTATACTTATTCCTCTTCATTTCAGTAAAAAACATGGGAAGCAGATAGCAGCAAACAATAGCTGCAATAAATATAATTAAATACAATGACAATACAGACTATGATGACCTTTAAAATAATAATCTCTATAAAACGTTATTCAATCTCATTTCTTGCAGACCAGCTAACAGAATCACAGCGTCAATAAATTTGTCTAAATCATAATAAAGTTTATCGTTTTCACACTATTTTTTTTTTCTTTCCCTCCGAATTTATTCACTAAATAACGTTTTCACTCAATAATTTCACACTTATTTTAAAGTTTTTGTAGTTAACTTGCTTCCACGGGTACGATTTTGTAATGACTATGATACGTACGTAAAATGGTCACTTTTTCTCTTAGAAATTTAATAATCACTGTTTTAATAAAGGCTCAAAGTATTATAATTTTTATAAAGTCCAAGTTTGCTTAAGTTTCCCAAATTTACTGACCTGCCGGAAAGACGGAAAGAAGGAAGTATACTGCCTTTCGAATCGTAACCGCAAAGATATATAAGCAATCATACCATACCTACCTAAAGGTCTTCGTTCATACTAGAGTTTTTGCTATAATTGCCAGTTTACGTGTAAACACATGCTAGAGTTGATGACCAGAGTTCTCCGCTGAATGAGTTGTCCAAGTTTTTAAACTAGCGTGTAAATACTCTAAAACCTTCTATAACAATGCAATTGTTGCATATTTATTTCTCTGTTACTCTTGTTGAATGTGATGCCAGAGTAAATTCTCGTGATATTTTTGTGTTGACATTTATTGAGTTTTGTGCTTGAAATTGAATATTGTTTTTTTTCCTCTTAAATTTCTTTTTTTGAAATGTCGACATTTGGCGTACGTAAGCTAGCTTTCTAATATATAGATAATTATATAAGATGATGGTTATAATATCTATATATATATATATATATATATATATATATATATATATATATATATATATATATATATATATACATATGTATATAGCAGTAGTATCTGAACTGCTACTCGTCAACGTTTTGTCGATTCAGGTATCATTAGGACAACGAAACAAGATCTCATAAATGTAGAGCAGAGATAGCTCAACAGCCTAACAAAAGCTTACTAAATAGAGATGGTACATTACTCCTAAACAGTTGAAGATATACCGTAACAATATGATGATGTACTATATCTATTGCTATCTATGAACTATATATATTAGCTTCATTATTTATCAACGCCAAGTTAATTTGATTATAAAACAGTCATAGTGTGAAGTCGCTATACATTTTACCCGATAAATTATCTATGGCGTGTGAAATGACGCCAGAGAGGTCTACCAGAGCTCTCTGGCACCGCCACGTCCAGAGGAAATAAGGGCAGATTTCCTCCTATGTATATATGCCTTTGGCAGACCTCTGAGGCCAGAGCTCTGTCTCAAAAACTGTAGCGTAAGGATAAACCGTATAAAAAGTATAAACTCAAATTCGCTTATATCAAAGATGTTTTTCGATGTTAAGTTACGTAATCATTTCAACAAAATCTTACAAACTTGGCGAATGTCAGAATCAGCTGGAAGGATGTGATTTTGATCAGTAAAAACATTTTAGTCGTGACTTTCATGAATTTCGTTTTAATTTTAAGTATGTTATAGAAATTCGAATAAAATCATTTATTCGGTAAATACTTTACTGTCAACTGTCAGCATTTAACTCTTCTTCCTCATCGTGCTGTTCATTTGTTGGAAAGCCATAATTATTCAAATAAGAGCCACAATCATCGTTTATAAAAAGTAAAATACTAAAAACCATTTTGTTTGGAAATGTGCCAATAGTAAAAGAAAAATTAAACGTGATGAAAAAGAACTTTAATTAACTACTATCAATGAAATAAGGAACTGCTAATTACTTTAACCTGGGCTCTCAACTACTTCCAAAAAGCAATACAATTATAATTTTATTCTCTCTTATCAACTCACATGTGATGATTGATTAGACGTTATTCACAACCTGTCTTAACCTCACGTCTATTTTATTTTTCTGTTCTCAAGGCTTAGAATAATAGGAAATGGGTGTCAAGTCACTGAACTGGTAATGTCTAATCTCCCTGCCATAGTCCGTCTTGCGGCGTCAGGTATTCCAAGTATGTCCACGCAACGCCTTATCGTACTATTCAACAACTTGTTAGTTGTAACATAAAGAAATTTGGTGAATTAAATAGTACAGTTCATGAAAATCTTTTATCCTAATTCTAGAAAGACTAGACGACAATACTGTCAGAAATACTTGATTAAACGGAATTACTTGTGATATATTTATTATAATTTTTATTTTTTTGGAGGATGGAGGGGTTTATGTCCTTAGCGACTCCAATTAAGGCAAACAGAACCAGGTTATTCTACTGCTTACGACGAACCTATTCTAACCAGAGGGGATAGAGGTTCATTCAATTCATTTGAAGGTCGAAATTCATTCTGCGGGTCCGCTACGAAACAAATTTCAACCCGCCTTGGCGAGATTCGAACCAGCGCCACAGCTGGCTTGTGTTAAGGTAACGCCTTAACACTCTCTGCCACCGCGACCTCATTTTTCATTTTACAATTTTTAACATTAAGGTTTAGCCCTCAAATTTTTAAATCTCGATTTGTTCTTTTGTGTTGTATCACAAAAATATTTCTTCCTAAACATTTTCCTTCCACTTTGCACCTGGTCTATTTCTGGTCTATTTGTGTAATTTCTGCAAACTATCTACTGTTAAAATCTTTGAATTTTACTTAACGCCAGCAAATGTGAGTTTCCACGCAGGCTTTTCATTTACCTATTACTTCTCATTTTCGAATCTTCGCCGTATCTCAAAATGAACGAAATATTCTTATCAATAGTGTTCTTTGGAATCTGTCCATTTATTTATTTTTTTCCGTGGTTTAAAATTCCTTTTCATTTGCTCCCACCGATCTTATCAATGTTTTGTGCATTCTCATATTGTGATCATAATCAGAGAGGACTCTTGTTTCCAGCCAGAATCCTTCTCAGGACATCTTGCGTTTTGTTGGTCATGCTATTCATTACAGAACTTAGGTTCGATAACCAAGAACAAGGAAAGGATCCCATGTGGTTTTCTCTGGATATAGACAAAGTAAAAAGCCGAAATATAATGAATACTATTTAATTGTAAGATTTATTATTTTATCAAAATGAAATTTTTTATTTTTATTTTTTGCATGCTATATTTCAAAATTATTTATTGGAAATCCCATGAAGTTTATGTTGTATTTATTTTATTGAAATAAGGATATATATACAAAGATTTGTTTATGTCATTTCTTGTTACTTCGGAATGTTCCGTATAACGAAGAATATAAATGAAAAAATAAACTGCAACTAATAAAACAGGTATATGAAATTAATTTTCGGATCTGCATATCAGACTGAGAAATCCGTTTAAAAAGGAAAAAACAAGGTTGCTGTTTATGTTCCCAAAAACATAGAAAATAACCATTTTTTTTTTTTTTAAATACCTTACATTATATTGCAAATTTATGCAAAGGTTCGTGCTCTGTACAGATGTAGCTGGAGAAATATATAAAACTATTTTGAAAAAACCTCAAAGGAGCGAATTTTTAGCAAACAAATTTTTGTTTTTCGATTTTCATAAAAATTAGGAATATACTTTTTTTTTTTTTGGTGTGGGATCTCGGTTTTAAAACTACTAGCATTCATCCCTTTCTCCCTCCCCTCCAAAAAATCACTATTTTGGGGGCGTTTTTGATGTTTTTAGTATTCTTACCAAGCTTAATACTTGAATATTTTTATGTCTTATTTTTTAAAATTATTATTCCGCATTGCAATAAGGATGTTTTGGTACTAAACTAATTTTTCTACCTTCATCAGAACCAGAGATATAAAATAAAATGTGTTTCGCACATGCGAACTTCCCAATTTTTTTTCGGGTCTCCTGGGTCGCATTGACCTCATTCTTTTATCTTACACTTTTTTTTTTTTTTTTACAATGCTGCAGGTATTCCCTTTTTTTTTGTCAGTTTCGACCATCTTTATATCCCCAGTGTTGGAGCAATGCTTCTTTACTTTATTCGTCTTCTCTGGGAATATTAATGGAGCCTAATTTCAACTTCATTTACAACAATTCAGATAATCTTAACAATATTCTCCTTACCTTTACAAGATATTTCTTGATATAGTGAGATCTACCACAATTTGTATTACATTAAGTCAATATTTGGGGTAGACCATTTTGTATGTCGCCAATTGTTTAAATTAACTTTCTGCCTCTGGCTTCTATTTTTTGTAACTCATGCTCATCAGTCTATGAAATGGCCCTGGCATGTGATGGAGCTCCTTCACAGAAATGATTGAAATATTTTCGGATTCACCAGTTTGATGAATGTTCCCCTGAATGGTATAATGAACGAAGGCAGGAGTTAATCATGCAATATTTTTTGTTAAATCTTGTTCTGTAAATGCAGTGAAATATTTTACTTAATATTGGTTTTAATGTGAGGTCCTTGTAAACTATTTAATTTTCCATTCGTGTAATAATTGTAATATTCGTCTGAACCTGTCACTCTTTTAAATACCTGATTGACTTCTTCTTGGGAATATATACATACTCTCATTCCTGGTTGGACTGAGATTATGTAAATGAAGATGTATGAATGTGTTTAACGATGTGCTGTATCCAATGCACAGACCTCATTGTATGTGTAATGGAAAAATTTCAGGCTTGGTAGCGATATCAGCTAGAACTGATGTCATACCAAGGTCGTTGCCTATTGTGTCTTACATCATATTTCATGCAAGCTTCTCTCTCCTTGTTCCATGTTTAATTTAATATGTTCACATTGTTTTTCTACACTGCTTTGCTGGTTTTTAGTTGGTACTTAAACCGATTTCTGTTTTGGATCTCGGAGGTAAAAGGACATGGGGCTGTTTTACGAAAGTTACTTCAATGCAATCAACTTAGTAGTTGGATTTACGTATTTCCTGAATATTATAAAATTTGGCTTAATCTTCGTGCTGGCGTTCTGGTCGAAGTATAATTTTTTCAGAGTATGACAAAATTAATGATGAAAAAACAACAGTCCAACAGATCTAGTGAAAAGTTAATGCACATAATGCGCACAGAATTGTTTTGTTTTTTAATGACTTGTTAATTTTTTACTTCCCTACTTCTCCTTGGTAAGAGAAGGAAGTATTGTAACAGGATTAAATTTTCGATGTGCAGTTTTCAACGGATCCATCTGCTTCAGAGCCCTCTGAGTCGCAAATAACACATTTTCGGCCGTTGGTCCACGATTATCTCTTGAGCGGTTAACCCGATTTGTTGTTTTCACGTTTTATTTTGTAGGGTTTTGGCAACTGATGCCTGTGTTCCAAATCGATATGCGCAATAGCGGCTTCATAATAACCGAAAAACGGTTTTTCTTATAAACTAGCGCCAAAATGGCTCTAACGATTTTGATGAAACTTACCTAGGTCTTCTTCTCACCGCCCTTTATCTATTTTTATTAAGTTTTTTTTTTTTAAAGAAATAGTGACTGTATTTATCGATAATGTGACTAAAAGAGTGTACAAATATGACAAATAAATGGTTTGTCCTGAAGATGAGGAAATTCCCCGAAACGTTGATATAGATGTTAATGTAAAAATGTGATGACCATTTTTAATAAAACTTAAATATAAAAAGGCAGAAACTGAGGTTAATACCCATAATTAAATTTAAATTTCTTTTAACGAAGATTCTTCTATTATAACAAAAAAAGATAATTTAGACACTAATGAAGCGTAAATTTGGTTCAGGCACAGGTAGAAAGAAACAAACCTCATATTCTCAAAAACTGCAGTTTATGGAGGTTTAACCTCCAAATCGACGACATGGTACCCCTCAGAGAACAAAAAAAGTGAAAAAGTTATGAAGAAAAGAAAACTTTATTTGCGAATAACTTTAACAATGTACCTTCTATGTTACGTTCATTTGAAAGGCAATTATTTCCCTACAAAACAAAAAAAAAATATCGAAATCGGACAGTCATTTAGGAAGGAAACTGCGTATTGAACTTTTTAGTCACGTTTATAAAATATTCTGTACATGTTCCTATGGAAACCTTTTAACATTTTTTTTTTTTGGGGGGGGAGGAGGGGAGGCTTTAGGTTTGTATTTACACCTGTCAATGTTCACAACCATTGACTCAAACCGACTTATTGTGATTTTCTGAGATCTACTGCGGACATCATTAAAACATGTATCTTGAATTAATTTCAGTTTGATCATAACTTAAAAGTATTTATTTTTGTTTTCTTTGCGCAAATCATCTCTGTTCACGTGTAAAAACAGGATTGAGAAAAGCTGGTCCGATTTATAAAACAGGTTATTTTTAAAATTTTCTTGACCACAAAGGATAGGAATAAATTTAATTTATTATTCTTAAAACGTCTTTATTAAATCGATGGCTGAAAAGTGCACGTTAAGTTATGGGGCTTGTTAACGAAGGAATTTATGGAAAAAAATAATTTGTTCTGAATCGACAGGTAAAGTTGGAAATCAAAAGTAATATAACGTTTGGTGGTTAATCTTTTAGATTTGGGTTTACACGGTAAATATTACTGCAACAATATTATTTAACGTGGTGTATATATCACATATGTCAATATTGTTGCTACAATATACCCTTCAGGCGGTAAGTATATTGACGGAATTGGATATTGACCAATTAATGTGGGCTTTAGAGGTATCGCGATCGAAATAAAATTTTATTTTAATTTATAAACTAGAATTAAGCCGATAAGATTCTTTCCATTTGTTATTGCTAAAGTGTTCCGACTAATTTACTTCGTATTTTACTCTTCTTCCGTTGCGAGGGCGTTACTGTCTATAATTTCATCGCCACTTGATCTGGAATTCAGGATTCGTCAGTATTCTCTTTCGGACTCTTCTTATTTTTCTTTTTTCTCCTTCTCATCATATCCTTTTTTCTTATGTTTCTGTGATTATTTTTCCTCTGATATTGACATTTACTGTATCTTATTTTGGCTTATATAACTTCTCTTTTTTTGGGAGGGACTTATGTAATTTTGTATATTCTATTATACTGTTCTTTCATTCGTTTCTGATTATTTAAATTTTTATTTTTCGTAATTCATTTTTACATATTTTCAGATATAATAATAATTTTCATATTTTCTCTTATCACACGTACTACAATTTTCATATTTTTTATGTATCATTTCGTGGTTGTATCTTGTTTTGTTTATCCCTGATGAAGACCTACAACTTAGTCCTAAATGTCGGCACACATTAAAATGTTTTCAGTTATCTGAGTTTTCTCTCTTTACAGCTTCCCCCTCTCTGCCGATTCCTCCCCCCACCAACTTCTTGAATTACATCTTCGATCAACAATATTTCTATGATTAAGGATATTTTAAATTCCAAACGACACCTTTTATGGAAAAGATATTGAATTGAATGAGCAGGGCGTTTGTGATGTTGAGGTAATTCGCTATGTTGGCGAGCCATTGCTAACCTAACACCGTTAGCCTAACTGATCGGCCCAGATTGCTATTTCTACCGTCGACTTATGTGGCTTTGTGATAGGCTGTACATTAAAGAAGGATTTGTTAGAAGTATTTGTAAGTTTATAGGGGATCAGCTGACAATGATTATTTACCCAACAAATTTGACTTTTGATAGGATTTCAACTATCCCGAACAAGATAATATGAAAATAAGGAGATTCCATATTTTAAAATGGGTTCCTGGTCCTGGTACACTGATTGCTCAGTTGAGGAAATTGAATCCTGGAGAACAAAGAAGAAGTAAACATACTAATTGTAAAATTAATGCACTGTTTTTGTTTGTTTTTTTACTTAATTTGCAGGCTTATTCCGTTGGGCATGTCTCCTTGAAACTACTGATTTAGGAATATGGGTTATCCTATTCATAGTGCATATTGATCATTGTAATTTTTCAGAAAAAATCTATAATAATTATGCGGGACGTCTGTTCTAAATGGTACTGAACGCCTTTTAAAGAAATTGAGAAAAAGTATTTAAAAAAAAAAAAATTGATTTTTTGTATCACCTTTCTCGGATTTTTTCAGGGCAGGGCATAGAACATTCCGGTCAAATTTTATGAATAAAAATTACTATTTAAAAATATTAAATTTATAGTTAAAAATTTTTCAATATTTATATTAAAATATTGGTCGCCATTTTTTACCAATTGAACCCATTGCTGAACCAACCAGTTTCTGATCGAGAGCTCCTTGAATGAGATTTTATTTTCGATGCTTATGTTGCGCTCTTGGTTTTCTTAAAACCAATCCTCTCCAGCCTGTGTATTTTGTTAAATTAATCTCCTTATTAATTTACCGAATGGCGTTTGTGTAGTCGAGGAATCCCCAACCCTGTGTGCGCCTAGCATCATAACCTGTACCAGCAATCACTAATTGTTTTACGTGGCCTACTGTTGATCGACGAGTTTTCAACAAATTATTGTATTTTTTTTCTTCAATAAATCTGATAATTAATTGGAAATTTATTTTAAAAAGCGACTCTGATTTAAAAGATAATTTATTTATATCATAGCATTTTTTGTTTGTCTGTTAATCATCATTTTTGTTTTGTTTATTCCCTTTTTTAGTAGTAACAAAAATTGATTGACAGTGGTGGTGACACTACATCCAACTTATTCTGTACGTTATATGCCTATGTTATTTTAAATTCTATTTTTTTTTTTAATTGTAATCTCTATGTAAAAATGTGATAGAATACAAAGTGTGTGGTAATAGAATTGCAATATCGAGGAAATATAACCTTCAGCGTCACTTCCGAAGGTTTCATGCTACGTTACTTTTATACGAAATATCCTCTAAAATATCCAACACCCAATTTACATTGAATAAAAACACACAAAAACAGATAACCTATAAATTTGCATCCCAAGCAGAAAAAGGTTCGGGTCTTCCGGTATAGTTAGTGCCGTTTTTATTAGAATGGTGCGAAGTAGAATAAATTCTAGATTAAACTATGCCATTTCGCAAATTTTACATAACTTTTATAAAATCGCTTAGGCCTTTGGTGGTACACTTTTTATTGAGAGCATTATCATTTTGGGCACTTATATTTCTATTGGGTCCGATGAGTTGTGGCTTGGCATTGCGCATATTATGCAGTGAGTTGTTGGGTTGATTGCTAGCGCTCTTGTCGTCATCTCAATTGATAAATTCGCCCTGAAGGACGCTGCTGTGCTACCGATCATGAATCCGCACCAGGTTTAGATCCAAAATATAACTTAAATAATTATTTTTTTTTTTTGTATATTTTTTTTTTATTTTTGTTCTTGGGTGTACATTGATAAGATAAGGACATAAATGAGAATAGTCCTTTAGCCACCGGAGAGAAGTAAAGCGAGGGGGCTAGGCAAACAGAAGAGGAGAGGAGAGGAAGCTGATTGGCCTAGTGTGGGATCGATCCGGACCGTGTCCGCATTGGCACAGCCTCTCTCCACCAACCGGATTGTTAAATAAACTCACCGCGCCCTCCCCGTCACCTCGTATCATAATCATAGCCGCTTAGTCAATTATAATGTTAAATAATGCTATTAAATTACTTTCTGATTTTTTAATTATGTTGATTAGGCCACTTTATTTATTTTATTTTTTAATGCGTACACGCACTTTAACCCTCCAACTGTTACGAGCAGAAAGTTTATCTATAAAAATGAGATTTCGTATAATTTTCTTTTCCGTTAGTTTCGTATATTTTTCATACGTTTACTAAATCACTTAAATTTCAAAATATACCCAATTACTTTTAGATTTTGCTAATATTCAGTGAAATAAAATAGCCATGACAAGGTTATACGTGATTAATTTTATGTCTTATCTAAGGAAAATCAATTAAAAGTAATTATTTATGCATCTTTATTTATTTATTTGTAATAAAAAATGAGATTTTGTTTGCATTTACGATTCAAAAATTTTGTCATAGGGAAGGCCTGGATCATGCCTGATCATACTGATTACACTCATGATGACGGCGATATAAAATACTTTGAGCTAATTTTTTCTTTTGAAACTCTTACCAGAGCAAGAAGATATAACTATATAAAATATAATTTTATAATCTTGTCAATTAGAAATTATTATTACTGGACCGTTTATTGTAATAAGGATCATATGGACATGCTCGTCCTTGAAGGGGTTAATCCTTGTTAAATTATATTAGATGCCAAATCTATTCGAAATCTTTATCTTCATCAATCATTTTAGTATTGGATGAATCGACTCCCTTTTACATTTCAAATCTTTTAAATCACCCAATGTTTAGTTTTAATAAAAATTAATAAATATACAGATATTTCAGTAAAAAAAGCATCAGCAGATTGCCACTAAAAATATATATATACATAATTATAATGATTATAATTTTTTTATGTAACTGACCCTAAGGAGGAAATTGGTGAGGATTTTACAAAAGAAGAGGGCTTTCCTTGGCGATATCCTGTTACCTAAGCTTCGATCGACACTCACGGCTCCTCCCCTTCTCTAAGACATTGATTACGCCTTTTTAGGTTCTTTCATTGTTAAGAATGATCAACAATTATTAAAGCTCTCTATTATTCAGTTATAAATTTTATAAAAATTGTAATTGCAATTTAAAATATTACCTCTTCAAGTAATGCAATAAACCATATTGATAGCATTGATTCTATCATAATAGATTGAATAAACAAATAATAGCATTTATGCAGAAAATTTGTATTCATTTGTTAGTTCTTACGTTTCATTTATAATAGCAATATTCTCACGTTTTTATTTTTCCATAAAAGAAGTACTTTCATTTTCGATTTCAAAAATGAAAGTTTTTATCATTTCAATGTTGTTAAAATTTTATATTTTTCAGTATGCAATATTTTTTCTACAATTTTTTATGTATCTTATATTGATATATATATATATATATATATATATATATATATATATATATATATATATATATATATATATATATATATATATATATATATATGCTTTGATATAGCTGTTTTATTAAAAAAAATGCACCATGAATTTTCTTCTAATTCAGTTGGGTAGTTTTAATGGGTTTGGGGAGGAGGGAGATTTTTGAGCCAAAATTTTCAAAAAAATAAAATGTTTTTTATAATTAGCTATGTTTCCTATAATGGCTACTTGAAAAATGGGCTATATTTTATTTCGTTTCAAAGTTTTTCTCTGCTGAATCTGTCACTAGAATAGATTAACGCAAAATTGCGCAAATGAAAGATATCTCATTTTTCTTCTTTTTTTTTTTTTTTAAATATGTCGTTGAGTAATTAGCCAAAAATCGAGCAGTCCATTCATATATAAAATCTGCATAAGTCGGTCAAAATAGGGTTTGGTTTATTCGAGTTATCGTTATAACCTGGATTTTGGACCTTGGCTAGTCTATATCCTATGAACTAATCGTATTAAAAAATAATTAAACAGAAAGAGGTATTCTTAAAGCCCCCCTTACACGGTAAATATGACCGGGTAAAGCGGGCCTAAGAGATAGGGAACGTCAAGGAAAGAACTAAACCTTTTCACGATCACTTTAAACTTTTACTTAAAGCTTTAAAGTTGTAAATGAAGTGAGATTCGGACAATGTTTTTGGTTCGGTTACCTTATTTCTTTTACCACACGTTTTAGAGGAATTATTTAAGGATGAATTTATTATTATTACTTGTGTTTCTTAATTTTGTTATGTTTATATATAGATATATAATTATTTTTCTTTTTTTTTTTATCAATTCATTATTCGGTTAATGAAATGAAGACGATATATTGGCGTAAGATAAGCTGGTTGGTGTGAGCAGACTGGAGAGGCGCTCCGTGGTTCAACTGTCCTTGCTGGTGCAACATAGCGAGCTGCACGCGGCAATCAGTTCAACCTTTCCATTTAATTCTTTCGCTACTTTATTAGAACGCCATATATATACTTTTTTTTTTTTGCAACAACTCGCTTCGTTCGTACTTTCGCTACCTCTTGTGCTGCTTTCAACGGTATTGAATTGGTATATAACTACGGAATATATGTCGTTCTTCTGCTTTTAAAAATCCTTTTTACTTTGTGTGACATAATCGAAGGATACAGAGCTGTTATATAAATATATTATTATATATCTATACTATTTGACGTATAGATGTCTAATACCTCTCAAATTCTATACTAGTTAAATGCTCCATAAGCAGTTTATAACGATAATAAAGAACTGCTTGATATTTACCAAAATAAACTAAAAAAAATTAATATATCTCGTTTTTTGGAATAAAAAATTGTTTTGTTTTATTATCTCGGGAACTACTGAACATAAATAGATCTATTAGGGTTCACCTTTTAGCACATTTATGTTACTTTGAAAATGTTATTCATGATGTTCATCCTGCGGGTGGCAGTTTTGAACATATTGAACGCTGAATGAAAATTGAACAAAAATTTCAGGTTTTTTCTTGAATAAAAAGAGTTTCCCATCATTGAAATAGTTCAATATATATTTATAAGGATATTTATTGTAACTTTTATATTGTCTAGTTTGAGAACTGAATTATTTTCTTAATGTGAAACTAAAATAAATTTTAAAAAATAAGAAAAATAGGAACTTTTATTGGGTACACTTTTTACTTCTTGATTTAAGGAACTCAATAAATAAATTTTAAAAATTGAAATCCATCCATTTGTAATTAATTGTAATACAACTCAAGAAGTTTGTATTATAAAAAAATCAATAACGATACGGCGCATTGGATTTTCCCAATGTTCACATGGAACTCTTATTTATTTTTTTTTTCGAATTACTCGATAACTATACATCTCGCAAAACATTCCAGATATTCAATTTAAAAATAATTGAATTGTCTGCATAGCTAAACGTAAAATAAAATATCTTAAACAGACTAATATTAGCGAATATACAGCAAATAATTTTTGAATGGGACATTGAACGCTAAGCGGTAGGAAAAGTTTTGTGAGTGGATATTTTTTTATTACTAAATGGATTGTGGATTTAATCTTTTTTTTTTTTACTTATAATCTAGTTAGGTTCCTTTTTTTTTTACCTTTGCAATGAAATGGAGTAGGAGGTAAAATAGTTCTGGTTTCGCAGTGAAGAGAGGTGTTGCTGAAGACTGGTGGGAGGTGAATGCTTTCGGACAAGGTCACTCTGCCTTCCCGTCATTTGGGATTCAGATAAAATCACCACACTCCAAGGCGATTTTATTCCCCTGTCTGTGGTGGTTGAATTATCTATGTATTCGCTGAAGCTATTTACGCTGTTATTATTCTCGTCGCAATACGTCTGTTCTTCAAAAAAAACCTATTTCTTCTTTTGTTAAATTGAAATTAGTTACAATTTTAAATAATTATTACTTGTTTCCATAATGGAAATTATATTGATTTTTCAAATAACTCTGAACACTGTATCAGTGACTAATATCCTTTTTGTCAAAGGTAAAGTTCATTATAAAGAATTAAATATAACTTAAACCGATTGTCTAAAAAAAAAATGTCTTTTATCCTTTTACCCAAACATCACAGAACAAAATTATGAATGACCAAAACTTTATATTTGCAAGAAATATATTTCCGATCATCTTACTAATCTAATGATAATCAATCTATAAATAAATGTTATTGTTTATTTGTATTCTTCAAAAAAGTTACATGAACCAAACAATAGGGAATTTATCAATTGCTCAATATAATTAGGGATTGATAAATTATTTGCCTTTTCAATAATTTTGTTTTTGTTGAAAACTAGTTTCAAATGTTATACTTTCATCTTCAGTTCAAGGCTTAAGTAGATTATATCAAACAGAAAAGGTTACATTGGTTTGTTCTCACACTGAACTAATAATGAAAAAAAAAGTTATTATAATTTTTATTAAGTTACGAAAATAAAATATATATATATTAATTTGACTAGGAATGAACTGAACTTAAGTGGCTTTCTCACGGGTCATTGTACGTTTAAATATCTCTCTAAGATGAAACTTGTAGAGGAATAAACTTTTTATCCGTCTTTCTAGGATGAACAAACATTTAAGAAATCTGATTTATTCTTTGTGCCTGTTAAGCTTTCACCTTCTATAGACTGCAACACTCAGGTCAGGCGACACTTGATTATTTCTAGTTTCTATAGCAAATCACTAGGAAGGGTTCACGGATTTTAACCAAATTTTTTACGTAGTGAAAACATATTGGACACGTGTCCAATCGGCCATTCCAATTGGCCCAAGGAGCCGGAAAAATATATAAAAGTTTTAAAAATGGCGGGTTTTTTCATAATTTTTAATCCTCTAATAAGCATCTACAAAAAATACACTCTTCTTCTTCTTTTTTTTTTTTTTTTTTAACGTGGGATAAGAAAAAAAACGCTCAAGAGATTTAATGAGCTTAGACCACCGAAAAGTTCAAAAAACGTGTAGTCGCTTCAAGTAAAGTAGGTAAAAAAAAATTGTTATTTAGAAAATAAGTTCATATTTGTTTTCAGCATCCCCAAAATAACCTTAAATACCATTTTTCAAGGAAACCAAAAAATAACATCTTCTAGCCCAAAAATTCCCTCTACCTTTTTTTTTTTAATCATAACTGTTGCCCAAATTAAACTCTACTTGGTCGATTTGAATTTGAGATATAAGGCAATGTATTTGAATCGTGAATTTCAGACACCCCATATGTGAATATGTGTTTCCAGCTGTCCCAGTCTATATATGTGCGGTTTCTGAAATTTACGATTCATTTATGATTGAATATTTTATTGCCTTCAAATCTAGCAAATGTATACTCGATTGTTATCGTCAGAAAGAGAAAAAACTCGCTTTTTCAACGGTACCAAAACATTTCGATTTAGTCAAAATATGTAGGAGTAATAAAGGTCTGAATTTGATCTTGGAAAATTCCTTCGCTCCATCGAGTTATAAAAATTTCCTTTTTTTTTTTTTTTTTTTTTTTGGAGATTTGTGTGTAACATCTTCCTTACAAATGCACATTATCCCATCATTTAAAATATGAGTAGATAAGAAGTTTTAATTAATAAAAAACAAAACAACAACAGTAAAGTAAAAAAATGTACAGGAAATAAAACGAACACCAAAATTGCCTTGGTAGAAAAAAATAAAAATAAAAAAACTTCACTTACAGATTCATCATCCTAAAAAAACTTTATGTTCAACTCTCCAACAAAAAATGTTTTTGGGCCCGTCACAAAAAATGTAAATAAATATAAGTGGCTACGGAATGAATAGATGAGAATTGGGCGTCTTTTAATTCTTTCGTTGAAATATTTTTAATAATAATCTTGAAGTGTAAACTTAGACATTGAGCCACTTATCCTCTACGTATTTTTATTCTTTAATTGAAATATAAACAAAGATTTGAACCATTAATCCTGCAGGTAACATGTATACAAGTTGGACCTTGCACTATTAATCCTCTAGGCACTGTTTCATTAATTGAAATGTAAAAGTATACTTTGAACCATTAATCCTCTATTTGAAATGTAAGCAAGTTGGACCTTTGAGCATTAATTCTCTAGGTGAAATGTAAACATGGACTTTGAACTTTTAATGTTTAAAACGTAAATAAATCGGACTTTTTTCGGGCTTTTGCTCATTCGGTGTTCCAGCGTGCTTAGTGAAATGCTTCCTCTGGGAAAATGTAACCTTTCTTCTTTTTTTTCGTTTAATTTTTTTCTTTTGTAGTTTTTATTCTTTCTCTTTCTTTCTTCTTCATTAGTTTTTTGTTTTTAGTTCGTTCTTTACTTAATTTTGTTTATTATTTTATTTTTTATTATTTATTTTATCGAATAGTTTAACTAATGTACAAAATAATAAGAAGATTTGACCTCTCTTGATCTCTGTGCACTGATGTCCAATTAATATTTTCATATTGACAAGTACTGAACAAAACAACACCATGTAAATTTTGTTATGGATACCTCCAATGAGCCTACAAATTTCTTTTTTTATATTGCAATCTCATAATTATACTTATCACTTTCATAACCGCCTGAGGTAGAGGGAGTAATTTTCTAAAATATTTTTCCTAATCCCACCTGATATGTCCGTTAAACGAATATATCCATCCATGTTAGTGGAATGTTGTAAAATATTAAAATGCCCTTTGTTTTTACATTTAGTGTGTTTATTCACGTCAGACGTCAAGACGAAACTAGTCAAAATGGATTCAGGAATGGACAAAATGGATCTTTTCGTTGAAATCTGAAAACCAAAATTTTTGCGATTACTATACTTCCTTTACTTAGTACAAGGAAGTAATTAAATACAGAAATCATACGTTTCGGTAATAAATATTAAAAACGCAATTTGGTTTCCAATCCAATTAAACATTTTCATTACTTGTTTTAAGTGTTTAAATTGAGTGTAAAATATTGGTTTTCCTCCCCATTCGTGAGATGAACAAGTCTGCAGCAGGAGAATAAGATATAAGTTTTTCCGCTTCAAATGCCAAAACTGTCGATTTCCAATGCTTTATCTAGTGATATTGACAGTTTTAATTTTGTCATGGAACACGAAGAAATCTCTTAGAAACTGGTTACCTTCTGAAAGAAAACGACATATAATAACGGAATGAGACTTCCAGAAACAACAAAAGTGTGTGTATGTGTGTGGGCCTGCGTTAGTGCGTGTATGTGTGTGTCGACATCTAAGATGGATGTCGCGACGCCGAGTGTCGTTTTTGAGAAACTAGTGGAATTACTAATTTTTGGAAACTAGCAACCAAATTGAGGATCACTTTTTGAGCCACCGATTTATAGTTTAATAGGCGTACAAGGAAGTCATGTGTTGTCCACATTGTTTTGGATAAGAATATTTAAAAAATTATTTTTGATAAGCGAAACTTTTATTAATAACATTTCATAATATTTTGTTAACTCAACTCCCATATTTCAAAACATATGGCTCTATAAAAACATATGATCACTATCGATACATCAACATTCCTCTCCTTGAACACAATTGTCTACATAACCTTTTGCAAAGTTAATCTTTCAGGTTTTTTAACAATTCTTCCCGCTCTTGTTATGTAATGTTCATTATTTTCACTAACTTGAACTTGGTTTGTTGCTTCATTTCCAGCCTCGTTTTCAGAATCATTATCAGATAAGCGTTCAGATTCGCCACTATTTTCTATGATGTGCTGTCTATTTCTTCTTAACTGGTTTCCAGCAGTATCTTCGATTTCATAAGCCTGAGGAGGATCTAGTCTCTGCACTACCATTCTCTGGGTCCAAATTTTATCGTCTGCATGTTTCTTGAATAACATGTTCTGGCCTGAGTGATTCTGTAAATCACTTAAGGTCTTAGTGTGCTGGTTGTAGTAAAAAAAAAAAAAAAAAAAAATACTTTTGATAAGCGAAACATTTATTGATAAAATTTCGTAATATTTTGTTAACTTAGCTCCCATATTTCAAAACATATGACTATATAAACATATGATCACTATCGATACATCAACACACATATTTTAAATAGTTAAACACTATATTCTGTTATAACAATATTTCAAGGTGTTAAATAAGGACCAGCCAAAACTATTCGCGGACAACCGGTTAAGAAACTGTGATGATCTAGTGTCTAAACAGACGTTTTATTCTATCAAAACATCTTTTTCATTAAATCACAATAATGGTTGTATTATAATTTATTAATTATTATTATCATTATTTTTTTTTCATAAAGTATTACTCCCAATTTCAAAGAAGAGCCTCTAAATGGTCAATTTATGCTGTGCTAGTGTTATGAAGATGTGTTTATTACGTGCAGTTTATGTAGATAGATGCAGTGCAAAAGAAATGTTATTTCCGTTTAAAATTATAATCTTATTATGAGGCATTATTTATGAAACAAAGAGTAGGAGGAATGAAATGAGACATTAAATGCCCGGGGGCACCATTAAATGATGCAGGCCGTGTGTAACAGCTGATTGTGGCGGGAGTCATGCGCGGTAGATCGGTGGTAAAGAGGTGGGGGAACGACCTTCCCCATCCATTCACTCTCCCCGCTGATCTCTGTTCAGTCGGTCTTTGGCCGGCGCTCATAGAGGTGGGGTTATGTTGGGTTGAAATTACAATATAATCAAATATTAAGAGATTTTTATTTTAAGCTAATATAACATCAAACAGAAATATCATTGGCAAAACCTATTATGTAAAACAAGTATACAAAGAAATTTTACCAAAGAAATATTTTTGAAAAATGAACAAAATTTAAATACTGAAGAATATCGAGAAAAAAAAAATCATCAAATTCTAGTTCAATAGTTTTGGGAAAAATGAAAAGCTTTAGACGGTTTTCTTTCATAGTAAATATATGTACACAAATGGTTCTCTTTACAGATTTAATGCATTTTCTGCATTAAATCTGACCGAAAGAAATGTTTAGAGCTTAAAGTTTAGACACGACCTTTAAAAAAAAAAACGAAACAATTTGTTAGGATTATATTTCGGTAGTAATGGCCTGGGTCCTTACATATTATAATATAAAAACATTATTCGTGATAAAAAAAAGTAAATATTACACTTTTATAACACCGCTTATCGTACTTTTATTAACATTATCGTATAAGAAAAAATAATATTAAATATGAGAGAGGCAAATTTTGAGAAATGAAATATTCAAATTTTGAGCGTTCAGACAGGTCTATTGAGTTTTATTATAGGGTAAAAATGTATTATTTTACTTGGACTTTAATTGAATATACCAGGATTACTTGGATGTTGTACTAAAATGAATTTTATTTGAATATTTAAGGTCGTGTCCAAAGTGTTATAAGTAATATAATATTATTCGTGATCCAGAAATAGTAAATTTTAGAGTGATTCATTTTTAAAACGAAATAATTGAATTTTAGAGCGATCTGATGGGTATATTGACTTACCATACTACTACATAAAAGGACAGCCAGGTTTTGTTTGTAAGGTCTAACCGCGAAAACTACTGAACCAATGTTTACCATAATTAAACTAAAATAATTATCATCTTAATGGTTCCTAGATGGTTTTGCAGTAGTTAAATTTACCGATATCGTTATTGCGGCTTCGCAAAATCCGAAAAACCACTTCGATATTTCATTTGCGCATAAATCGAAAAGTATACATTTTCCGGTTAATGAATGCTGGTTTGAAAGAGAATTGAATTACCCACAAAAACAAGGAAATGTCATTGAAATCGGACCATTATTAGCAAAGATATAGTGCATTGAACATTGTAGCTATGTTTTTATTTTCCTACTGCTGCACGTCTGAGGAACTGCAAAACATTAACGTGCTTCTAGAGTAAGGAAAATATTGTAATCGGGTCTTCCGAAGTGCAGTTCTCATCAGTTCTTCGCTTTGCAGAACCCCTCTGAGTGAAAAAAAAACAACGTATTTTTGGCCTTTAGTCTGTCTGTGTCACGATTATTTTTTGAACGGATGAACTAATTATATTTTTAATTGCAATTAATTTGATTTTTTAATAATACGTTTATTCATACAATAATTTTTATCAAACTTCCTTTTGTTTCATTTAATCATTGCCGAATCAGCTAGTATGTAATGAAAAGAGTGTTCTTTTACGGAGTGAAGTATATGTATTAACAAAATTTTTTATTCAAAACCGGCGTAAGATTTGGTTGCGCGTTGATTAAAAATTAATTAAGATTTGGTTAAAAATAAAAAAATTTAGACTAAAAAATTGCCAAGGGTCCCTTCAAATCTTTGTTATGATTCAAATAATCTCTCATAAATTGGGAACCCTCCGA
Source organism: Rhaphigaster nebulosa (assembly GCA_948150685.1). Classification (NCBI taxonomy): domain Eukaryota; kingdom Metazoa; phylum Arthropoda; class Insecta; order Hemiptera; family Pentatomidae; genus Rhaphigaster; species Rhaphigaster nebulosa. Next base: position 18,158,206 of record OX411308.1, read on the forward strand.
ACGATTCAAACCAAATTTGAGGCATCGGTAAAGGTACTCAAACTATTTGCTTTAACAGTGTCTCTGCGTGCTTTTGAACCAACGTTATCCAACGAAAAATACTTCAATTTTGTTTTTATATGATAATCACTTTTTTTAAGGTAATGAAATAGCTTTTTATGTATGAAAAGAAGAAACTCCCCTGTTTTTAAGGAGTTCAAGAACGTCGATAGATTTGTATTTTAGGTAATTTTAGCAATAGTTTTAGGTCTAATGCTTATCCTTAAATGGAATAAGTTGATGGAATCATAACCCATTTTGAAATCGATCTTTGTCGTAAGGAAAAGATTTGAATTTAAATACATTTCTTTAACACACAATAACCAAATTTAAAGTAATTAGTTGACTCCCTGCGGAAATTCCGCACAAATTATGAATAATTATTAACTGCTGTGGATAGATAAAGGAAACGCTTTACTTTCTAAATTTTTATCCTCAAATGTTTATATGAAAGATTAGATATAACGATGGCATTCTGGTCACCTTGGTCTGGTTTTTAATTAATTTAAAAATAATGACAGCATTTACAATAATTTAAAGTAGATTCGCACCCTCTAAGTAAAAATCTCTTTCAAACGGTATCCCCTCTCCACTCTTGTCAATCGGTTCATTACTTCTCCTGGAAAAGAGATCTCTCAAACAGAAATAATATTAAAAGCAATTTTTCACCATTGGATTTTATTCTTGGCCAGTCATATATTTTTGCATAAATGCAAATTTACATGAATACATGTTCAAACATTATTGTTCAATATATAGACATTTTGTTTGGTTTACTGAATTTTTTCTTTATATAATCAAGATCAATGAAAAATGTTGATGTTAAAGTGATTTTCTGTTTATGAAATATGAAAATATTAGTTTTTTTTAATGTAAATTATCATGATTACACTTAGTTATTAATATCGACATAATTGGAATTTTATGAGCGTTGTAAGAAGCAATTATACTTTATAAATGAAGTTATTGTGCATTTTAACAAAGAGGCGATGATTGAGGTTGGAATCCGCTAGATGGGAGCACGGTATACTATCAAGGTCGCTTTGCCCGTCTACGTAATGTTTTCCTTGCAGCCATCGATTGGACACTATTACATTGTGAATGCATTCAATGTCCATTAAACCACTGTCCCATTTAAATCTATATAATTTTATTTATCTATTCCGTTCACTCAGTTGTTTAGCCTGCTGCGATTTGGAATTTTGAAAACTTTCCGTATAGGATAGGTTTTTGAAAACTTTTGCTATTATAAATAGTCCATTTGAAGATATTTATTTTTAAATATGCCAATTGGGCACCTCCCACTACTGATGGTAATTTCATCGGTAGAATGCAAATTTACATCTAAGGATTAAATTAATTTAAATTCAAGGCTTCTTAAAATAATTGAAATCCTATTCTTGTTGAGTAATATTTTCACTTGCACGATTGTATTACGGCGACGTTTAACGTTACCTTGATCAGCTACTGAGTTTTCATAATAACAATTTCGTATTACATATCTTTTTTCATATATGCCGTGTTTTTCAATATTTTGCAGCCATATGTATTTAAACATGAGTTAAAGTTACTTTTTAAGACTGGCTTGAACAGTATTGTCAGTTACAATTTTTAATCTTATAAAGTAATGGAAATTATTATTAAAGATGATTATTTTTTTGTTCTTTCCGTTTTATTTTTAGTCTCATTTTCCATTTTATTTTAAGTCTCATTTTTTGAAAACCTTTGCTATTATAAATAGTTCCATTTGAAAATATTTATTTTTAAATATGCCAATTTAAGACATTACTTTAATATCTTTTTTAATATTTTTTATGTATATACTTTTTTTTTTTTACTTGAATACTCGTAAAACCTCTTTCACCTAATCATTAGTTCTAATCTGTACATAGGGTTAGATTTCTTGCGGGCGAAAAACCTTTTTATTGATATGAAATATGGTATAGGCAATCGAACAAATTAGGAATGAGCCTAAGTGGGCGGAGCATAGACCGAGGAAGTTACGCTCAAGGATGGGAAAACTCTCTTCAGACAGCTTCAACAACAAAAACAATTTCAGACTGCAACCTTTTCAAATATACCACCTTGAATTTATTTTTGGTCGAAAACCTTTATTTTTTTTTTACTTTTCACTTATTTACAATACTTTGCCATAAATATCCTCGTAAAACGTTCGTTAATAAAGGCATGGTACGCGTTGATACGAACCCTTTCTCCTCCCTCCCCCAGGCACGCTCAAGTCAGAAGCGGCAAAGTTTCAATTCCGCCCTTGGAGGATTGACTTGTATTTCTTGATGGACTCGATGGATAAATCATGTTCTTCATACTTTAGCTTGAATATGTTGGTAGCTCGTAGAATAACCTTGTTAAGGTGCATTAGGTCGTTAAATCCTATAATGTATAATTATCTGTTTGTTGCTATTCCACAAATACAGAGCTGAATTCGATGAAAATTCGTTTCGTAAATTAAAATTAAATAAGATATTTTTGTTTATTCTTCATTATTTTTTAAGTATCATTCCCTAACTTTTGATGAAAATTTACACTTTGAATATTTGTTTCCTTGTACATGCGTTGTATTTTATATAAACATTTTTGTGATTTAATTATTTTTTTTTATATCTATATTTGTTTTTATCCACATCTGTCACTCATATCGCGACAATAAGCGGATGTGATATGATGCTAGTTTCTGGCAATCTGCTTTTCTAAGGCAGGTGGGGGTTCCAGAAACCGCATTTAATTAATTTATTAATTCAAATTATTCAAGGAAACTGATCAATCAAACTGGATTATTTAGTTACCTTAACTAAAAAGGCTAGAGGTTTTATGACACCATAGAAGAAGGATCTTAGCTTTATGACTAATTGAACTCTCTGTCGATATCTCGACCTGCAGCTCCCTACTCATGGGTGTTTTCTTGTTCGAATAGGAAACCCATTTATTTTAATTTTAAATAAATTATATGGCCACTACTTCAATGTACCCATTATTTAATCGAAAATATTTCCTTTCATCTCTGTATTCTCAATAAATAGTATATAACTGGCATGTCAGACACGAGGGATTTCGTACCCATCGGCACCTCCTCCAAAAGGAGATCTCTTAGCTAGCTCCTTTTCAGCCTTCTTCTGGTAAGTTCAGGAATGTCCGTTGTCGCCATATTTCGTATAAGAGTTTTGTAATGTCCGTAGAGTTTGTCATGGAATCTTTGGTATGAGGCATTTTCGTTTTATATATATAAAAATATAATTAATATATAAAATAATAACTTTTTTCTAGAATGTTGTAAAATGTATAATGCCACTGCAAACATGGCTTCAGCATTACACCGACCGACTTGGCAGGGTCGCCAATGTTAAAAATATTTACTTTTTTTATACAATTTTCATTATTCGTTCTTATTATTAATTTATTGTGATCAATAAAAGTATTAAATAAAATTAAGGATCTTTTCTAGAATAGGTATAACAATTACTTTTTAGTAACTACAGTGATCGTAACCAAATATTAATTATATGATAAATAACACACATATATATATATATATATATATATATATATATATATATATATATATATATATATATATATATATATATATATATATACTTGAGACCCGTAGACTCCTAGTTACTTCCTTAATATTCCCCCACTTTAATTACTGTTGTGCGGTGTACGGAGGCGTCTCTGTTCGCCTCATAGGTTCCCATCACCTCCTTAAAACTGTTCCTCATATCCCAAACTTGTTCCTAAATAATAATCCCATTAAATTCTATCCAACCATAAAAAACCTTGGAATCACCTTTGACCAAACTCTTTCCTGGAAAAATCATGTTTCCGATATTTTCCGTCGTACCTTTTACACTTTAAAGCGACTAAATTACCTCCGTCACCTATTTCCATTTGAGACCCGTAGACTCCTAGTTACTTCCTTAATAATCCCCCACTTTGATTACTGTTGTGCGGTGTACGGGGGTGTCTCTGGGGACCTCGAGGCAAAAATAAAACGTTTGATAAATTGCTTTGTACGATTCATCTTCGGGATCCCGAGGGACGCCTCTGTCTCCCGATATTACGAAGAGTTGAAGTGGCTTTATCCTTCCTACCGTCGTAAGTATATCCTTGCATCTTTCCTCTACCAAGTTATCCAATCCCACCGTCCATCCTATATTTTCGATCTCCTCCAATTCAAATCCTCTGTTCATTCTCGTCATACCCGTTCTCGGCCTTCAGATTTATATACAGCGGCCCACCGATCCGCAGCTTTCGACAGATCTTTTCTTGTCCGATCCTCATCCTTATGGAATTCCATTCCTCCTTCCATTCGTCGCTCCAATACTCTTATCACCTTCAAATCCCGCTTGTTCAATCACTTATTTTCTATCCAGTTCCAAAAAACATTGTAAATAGATTTTCTATTATGTCAATCAACATTTGTGAATATGTTCCTTCATTTATAATTTTGTCATATCTTATTAACATACGAATTTCGTGTGGTTTTTGTTTTAAGACATAATCAATTAGAGTATTAATACCTATTTAATATGCTAGTAGTTATTGCATTATGACTTGTTATAATTTTCATTTGTATTTATTTATTGACTATTCTTTATTTTTATTTTTTTATTTTTATTTTTAATTATCTGTTAACGCATATGTTCCAATATCAACTACTCTAAGGCTCTAAAGCCCACCAATCATTGCCTGTAATTGTTATTCTAAAGGGACTTGTCCCAGAATAAATAAAGAGTTTATTATTATTATTATTATTATATATCTTAAAAAGAGAAAAACAATTAATAAAAAATATTAAAGGGGTGTTTCTCTGGAGGCCAAAATTCCAACATGTCCTAAAATATTCTTTCAACTGATTCTTATAATAATAACTAATAATAATTATTTATTGAACTATTAATAATTAAACTAACGATCAGTGTACCTACTGAAAAGTAACTGCTGGTGTACATATTATATAGGCCTACATACTACATATTATAAAAGGCCCTAAATTAATTTTGTTGGTTGTTGCTTATGAATTGGCAGGCAGAAAATACAATAAGACAAAAATTAACTATTTAATAATACGTATTTATACGTTTAAATTATGAAAATTAAATAATTAGAAGATTCCAAAAACTTATTAAAAAAAAGAACTAAAGTTATAAGTTTTTATATTTTTGCAAATAAAGATTTAATAATGTGGATTATTCGAAAAATAAAAAACAGAATTTTAATTATATCTTAATTCTAATAACAAAATATTAATTTTATATTAAATAAGAAATGGTATTTTGATACTTCACTAGAAGTTTTCTTAACTCCTGCTTGATGTTCCTCTTTTTTACTTCCTTGTACGAAGTAAAGGAAGTATTGCAATCTCGAAAATTTTCGGTTTTCAGATTTCAATGGAAATATCCATTTCGATCATCCCTGAATCTATTTTGACTAGTTTCGTCGTGGCGTCTGTACGTACGTACGTTCGTTCGTATTTCGCATAACTCAAAAACGGTTAGCCGTAGAAAGTTGAAATTTTATATTTAGCATTGTTGTAAAATCTAGTTGTGAATCTCCCTTTTTGGTCACTGCTTAATCACCGGAAGTGGTACTTTACTTGAAGGTCATAATTGATTTCCATCAAAAATTATATTAAAATACTTTGCAAAACTTCTCAAATTTGGTATTTACAACTTATATATTGATTTAAATAACATACTAGATTTTGGTCTAAATTGGAAAACCGGAAACAGTACTTTACTTGAAGTTCATATTAGAATTTCATCAAAAATTATATTAAAATATAATGTAAAGCATCTCAAATTTGGTAAATAGGACTTTTATATTGATGTGAATGTATTTACTATATTTTGGTTAAAATTGGTGAGCCGAAAAGGGTACTTTACTTGAAGGTCATAATAAGCTTACATCAAAAATTATATTTAAATTAAATACATAAATCATATGTTTCGGTAATAAAGGTTACAATCGCAATTTGGTTTCCAATCCAATTAAACATTTTTAATACTTGTTAAGTGTTAAACTTTAGTGTAAAATACTGGTTTTCCTCTCCATTTGTAAGCTGAACAAGTTGCTCGGCTTAAAATGTCGAAACCGTCGATTTCCAATGCTTTAACCAGTGATATTGACAGTTTTATTGTTGTCACGGAACATGAAGAAATATCTTGGAAACTAGTTACCAACTGAAGGAAAACGACATATAATAACGGAATGAGACCTCCAGTAACAAGAGTTTGTGTTTTTGTGTGTGTGTGTGGGTCAATAGATGGATGTCGGGACGCCGAGTGTCAATCTTCGGAAACTAGTAACCAAATTCAGTATCACTTTTTGAGCCACGGATTTATAATTTAATAGGGGTACAAGGAAGTCATGTGTTGCCCACATCAGATATTTTTTTCATAATTTCAAATACACTGACTCACGCTTACTTTAAAATGTAGTCACTCACTTCAAGATATTTAGCCGGCTCACGCTCAAAGGCAGGTCTTCACCTTAGCGCGGTTCCGATCAAATGTCGCTCCTTACTCTCCAAAGCGCTGCAGCTCCGATTCACAATGACTTGCTAATTAAGAAGGCGCTATCAAATAGTGCGTCGATAGTTTTTTTCCTTTTTATTCAATTCTTTTTATTGTCCATATTTATATTTTACTTTTTTGTTTGAACTAAATACATTTTCATGTTTGTTGAGCAAATTTATTTTAAATATATTTTTTAATATTTGTAAAAATTCTACTTTTTATCACTTAAACAAACTCTTGTTCCACTGTTCATTTGATTTAACATTTTAAAGTCAACAGCCCTTCTCTTTAAAATAAAACTGTCCAAAGTACAGTTCTTTTGTACAAAACTATTTTATTTAATGACACTTTAAGAAAAATTTCAACACTTTCAATTTGACTCAGATAAATGACTTGAGAGTGAAGGAATCGAGTTTATGATAAGACACTAAAAAAATAAATAAAATATATATATATATATATATATATATATATATATATATATATATATAATTGTAATAAATATCTAGTTTTTTTAATGCCTCTTTACTGTTCAACCAAACAACATCAACAATTATACAGTATATCTACAAACCGAAACAAATCTGCAAATGTCGTTCATATATATATATATATATAATTGTAATAAATATCTAGTTTTTTTAATGCCTCTTTACTGTTCAACCAAACAACATCAACAATTATACAGTATATCTACAAACCGAAACAAATCTGCAAATGTCGTTCCGAACGGCTTTGATTCGTCATGGAAGATTTTTTTCTAGTAGCTCTATACTTTCATCGCGAATCTGAACTAACCACTATGTATGGTTTCTTGGATAACGCTTCTGTAATTTAGGAGAAGATAATTTTAGGAATAAGAAACATTATTTATAGATCTCTTTTTCAACTTTACCCTAACAGGGTTTTAATGAAATGACACCTCAAAAACTTTTTTGGATCAATCCACATTCTTCCCCTATCATTGTTGGTTGGGGTAGTAAAAAAATATTAAAATTGATGAGAATATGGTGTAAATGAAAAATATATTTAATATTAGAAGATAATATCTGTAGTATAGTATATTATACATAGTCTTCCTATCAGTTTTATTCTTTATTTGATACCAGCCTTTCAGGTATCGTTGCTCATCTTCAAAATTGTATAGATTTATGTACCAGAATAAGATAAGTACGCTGGTGATTTAAATTTTATATATATGAGTTAAATAGTGATAGAAGAATTGATTTATTTATGATTAATTATTTAACTCATCCATATAAAATATAAATCTCCAGACAACATTTTATTTTATTTTACTTTGTTTATGAAAAAATCAGATCAATTAGGCGTTTAATATATAACATGCTTTTTAATATTCAGTAGGATATAATTTTTTTTTTTTAAGTTCTACTAATTAATATATTAATTACATAATAAATGTTTTATGATTTTAAAAGCAGTAAGCGAAAGGTTTTTAGTGTGGCTTACCAGAGAGCCTCCTGTTGAACTATGTAGGGTGTCCGTTCCTCCTGGGCATTAGAAAACCATCTGCTGGATCCCCTGACACTGGAGCAGGCCATGTACAGTAGAAGCATCCTGACCCGCAGAGCTCTGCACTAAACGTAAAGATTAAGTAAAATCACTAAATTCTAAGCCTACAAAGTCTAGATGGTTCTGTGTATCGTGGCTATTCACACCGACGTACTCTATGTTCATATGAAGCCAGCTGCGGCAGGATTAATATGGTTTTAACCATTCAGCGACAGGCCCCCAATTGATCTGATTTTTCGATAAAGTAGAATACAAATCAAATTAAATGTTAGTTCGAATTAAATGTTCAAATTAAATGTTATCTCAATATTGCAAATAAAAAATTAATGTTCCCTAAAACTTTTTAGGGCTTTGTATCAGGGGTCTTCAAGCGTTTTAGACTAAGGCCACTCCTCCACCATACCACAATGACTCCTCCACTAAGTCCCAAAGGCCCTAAAAGCACATCATACTCATTTTGTATGATTTATTTACATTCTAAATTTTACAATGTTATCAAAATAAACTAAAATAACCTGACATGCGAGTATATGATACAATATAAAATTAATATGAATAAATCTAAATTGAATTAATATAACAATAAAAAAATGTATATATAATATCCCCTTATATATAGTTAATATATGTATGTTATCTTATATATAATATCCCCTTACAGCAACCCTTAAATATCTTATTTCGACAACAATGTTTTTTTATTTAAATAAATGTATATGTTTCACATGTTAAAGAATTTGTTCTGATTTGTACCTGGCTTATGCATATTTTTATGTTCATTTGATCTTTGAACGTATTGATGAGAGCTTGTAAACGATTTAAGTTTTTAAAATTAAAATTAAGGAAGTTATTGTGGATTGTATCTATTATATTAAATCGTTTAAGTGGAGCGTGGGGCGGTGAGGTATAGAGATGTTATTTTTAAACAGATCGATAAAGTGAAACTAGTAGCTAGAAGAGGCTTGAGGTTTGCCTGGGCCAGAGGTGCCTTATTATTGATCTCCCAGTACACACTCCTTCTAATTTCTCTCTCTCTCTCTCTCTCTCTCTCTCAGCTAACCCTGTTCTTGTTTATGTTATTTTTATCCTGATTAATATAATTAAAAAAAATCTAATTAGGGATTGATTAATTATTTGCCACTTCTATAATATTGTTTTTATTGAAAACTAGTTTCAAATGCTCTACTTACATCTTCAGTTCTAAAAACACACAACAATTCAAAAATGAGCAATTCAAAATACAGTTTGGTGTTATGCATATTCAATTAGTATATATAATCTACTTAAACCTTTTTACTTATTACTTAATTACTTATTTTTGAATTTTTGTGTGTTTTTAGAACTGAAGATGAATGCATAACATTTGAAACTAGTTTTCAATAGAAACAAAATTATAGAAGTGGCAAATAATTTATCAATCCCTAATTAGATTGATCCTTCTATAGCGTCATGCGGACGTCAACGGAAAAAAAAAATCTACATTATTATTGTATTTTGTCAACTGTTCGAAAATTATTTTTGTGATCTTCAATCCAATTATGAATTTAGTTTTCAAACTCTTCTAGATCTATTTTCTTATAATTATACTTCACAAATGCCATAAATCATCGATAATAAAGAAGTAGTGGAATGATATTGACTCGATTAAAATCGATACGAGATCTTCCGAGAGCAGTTTCTGTTTCCAATATCACCGACTGTTGATTGCTGATTATGATTTATATGATTAGTTACTAAGTAATTTTTCGTGAGATTGTTTCCAATTAGAGCTTTTTCTTCGCCATTTTTTTTAACACACTGTAGAGTACACAATATATTTGATATTTTCCCTCTAATTAATCTTTCTTCTCTTCTCTTCCTTCCTCTTTGATGCCTTTCAGCGTAGAGTCTCTGGATATTCGTCAAACTCTTAAGCTTAATTCGACGAAAGGTTTATGTGTTTTCGATGTGGTGACATTCAAAATTCTTATATTTTGTTTTTAAAGTCAATAGCTGAGTGAACTTTATGTGGTTCCTATTATTTAATTTGTATTATCACATTACTTTACTTCCTTGTAATAAGTTTTGTTCTCTTCTAATTATAATATATATCACTGTAGTTAACGTTGAAATAACTGTTACTTCTTACAGAATATTAAAACAAATGCCAGAAATTGATTTATTGTGCTTAATCTCTAAAATTAAAAATCTGGTGCGGCGCGCACATCACACAATTTTCCCTTACGGTCCTATAATAATTATCTTTTTAATATAATTTTAAAGAGTTCACATAAGCAATACATAAAATAAACTCAGTAGCATTCACTTTTTTGTTTCAATTAAATAACATAAAAGTAGAAATCTACTTTTGTATTCTTACATTACATTATTACAGAGCGTTTTGTTGACAACAGATTGGCGGATTGGGGAAGGAGGTTCGGTCGCATCCGTCTCCTTTTGGATGCGCTGGGTTATCCATTCTTGTAGTTCTCATAAGATACGCTGTCTCTTTGCTAATTCCGGTCCGATTTCGATGATTCCTTTTATGTATTTAACAGAATTTAATAATCTTTCATGTGATTTCATACAAGATTTACTATAAAATACTATTTAAAAAAAATTTCTTTTCCCTATAACTTTTTTCTCTGCATTTTCTCGTTGATATACTATATATATATATATATATATATATATATATATATATATATATATATATATATATATATGAAAAGTTAAAGGTCATTTAGGAGAAGACATTAGGCAAGTTTCATCAAAATCGTTAGAGCCGTTTACGAGAAAATTGTAAACAAAAAATGTAAAATCCTTGATATAATTGCCACTTTCTGTTAGTCCGATGCGCTGTATCTTTACTAATACTGGTCCGATTTTTATGATTCTGTTTTTTTTTTAGATAATTTAATTACCTTTCATACAATTTTATACATGATTTACCATAAAATTCATACTTCTTAAGTTATGCGCAAATAAAATATTCTTTTCATCACAACTTTTTCCTTCCATTTCCTAGGTGATGCACTACATATATGAAAAGTTAAAGTGCTTTATGAAGAATCATTTAGGCAAGTTTCATCAAAATCATCAGAGCGGTTTTCGAGAAAATTGTAAAGAAGTGTAAAATTCGATTATATAAAGTGACACTTCCAGTTAGCCGATTTTGACGAAAAAGTAATTTCAGTACAAAAGTGTGAATGCGTAATTTCAGTATGGTACAACTTTTCATTTTTGAGCTAGACTGTTCACGTACACACTGATCATTTTGCGGGACTTGGTTATTTGGATTGAGGGGACCTTAAAAAGTGTTTTAGCGTTGAAAACTCGTAATCGAAAATTTTCACGATAGCAATACTTCCCCTTTCTATATATTTCATTTATATGTAAGTGGAAGTAAAAATTAATAGTGATTTCAAACTTTCTTGATTTTTGGTAGGTCGGTAAATGAGTGTTGCTAACTGATAGTGTTGAGCTTTCTATCTTCCTTGCGGTTCCTTCTTCAAAGGTGAACGACCTTTCAGGAGACTGCTGACTTAAGGGATTCTGATTATAAATTCCATAATGATCGGAAATAGTTAATGTAACCAGTTTTTTTTTTTTTTTTTGCTCACTAATTTACAGTTGTTTTATTTTTGAAAAAATTAAGTGATAATTATAATCTACACAAATCTAAAAAAAAAAAATTGCATATTATAACTTTATTTTTTACATTCCAGTCTTTAATATAAACAAAATTATTCAATATTTATCATTACTAATACAACATAATCCAAGAGGGTAATCAATTTTATTTATTAACTAGTATTCGTCTAAGATCCATATATATATATATATATATATATATATATATATATATATATATATATATATATACATACATATATATATACTATACAGGATTGTAATCATATATGTCCGCGTAATTTTTAGAAATTAATTGAAAATATTTTAGTTGTGAAATTAATCGTCATCGCATTATTAACCGGAAATTAAAATATCAATGGCGATTCGTGGACACCCACTATGCTGACCTTTTGAAGGTTTTCACTGTCTAAAAATATTAATGTTTGTAATATTTAATTATTTAAATTTTAAATACATTAAGCATTAATGAGTGTTTTATTCTATGAACTTTACAACGGTACCATAGTAAAAGAAATTAAGTAAAAAAATATATATAAAGTAAAAGAATTTTCATGACTAATTTGACATGGGTATCAATTGCTAGACCTCCAACCTTTATAAATTAAAAAGAATATTTTCAGATCACCCCTATAAAGTAACGAAAGTTGGTTATTTACAAATTAGAGGTTTAATTACCGTCATAAAAATCAATACATTTTTAAAAAAAATTAACTTAAGTTTTAGAAGAAAAAGTAAATACAGCTAAGTCTTCTTTTTTTTCGCCAATTTTTAACTTCTTTGTATTTTGATATCGATTATATTTTTTTTCAAACGAATAACTGAAAAACACCAGCGTCATAGGTGTTCTCACTCGTCCTTGAGTTTTGAGATAACAATTTTACAATGCTTTCTATTAAACTGTATTGGTTTCTCTTTTTATATTTATGTGGATGTGTTTCTAATTTTTATTTCTTTTTTTTAGAACAGCTTCAATAAAATTAGTTTACTTGAAATTATTACGCCTCTGAAAATTTGTCTCAAATTAATTCTTCTTTGGTTTTTTTTTGGTTTCACAACTGATCTTGTGAAATTTTAGTCAGCTCCTTCTGAGAAAAAAAAAATGACGAAACTTTGACATTTGCCAAATTTCGCTTCAATGGGTGAAGAGTAGGATCCGACGGGGTATATTACCGTGTGCTATTTAAATAGCGGGTTAGCCAGTAGTAGGGACTAAAGATGGCGGATCGAGCCCTGGCCGTGACGTCATATCAAAGGAAAGCCCTGATTGGCCGTCACTGGCTGGGAAATGCAAGAGGGATGGAAAAGCTCTCCTCTTTGTCCTGGAAAACGGTGGTCCGCGACTCCAGGGGACTCCATGTCGTATATTTAGTCAAGGACTAACTGGATATTATTCTATGTTTTCCCATATTTAGCATTAATATGGAAAAACATATGGGATTTGTTTATTGTATTGTATCGGGAATCTAAGGTTTACTAGTAATCGTTGAATAAGGGCATAGTTTTAGTTTTGGATGACTTTTGAAGTTTCTTTTCTTTTTTCTATTAAGCCTAAGGAAAACAATCTAATATCTAATTAATCAGTTAGAGAACTGCTTAGGTGCCCACCAACGGTGGAGGGAGGGGACATGTAGCTGATCGTGCGGTAATCGATATGTCCGTCGCCCGCACACTTTTCGCTCCACTTCTACCACCGACAATGATATCAAGACTGTTTCCTGATAATTAAAAAATATACGTACGCTGGAATTTCAGTTAATACATATAAGGTAGTTCGATATTTTGATTTTAGAATAAGCCCGTTGCTAGTGGAACATATATTCTTTTACAGGTTCCACTAACACCCTTTGGAATGACAAAGTATTGACAAAATCGAAGGAAATGAGTTGTTAATGTCACAAGGTTTTATCTTACTTCTGCTACTGGTAGAGCCTACTCGTAAACGTCTTTAGGGTTCATTGTGACAAGCATCGACTAGTACCATATCAAAAAATCACAACTGTATGTAGAGAGATAACTGAATAATGAGCTAATGAAACAGTGACAGCAAATTGATGCACGAAACGAATGAAGTGTTAGTTGGAACTTTGTCGTTCCAATAGGTCGATATGAAGAACATAGTCTAACTTATACCTGAAACATTGAAATCAGGCTGTATCCGATTATAATTTATCGTAATGTTTTTTGTTTTTTTTTACTATTTACACATTCATCATAATTACAATAACATAATATATTACGTCGTATTATTTCGTTTTCAAATAAGTACTTCTCTTAAGCTGTTAGATCAAGGTTGATTATTTATGTTGGATTTACATATGTGGTTGCCATGGCTTCTTATTTAGAAACTGTTTGGCGATGGTAGAGTATGACATGTACCGATTCTAATGCAAACAAAGTGAGAATAGGATTACAATCTTGTTGTATAGGTGTAAGGTGGGTATGTTTGTATTGGGGTGTGAGAGCGGTGCGGAGTTAAGTGTGGTAGAAGAGGACCAAGTGGTTAGCCCGCCCGGCCCAAATCGATATCACAACCAACTGCTGGGCTCTCGTCTAATCGTCCTTCTTACCCCCTCTAGGACCTGGATCGTCCGATTTTTTGTTTTACATGCCTCAACTCTTTGTTTCTTCTTAATTATGATTATTGCTATCAATTTTTTGCTTTTAGTTAAAAGTCTATGCCATTATAAACTCCTCAAAAGTAGCTTGAATAAATCCAGCTCGATATTCCACACTACTTCCGCGTATCAGATCTCAGTGCAGGGAATTTTTGTCTTCCTCTTCACTTTAGAAATTTAACTTCATTATCTTATTTATTTATTTTTTAAGTATTTGTTTGTTTCTTTTTTGATTGATTTCTTTTGATAATCTACTTATTAAAAATATTTAAATAATTATATACATATTTCAATGATTTTTCTGGTTAACAATCATTGGGACGGATGGGTTTGATGATTCAGTGCAGTATTAGGTTAAAGAATTGCAATATTATATTGACCTAATTTGCCAATCCTCTGTATATTAATATACAAAATGTATTGTTGTTATTATATTTTAATTTTAATTGAATTTGAAAGCGTAAAATGTCAAATTGAATTATTGTGATCACACAAATGAATTTTTATTCTTTACGCTATGATTTTTATTCTTATTGTAATTCCGCCAAACCGTCTTCGTCTTATAGTGTTGATTTCGAAAAAATAAATATTTTTTTTTCCAATTTTTCAAAATATATTAAAAACCCTAATTTAAAATGGCGTATGGTGGGATTAGAGAGAGAGAGAGGTTGGGACTAGCGGGTGCGCAGAGACTAGCTGGCTGATGCTGTCTCCATTTAACACGGGCGCGGAAGGAATGCCAGCAACCCTACATTGATTTTCCATTATTTCCTCCCTCATTAACTACCCCCAGCATGGGCCTCTCGGGGTTTTTGCACTTGTTGGTAAACATATTCAACGCCATCCACTAAAAATCGTTTTATACTATCTCGTTAAGTTTAGGTTTTAAAAACCATCTTTTTTTGTGCCATTTTGTTTTCTTTTCAGTTCGAATACACATGTACATAGGCACAGACTTAAAGCGGGGACCAACAGTAAAATAGTGTATCATTTCCCTCCTCCTCCCCAATAATTCGACGTATAAAAAATTTAAAAAGTAAATTAAAATCAATAAGAAATAATCTACACGAAGCAATAAAGTATATAAACTAAAACCAATTGAGATAATAGGAAAAGCAGAATAGCTGGCTAAGATTAATTTGATTAAAAATAAGATTAAATTTGAAGTAGAATCGAATTCTGTAAGTCCTAGTTCTGCCCGTCGTTTATTAATTCATTTAATAGTCTGGGAGCCCATGCAGATAAACGTGACATATTTTACACAAATGTTCTCCTGTTTCAGACAGTTACGTTCTTGAAGAAGAGCTACAAAATAGACGTCTTTCACCATGAAGCAGCCGGAATACAAAATGGCGGCCAATCAAACATGGAAGTTTTTTGGGGGTATTTTCAGTTATTGATTTATAACTCCAAAACGGTGCTTTCGAGCGAAAACTTTTATATTTCAAGAATTAAAGAACATTAATTTCTGTGGGCTCTAACATAAATTTAGTTTAGGGAAATCGTCGATAAACAACAGTTTCTACCAACCTTGCCCCAAAAAAATCAATATATTGACTTTTTGACGCCTGTGCCATGGAAACGGCTATTCTAATTTAAAAAAATTTCGAATAAAACTTATTGAGCATAAAATTTTGTATTTAGAGAGTATCTTATACATATTTAGAATCTAAATACCAAACAACCCTTTGTACGATTTATTCACTGACTCGCATGCACAGTGAGTTAGATTGTTTTTATCCCTTACTCATTCATCCATACAAATTCTAACCAACTTGAAACTATAAACTTGAAAATAGGCAAACTTGTAGCTTTTAGCCAACAACAACCGCTGGGAAATTAAAAAAAATAAAAATGGCGGACGCAACTTAAAAATTCGGAAGACCTATATTTGAAGTCCTACTATGACTAAATGGTAATATCTATCAACAAACGGATTGCACCTAAAGCTACTAATTTTGTGATATCTACAATTTTGGTCCAATCAATTTTGTCGTATCCCCTCCATCGCATAAAACTTAATAAATATTTTTTTTATGTTTTGTGTACTTTTTCACACATTTTTCAATTATTTTCACACTTAATGGAAACTTAAAGTCTTCAAACTTGGTAAGTATATCGAAGTCAAAAAGATATAAAGCTTTGCCCTATGACTTTTTGTCTTTATCTCTGTCGGTTATAAATTCGATGGTGCTAAATTTTTAGATATACAACAAATTTTCCAATTTCCTCCAGCTTTTTAATTTATAACTCCAAAACGGTACTTTCTAGCGAAAACTTTCCTATTGCAAGTATTAAATAATTAAATGTTCTTTAACTTTTGAAATAGGAAAAGTTTCGCAAGGAACCACCGTTTTGTAGTTATAAATAAAAAGGTGCAGAAATTTTTAAAATTTGTCGTATATTTAAAAATTTAGTTCCTTCTAATTAATAACTGATAGAGATACGACATAAGACCAAAGTTGTATATCTTTTTGAATTCGATAGGCATACCAAGTTTGAATATTGTCAGTTTCCATTAAGTGTGGAAATAATTGAAAAATTAGTGGTGAAGTTCGAAAATATGTCGTATATCTAAAAATGTAGCTGCATCGAATTTATAACCAATGGAGATAAGACAAAAAGTCAATGGGTAAAGCTTTATATCTTTTTGACTTCGATGGATATATTTGCCAACGTCCAACATATCTGCATACGATTGAATCGATGATAATGACAACAGTAGATGTCCCCAATCAGGTTTTCGACGTATTCGCAATCAAGGGATTGGTTATCCGCTAAATCACTGTCAATGGGTTTTGAAGATTGTTCAACTGACCATCATATTGTATATCATACTTTAACGTGTCATCAACATCGCCAGTTGCTTTTTTTTGTTTAAAAATAACTTTAATTAAACACTAAAAATAAATTACTGGACTTAGTGTTTTTATTTTCTATAAAATTCTACTTGAAATATGAGATTAATATCATGTCAATTGTAAGAATTAATATATGATATTTACAATTATTTTAAAATATTATAAAAAACACAATGTGGTTATCTATTATACGTTTATATGATTCCACGGTGAATGAAAAAAAATCAAAATATATATAAAATTTTACAAATTTTCTCCGTTTTCTTCCTGTTCAGTAATCTTACATTCTTCAATATTCTGGTAGATTTCGAGTAATGGATCTGAGATCTATTTCATCAGTTTTACGATATCTACAATCTTTTTTGCATTTATTCGGACTGGTTCGTTACACGTTTTCTAGCTTGTGAAGCCCTGTTATTTACAAGTTTGAAGGTTTTTGAAGATAGCCCATCAATTGTATGTTTTAGCATAATCCGGGCAAGGAGCCATCTTATTCAAATTCCTCGTACACGGAAATTGCAAATATTTCGTTGGATCCTCTTATAATAAATAGGCTTTGATATCTTCGTGTAAATGCATGGCCACCAATCCTTGAAGGTGGAGAAGAAATCGTACACACTAGATTTTCTAGTCGTAAGAAATCGTAAAGAGGGGTTTTCTTTTTGCTGGGTGTGAGCATTTCCTACGTATCCTAGTTATTGTACCCACCCGAATAGATATGCGCACGCGTGTTGAGGGCAAGAACTGTTTTTTCCCTCATTCATTTTCTCCCACGCTTAGTTTAAAATCGACGAAATTGTTTCTAGTGTACTGTTCTTGTGCTCACTGGCTAGATCTAGAGGTTTCAACCAATAAAAAATGATTTTTTTCCAAAATGGTCAGTATTGAATACTGTTATCATTTCTACTGATTCAATTATAA
Organism: Rhaphigaster nebulosa; assembly: GCA_948150685.1. Classification (NCBI taxonomy): domain Eukaryota; kingdom Metazoa; phylum Arthropoda; class Insecta; order Hemiptera; family Pentatomidae; genus Rhaphigaster; species Rhaphigaster nebulosa. Next base: position 18,176,347 of record OX411308.1, read on the forward strand.
AACCACACTATTTTACTTATGAATGATGAAGCACACAATTATATCAATTTCAAAATGATGTAATCGTAGCATTTATTAGCTTTCTTCAAGATTGGATCACTGTACGCAATGACTGGTTGCTATTAGCATGTGAATGTGCACACCAAGTGCTGGCTCAAGGACTCACAGATAACCTTATATTTATATTATACATGAGCATAGTGCTGACTATACATTCTTCCAAGAATTAAATAAAATCGATGCGAAGTACCGCTACTTGTTAGTACCTGCCCTCTAGGCTCCGAACGTTAAACATTTTAATGTCTGTCTTATATTCTTTTTATTTAATTTTTTTTTAAAAAGTTCGTTCGGCCTATTAACTTTTATCTACTATAGTATACTAAAATTTTATCAATTTCGGTCTTTTCCTCTAGTTACGAGCAAGGTTTTTTAAAGAAAAAAAGTGGGTTGAATGGGAACTCTTTTACTGTTTGAGATACATTATAACAGGGATCTGGGGAGATCTAGGAAGCTGATGTCAAACCACGATTCGCACCCTTACAAACTGCTCTAATTTTCTGCGGAAATAAAAAATGTCTCCCTAATTCAAGATCTGAACCGGGCATGCTCTTCATTGGAACTCGTCCTTTCGCCTTAGTTAAATTATGAAAAGTATTTCTTTAGGTTAATATATTGAAAATGAAAATCTTTTTTGGACAATTTTCCTTTTGTTGTTTTCAAAATGTATACAATTTCAAACCAAATGAATTATATAAATAAATAATAAAAATTTGCTTCTGAAATATTTATTCATTCACGTACATGTAAATCGTAGTTTTGAGTGTTCATAAGAGAACGTGAATCACTGTTTTAACGAAATGATTGGTTGACCTTAAGAGGAAATGGTAAGCTATCGACTGAGTCAGCATCGCTAATTTACAATTGTATTTAAATATTTAAGTTCGTGAGGCTGCGGTGGCCCAGACCCAGGGTATTTTGTCATTACTTTTGGTGGTGGTTTGATTCGACTTGACGGCGAACCATGAAATAGATCTCGATGTTCCATCTCTTGTTAAAATAGGTGGAAAACCTCTCATTACTCTTAAAACACAATCAAGAACAGTAATATATGTTACTGCTAACATTTACATGGAATGCATTGTTTTTCTATCATGTTTGATTTTATGAAAGTATATTCATTGCAACTATTTTCTGATGTAAATTGATTCCCGTTAGGTCTAGACTACGAGATTAATGACCCATTTAAGTCCACGGAAATATCTCAGAACGATAATAATGAAACCGTATGTTATTTAATGCCTGTATATGTTGGTTTTTCAAACACGCAAATATGATGTTTACTTCAAAGTTTAAGTATAATACATAATATACATAATAACGGATCCCTTGAAAATGTTCCAAAAACACCTTAGCTAAGAACGCAGTCAATTACTTACAGCAATTTAAAAGTTTTCATTTAGCGATTTTTATGTTTTATCGTCATTGAATTTTCTTTTTTTGTTTACTAATTTTAGAATTATTTCAAGTTAAAAGTGATGTATAATGTTTTGTTGGACAGCCTGAAACCTAAAAGGTTGATCCTACAATAAAAAAAATAATTCACCGCCCGAAGGATGAAGGTTAGGTGTGTTGTTCTGTTGCTATATGTACCTAATAGACGCTCTTACCTTAAAACTTTTCCTTTGCTATGTTCATAAATACTTGATGAAGGTGAAATCTAAAATAGGCTTCCGGATTGATATTTTATTAAAAATAATAATGCATTCCAATAAACATGAAGCTGATCGGCCCCAGACCTTCCTTGGGTTAACCTCTATAAAGTGGATACCCTTAATTGGAGAGGAAAAAGGAGAAACCTGGTGGTCGAGCGTTATCCTGGCCAAATCACCTCCTTGCACAACCGTTGGTCAAGAAACAGTACGTCCTTACCTAGGTATGAACCCTAGACCCTTCATAAGTTGTTAGAGGCACAGGACTTTCTTTTTGTGATTAGGAAGCCCATTGAACCCTCAATCCTTTTCTTATTAATCTAAGTATTATCATAGTCTGTCAGAGGTAAACTGGCATAAAAAAATATTTTCAAAGTCTTATTCGAGAACAAAAAGAAGTTTCAAATCGCTCTGTATTACTTGTTGTGGACAATTGTCAATTTCTATGTATATTTGAAGTGTTGCATATTTTACTACCTTTTCAGCTTATTGAGATTCTTATACTCGGAAAATACGGACATTGGAAATACGATAATAAAATCAAAAGTAACAAAATTGGAGTTTGAAAGCTTATATCTGACGTAGAGATCTATGCTAAATAACCCAGCCCAGCATAACCTACAATTCTAGGAGTACCTCAGTTACTGTAACCAAGAGAACAAACAAACTTATCGTTTTACGTCTGCATTCGATCGATGATTCATTAATATCGGCTCCAAACAACTACGTAGGACACTTATAACTTTTGTTTTGAGCCGAAAAAAATATTCGCTTTGTTAAACAATATACATTCAAAATTTGCGTCAATGATTCATTATTTATTAAATATCCCAGACATACTGAGAATAATTTATGTTAATATCTGTCTGTTACGGGCCTTAATTCTTTTAAGATTCGTAAGTCCGATTTTGATTGTATATAATATTTGCATCATTCTTTTCATATTTTTCTATAACTAGCTAAAGGGGTAATAAAATATACAATACTTCAAATATAAAGATGGGCAATTATCCACAACAAGCAGTACGATTTAAAAATTATTTTTGCTCTCCTGTAAAATGTTGCAGGTATGTGATATTTGATGAATCTTATTCATCTGTAATCCATGTACATTCATTTTACAATACTTCAGTTTTTACCTTCTGTTCTGTAAAAAAAAAAAAAGGAAATTAAAATTTTTATCACAATTAATAGAAAACTATAGAACTTTACACATGAACTTCATTGATTAAGTATATCTTCTTTATTTAGTTTACATCCGTATGATGGTATAGAAGGATCAATCTAATTAGGGATTGATAAATTATTTGCCACTTCTATAATTTTGTTTTTATTGAAAATTAGTTTCGAATGTTATACATTCATCTTCAGTTCTAAAAACATACAAAATTCAAAAATAAGCAATTCAAAATATAGTTTGGTATTATTATGCATATTAAATTAGTGTAATATAACTCAGTATTATAAAACATATATGAATTATGAATTTAATTAATACAAGAAATCAAATACATGTTGGTACTCGCCAAGGTTTAAATGGATTATATCAAACAAAAAAGTTTGTACTGGATTATTCTCGCATTGAACTGACAATGAACTAAAGGAAGGTAGGATGTTTATAGGTAAACGGTTTAAAGATCTGGGTTTTTCCAGTAATGCCGGTGAGTAATTGGTTAATTACTATTATTGGTTAATTACTATTTTATTGGTTAATAACTAATTGAAAACTAGTTTTTCAATAAAACAAATTTATAGAAGTGATAAATAGCAAATAATTTGATAAGTGGCAAATAATTTATCAATCTTCTATATTTGCTGCAATGTATCTTTCTGGGTATTTATGATTAAAACAAGCTATTGGATTTAGAGGCCTCCAAATCATATTGATGGTTGGATTTTTGCATTCCAAAATTCAATGTTGGCTGGAAAAATCTTTTGTTAGTCTTTGAAAATAAATAAAAAATCCTTACTTAATCCGAAATTGCTTATTTTTAATTTTCATATTTAAATTAATTAGCTGTATGTATATATATATATATATATATATATATATATATATATATATATATATATATATACACACATATACGTATATATATATATATATATATATATATATATATATATATATATATATATATATATTGCAGTATTTATGGTTCACCTCCGATGCGCCCTTTGTTGTCGGTCGCTTCTCTAGCTGTCTTTTACCTTTGACACACCGCAAGGTTACCTTAGTTGTGAGAGGGATCACTCTCGGTCTAGTAATTCACCTACCTACTGCCCTCCTCTGTCCTGAAGTATTTATTTAGAAGGGTGAAAAGATAAGGGGATTAGAAAAGAGGTAGCTTGCCAGTGCGAAGCTGCCCTTACCCAGATGGGTGGCTGCCGGGGTTAGTTCCAAGGGATAAGCATGGACCTCGGCAGCTATAGGCGCTAACTAAGCAAGCAAGGAAGCCCGGGAGCCGGGGTTTGAGCCCGACTACCCGAGGGGAGGGGAAGGAAAGAAGGGAGGCCGAGTGCCGGGGTACGAGCCCGACAATCTCGAGGGACCCTGAGGACCGGGGTACGAGCCCGACTACTCAAGGAGGAAGGAAGGTAGAGGTGCCGAGTGCCGGGGTTCTAGCCCGACAATCTCGAGGAAGGAAAGAAGGGAGGCCGAGTGCCGGGGTAAGCTAGCCCGACAATCTCGAAGGACCCTCAGGACCGGGGTACGAGCCCGACCATTCAAGGAGGAAGGAAGGTAGAGGTGCCGAGTGCCGGGGTGCTAGCCCGACAATCTCGAGGAAGAAGGAGAGCTTGATAGCACAACGCTGCCTTTACCCAGGGTTAGGGTGGCTGCCGGGGTTAGTTCCAAGGGATAAGCATGGACCTCGGCAGCTGAAGGCGCTAACTAATCAAGCACAGGAAGGGACAAGGTAAGAGAGAGAGAGAAAGAAAGAGAGAGAGAGAGGTAGGTAGGTAAGGGTGGAAAAGAGAACACTGGCGGTCAGCCACACTAGGTCTTGCTAAGATTCGACCCGGAGGTGTTCGTGACCCGGGCGTGTTACAATAAATATTTGAATTACATTAATCTTTAGTATCTAATTAAACTAACGTGTTCTTTTAAGAGATACCACGTATTAATTGTTAATGGCACAGCAAAAGGGCCTTCTTTAAAGGTATTATACAATAAAAGAAAAGGGCCCTATTTTAGGATGCTACAATATATATATATATATATATATAAATAATACCAATAAGCGACTGATATTATATTGTGTCAGCTGAGATTGGAACTTATCGCTCTTCTGACTCAGCAATTTGTGAAGGTACATCCATGGTTGAAAGGTCCTTAGAGTATCTAGATTTTAATTTCTTTGGTTTGTATCAAAACTAAAGCAGGCAGGTTTTAGAACATTTCTGAAGCTTGGATATTAAATCAGATTTTCTTATTGGCGTTCCATCAACCTATGGTAATGTTATCATCTGCCTACCTGAATGCAAAGGATTGCTAAATATATGTACATGTTTCATACATGATACATCAATCTCGTAACAAATATCGATTTGCCTCTTTGTATTTTATTCGATTTGCAATAAAAAGTGTGTAGCGAAATCACTTATAACTTCCTCGAAACTGTTTACTTATAAAGAAAATTATCTGTTATAGCATAGTCGTTGATAATTGCTTACTTATCCTCATTACTCCTTAGGAGAATCACTCGTATTTTCGACGAAAAACAAAAATTTTCTCTTTATTGTGTAATGATTTCGCTAAAACTCGTATTCGGTTATCAACTGTAACAACAACCGAAGGCACAATGATATTAGTTCGCTTATATCCTTTTTCTCTCAACGAAAAAGGTTTTGTATTAAATAGATTTCCTAACAGCCTTAAAATCAGAACCGATCAAATGAATCTTGCATCTCTTGGCCCATTAAGTTTGATATTTCTTTGACACTTGAACCCAATAACTTAGTTTTTCAAAGTTAGTTGCTTATATCTCTTTATACAAGTCCTTCAAATGCATCTTCAAAAGTATTGAATGAGTTTGTATTATCATTTATATTATTTATTTGTGTTTGCGCATGACTGCATCATTTTTACTTTGTAAAGATTATTCTTAGATTTGCCTTCTGTTTGTTTTTCTTATTTATCTTTTTTTTGCAGTGCCTACAACAATTAATGATGATAATATATGTACAGCTTTGATTGGTACCAAATTTATAAATATGGTTAATTTTATTAAGATACTTTTTCTTTGTATTATTTGATTCGGCTTTGCTATATTATTGTTCCCTTCTTTTCTCTTTAGGAGCAGAACTTTATTGCGTTAAGTGGACAGTTCACGTTGACAATTAAGAACGTATTGTTCTTTTAGCCAGCTCTAGTCGAAAGGAAAGACTCGGCAGTTCAATAGCAATTGGATCATGAATGCTTGGAGCGTTCTGAAATAATTAATTTGCTTTGGTTGTTTCTTTTTGGATATTTGCCCCAGTTGAAAGAGCCTGAGGGGACGGAATTAGATGTTTTATAAATAGTCTATTGTGCTAGGATGAACTGTCTCTATCCGTTGTAGATAAATTTATTCAAGAGGTGGTAGAGATCGTCGCGGCCGACTTCTCTATAACGAATTCCATATTCCTAAATTAGAACTTTTCTCTAAGATTGGTGAATTGATTTAGTAATAATTGATAATTTCTAGTCTAAAATTATGTTATTAACTCTTGAAAATATTTTTGTTCGTTGTGCCATTGTATCTTAAATCTGCTTATACATTATATAGATTCACAGTACTGTGTGTTTTTGAGTATCCATTAGATAGGTACTTTTTTCGTGTATACCACCTAAACTAATATCGAAAATGCCATTTGTATCTTGTGAAATGACTGAATAAAATCGTTGATAAAAGCTCGTTGATAAAAATCGTTGAACAATAAAATATTTTTTAATCAGTCTTATTACCACTGTTTAAATCTTGTCGCAAATAAAAATTAAATTCTAATTTATTTACAACCCACGAGGTGCAGTATTGATTACACACACACACACACACACACACACATATTCACATATATACATACACACACACACACACACACTCACACATATATATATATATATATATATATATATATATATATATATATATATATATAGAGAGAGAGAGAGAGAGAGAGAGAGAGGAGTAATCTTGAATTCCCTCCCTATTAAAATCCGGCATGCGCTTCCTTATGCACATCCAAAATCCCCCTATTCTCCAGTTCCTCTTCATAATACAGTCCAACGATGGCCGATGATGTATGTACTATGTTATAAGAATCTGGTTCCAATAATCATATATTTTTTTTTGTAATATGAACAAATATTTCATATCACTCTTCATACACATTATTTTTTTGTTTCTATGCATTCTACATCAATTTCTCATTTTTTATGTTACTTTTTTTCACTTTTGAATTAATTTTTACATAGCTATAATGTTTATTTCCCATCTAAGGTTTAGTATATAGATTTCTATTTTTTACTTCCTTGCATGCAGTAATGGAAGTATTGTAATCGCGAAAATTTTCCAAAGGAAATATCCGTTTTGGCCATTCCTAAATCCATTATGAATAGTTTCGTCTTGACGTCTGTACGTATGTTTGTTCATTCGTATCTCGCATAACTCTAAAATGGTTAACCGTAGAAAGTTATCATTTTGTATTTGGGATTATTTTCGAAACATGTATTTTAATATGTACACCTTGTTGGTCACCGTATGATCACCGGAAGTGGTACTTGGTCATAATATATATTACTTGAGGTCATAATAGATTTTCATCAAAAATTATATTAAAATATAATGTAAAATTTTTCAAATTTAGTATATAAAACTTGTATATTGATTTAAATAACATAATAGATTTTGGTTTAAATTGGCAATCCGGAAGTGGTACTTTACTTGAAGGTCATAATAGATTTTTATAAAAAAATTTATTAAAATATAATGCAAAACTTCTCAAATTTGGTAAATAAGACTTATATATAGTTTTAGTAGTATTAATGACATACTAAATATGGATTAAAATTGGCAAACCGGAAGTGGTACTTTACCTGAAACTGTTTTTATTTTGCCTCACGCCTTCCTTAAAAGGCGCACGAATCGTGCAGAAAATATGAAATCGAGATGTTCCTGGAAAAGCACAAATTTTTGTTTGCCTTTAATTTATTAACAAAAGCATCGGATGTCATTTGAAGCGCGCTAATGACATCTTCATTGCTAGCGACTCTCCTGAAATTTCAAGAATTCCCTATTACGATAATCTCAATATTTTTTTTCTAGCTTCCTGGATTTTGTCCGATAGATTAAATATGGTTCCTATTGAACTGGACTACATTGTGTCTTCTACTTTTGACTCACTTTGGCTCCAGAACGGAGCGGAAAAAAAATCTTTAGAATCGAAATCATGGGTTCATAATTCGAAAATGAAGATTAGGAAATATTCAAATTAATGGTTTCAAGTAATGAGAAAAAAAGAAAAAATACGTTTTTTTGCTACTTTCAGAAAAAATTTGAAGTAAAAAAGTTTATTGAAATTCGTAATCAGCACCTTGATAAACATGAATGAGCAAATTTTCAGAACTTCTCCAAAACTTTTCACAGGGATCCCTTTCTGAACAATTTTAGTCAGAATAATGCTTATACGAATTAAAATCAAATAAACAAAGTTATGCAAATTTACGCAGCTGGATGCTATTTCCTCACGTAAATAGAAGCCTAATATGCTAAGAGAAACAAGTTATAACACTGTTAACACACTCTGCTGTTGAAAGATGCACACTTTTAAAAAAAGATATTTAAACAACTCAAAAAGTACAAACAAATGTATGTAAAAAAGTCCTGTATATACCAACAGTATTATTGTATATTCATAGATAAAATACTTGAATTAAAGTAACTCAGAATTTTGACAGCAAATTCCATACGTCAGAGTATGATTTATGATTGTTGCGTTTGAGCTAAGAAAATACAATTGGAAAAATGCCATTTTCCCCGTAACTCTGGAAATGGGTTCTCAAACTATTCTAAAATGGTAGGATATACTTAAACCAGCGTTTTGAGAGATTTGCTATTAGGGTTTTTGACCACTGTGCGTTGGGCGCTAAGTGTCGTTTTTGAGATACTGCAATCTTCGGAAACTAGTAACCAAATTGAGGTTCACTTTTTAAGCCACCGATTTATAGTTTAATAGGCGTACAGGGAAGTCATGCGGTGTCCACATCAGATATTTTTCTTTTTATCTTTGCTGCATATATGTGTATATATATATATATATATATATATATATATATATATATATATATATATCTTTTTAAATATTTTTATATTACAGATTTAATTTTTTTGTTTTCTATGGTATATAATATATATATTTTATTTTTTTGCTTATTAGATGATTTTTTGTTTCCTCTCTCTCTCTCCCTCTCTCTCTCTCTCTCTCTCTCTATATATATATATATATATATATATATATATATACACTTATGTTTTTTTTATTTATTATATGTCGTATGACAAGAAATAATAATTATTTTTTGTTCATGCTTGTTATTCTCAAGGGATTTTGTTCCAGAATAAATTTGTTTTTTTTTTCCATTTATATAATCAAGGAGGTAGGAAAGTTTATATTCATGCGATAATTGGTACATTGCAGAGTTTTTATTTATTTATACTTATCCGTGGAGGATCATTAGCGTGCCATATAGTATGCTGAGTTTTTGTTTTACTTTAAATATTTAATATTTAAACTGGAAAACTTTTAAGATTTCGATGTCAACATCGAAGGTTACGTTGATGGAACGAATATTTGATTTCCATGTAAATATAGGTTTTGAACTTTTTCTTCTTATATTACTCAAAAGATAATAAGCGCTGAGCCGACTGCTTAACGTATGAGAGATAGACCGAGGCGTAGGTGGGAGGATTTCATTAAAACTGATCTTATGGTTTTGGGTTTGGCTGGTCGATGAACGGAGGTTTGTAAACAGCTATTGGTGGTATCGGCGTTGAGCCTTTGGGATTCGCTAAGCCTTTTGTCGTTATTATTTAACTTTCGTTTTAAGTTTTTATTTACTTTTACTTGACTAACGTTCATATACCGTGAGGTGATCAGCATCTACGTTCATGCTTTAGGTTAATCTCACAACCCAACGAGGAGATTTTCGAACGTATCCATATTATTTAAGTTGGGATTGACACAGAAGGGTACATACAGAATACATTACAGAATACATAAACTAATTTTTTAACAGATTATATGGTGTCCTTACACTAAAGTTATGACTAATCTTTTCATAATTTAGTTTGATGGTTATTTCGGTCCTATTTTTATTACTTTCTGCTATAAATAAAATTTTTATCAAGTTATCGTCGGAATTGATTTATTCTATAATTTTTTTTATCTAATGCTTTATGATAATAATAAATGGAGAGCTTACTTTCAAAAGGGCACATTCCCTATTTTAGTTTTTCAGTTAGATGAAAAAATTAATGAGAGCACTAGTTAATTAATTATCCTAATTTAAACCTTGCGGGAGAAGAAAATTGTTAAGTTTTGTTAACAAATTATTGGAGGATTCTATCTGGTTCTTCTAAATGAAATTGAAAACGTGAAAAATACACTTCATTTATTTCATGGATATAAAAGTAAGCTCCTCAGATGTTTAAAGCACATTGAATTTTTTTTTAAACATTATCATACCCATTAATTAGGTTCTTAAGTTTTTGGAAACTATCAAGAAAATACTTGCTAAGTGCCGTGCTACTTTTAATAATGAACGTTTTAATAATTTGCTAAAATTTATTGATGGTGCTATAAATTTTAGCTTCTGTTTCAAAATATTTCGATCATCATCCTAGTCATTGTTACATTTAGAAAATTATAAGCAACTGTATATGGGTTTTCGTTACAGCATTCGTTACATCATTGGTATCTCCCAGAAAAAAAAATAATCATTTCGGTCTCTTCCTGGATCAATCAATGTGTTTGGTATGTACGTTAAATATGTTTCTCTCATTCAGTTTGGGTTGCCAGAGTGGGAGGAAAAGGTGCTATATGGGGAGGTTTTTGAAATGATGCGGGAAAATGACAAAAATTTTCTATTTCCTCCGAAAAAAAAGAAAATTATTATTCATCAATTAAAAGCGATAAACAAGATTTATATTTCTAAATACATAGTTCCGTGTCGAAATGTATTGTTCTATTTACGTGGAACCCTTTTATTTGTTTCAATTTTTGACCTTCCAGTTATATACGTCGTCTTCACTATTTTACATGGTCATATAAACCAATAAAACACAATAGTTTTAATTTATATACATCTCTTTGACGTTTCAGGGGTACCTTCTACCCCTCTTCAGCATCTAATATCCCCATTATTTATGCATCTATAGAACCTATCTATGCCGTACCTTTTTACATCCCATACATCTAATATACTACTATACTTATGAGACAAGGTCAATAGGTGGTTGTAGCAAATAAATTGACTTAACTAACATTACTATTTTATTACATTAGGTGCTGAATAGAGGCACAAATTATCCCCGAAACGACAATGGGAAATGTATAAATTAAAACTATTGAGTTTTATTGTGCCCTTGAGATAAAATCTATAAATACTGTATAGTAAAGACCCCCCTAATGGCCGGCGATCCTTGTTTAGCAAATATTATTATTTTTTTAATTTTTCGTTTGACAACTTGAGCCTGCAATGTTCGGTATGTCTGGGGAAGGGTATTTAGAAAAATGTTATACACATCACGCAAAAACTTAATGCTAAAATTTTTTTATCTCTCTACTCTGTGTCTTTTTAATTCAAGTGGGAAATTTTCGGACATCTAGCTAGGTGTAGACATTTGAGAGCTGCCATGTGGCATCGACCTTTAGTCCTTTCCTTCTACTATAACGCTGCTATAATTTGTTTATATTTTCACTAACGATGGCTTATTCAAGGAAGGAGTTGGCTGATGACCTGAGGTCAAAATGAGCTGTACGTAGGAGAGCTATCGCTGCCGAAGGCCACAAGCCCAGGTGGCGGATCGGGATCAAAGGAAGACAGTAGAGGAAGAAGAGAAGACTAGACGGACAAGAGACTAAATTTCCCCCGAAGAGAGGGAGAGAGGGGAGAGAGACTAAACAGAGCGGGAAAGAGAGAAATAGAGGAGTGGGGGGAGCGAGGAGCCACCCTAGCGGGGCGGCCTGCCCTTTATTACGCAGTCAGCTACAGGAGTGTAGTGAGGCTACTAGTATAGTTGTAAGTGAATAGCGAGCGAGTTAGTGTGCCAAGTGAGAGGTGATCATTGAGGATCAGGACTGTTGGTTCGATGGGATCTAGATCGCAGCCTTATCTCGTCCTCGAGCTTCTCTCTTCCTGAGGATGGTCATTGAGCTAGTCATTACCGGTCGTCCAAGGACTGTTATCAGGGGTGGTGAGTCTTGCCCTAAATTCTATATTAGCAACTAGTCACTCTTCTAGTATGTCTTCATGTCCTCTCTTCTAAAACCTCTATATGGCAGTGCTCTAACTTATCACACCCGCTCGTTGCTTTCTCCGTCGACTGTTGGCCAACGATGTTTCACAATTACTGAAGGGATCGTACTTTCGGTGGGACACTAGAACGGAGCCATTTTGAATCGATAGCTGGAGTCCTTGAGACCAGCTGATAACGGTGGCACTCGCTCTACCGGCGGCCTAACCTTTTGTTTTGGTCTGGTCGCCTCCATATTGAATCTGTGCCTCACACAGCTGACGTCCTATCATATTTAGTTATTGACTTTACTCATCACCTCTAGTGATAAGATAACGTATTCGATTTGTTGAAAATTTTTCGTTTTTACATCTTATGTTTTTACTTCTCATGTGATTTTTAGTTTATGTTTGTTTTTCTCATCCGTATTTTTACGTCACATGTCAACAGTTATTCATCACCCTGTCGAACCTTCTTCAGTTTACAATTATTTCCTTGTCAAATACAATTGTTTTTAGGGATCTTTTTGTTTTTCTGTTTTAATTGTCAAAAGCGATTTATATTTAAACAGTAATTATACACATTGTTGTTTACTGACTCACAGTGTTGTGAGTACATTTATTTTGAAGCTGGTTCACATTTCGGATTTTTTACCTCATTTTACCAAATCTAACCAGCTCATCACTTTTAGCAGTAATTGAAGCAGTGAGTGCTGCCAATAATAGAGATGGTGCTGTGGAAGAGAGGATGGTTCGGATCGGAGATGTACCAACTGGTCTCGTTGCCTTTCTCCGGAGAGTCACGAAGTGGTCCACAACCTAACTGTAGCTAGCCTTCCCTCTTCGTGTCATTAAAGTCTCCGCTCTTCTGCATATGGCGGAACTGAGGGACGTTGTTGTCCAAACCATCGCATAGTCGAGGCGGTGTTTAACAGTGGGCTTCTTGCTGTTCCCTTTCTTCTCAATTCTCTCACATACTCGAAAATCGAAACGTTTTGTCATATGAATAAATAAAGCATTCAAGGCCAAACGTTTGAAAGAAAGTTTTAAAAACAATTAAAGGATGCACAATAATTAAATATTATTATACTCAAGATTTGTTGTCTTGTATTGTTTTGAATTATACGTTTGTTTTTATTTGTTGGTTTTGAATCGTAGGAATGAATGACCTATTTAGTCGATTTTTAAATTCATATTTTCATAGTTACAAAATTGTTTGTTTATTTGATCTACCCTTAACAAAGGGAATTTAATAGTAAAAATTAGTAATTTTTTCTAAGTTTATGTTTATTGATTTTCCAATGAATTACTCTAATTAAAATGTATATTTATATAATTAATATCAGGCGCTTAATGTCCTCACATTCAAGGCGCATTGAGTGTGAATCAAATCGATTGGCAACCTAAAATAAATTATGGTTCTTTGCTTTCTGATTTAGGTGCCTATGCTAATAATATAGGTGCCACAAAATTCTTGCAGTCACATATCAAACATTCAGAATTAAGGCGCCTGCCAAAAAATCTTTTTCTTGTTATAACTAACATTAGACACAGACTAAATTCTACATAGAAGCTCTCATGGTGTTTCATCTCACACATGTTGCTGGTAGATCACCTATTATGTCTTAATAAAACTAAGGAATTCCAAAAATAACATTTTTTCCCACTAGCTTTGATACATTGGAAGAAGGATAACAATTACTGGAAAGCTTACAATCTACTAGGTCAGAATCGTATGAGCTTTGGAACATTAATATTTCCTTTAATCTCCATTTTCGATCTTAAAAGTTAATGTTATATATTAAAACAAGTTTCCAGTAAAAAAAAAAAAAATAATAAAAATCTACTATTTATATACATTGTTTTTATGTTGTAACTCCTAATATTTTAATATTCACAACATGTATTTAACATTTAATTGCACTATCGAAACTTTCAATAAATATTATTGTTGCGAATTGAGATATAGCAGCGAGGATTATCGAAATCTGTGATTCCTGTAATCAAAGTTTAGATTATATTTTTAAAATCGTTTTTATTAAGCTCCCGTAGCGTACAATAAACAAAAGAAATAAAATTCTTAATAAATGTGACTTAATACATGACTGGTCAAAATGAGATTATTTGTTAAATCGGTTTAAATACCTTCATTTTTAGATGAAAGAACAAACAAACCCTAAAAATTAACATTTTTCTTTACGAAACTGATGTTATTGTAATTATTTACATCCAATAGCTTCCTAGTGATTTTCAAATAACTTTTTAGCGAAAATGACAAATTAAATCATCGACTGTACTTACAAAGTATTGAGCCAGAGGGATTATGCGAATTTTAGGTAATTGGGACGCATTTCAACGGGTATTTTATAAGCAGTGGACTGATTTTTATGCAGAAAAAAACCTAAAATATGCAATTTAATGAATCACAGGCAAATGGGAGCTTTCGAGCCAAGCTTCTCATGACCTCTGCAAGGGAGGAAATGAACCCCCTACGGCTTCGCAGAGACCGCTAATGAGATCATCTTGGACTGCAGCACCTTGAGGCACTAAGAGCCAAACTGTTGAGCAGAACCGGACTTCCTCACTGAGAGCTATTATCGTCTGTTAGTCATTGAATGAAACTATCACTTCAACCTCGTGCGAAGAGGAGCTGTTCCTGGAGGGCACTGGAAAGAGGAGGCGGAGAAGCAGATGATGGCCACACTGGTGATAACCGACAATAAAGGACAGGAGTCCATAAGAGGTAGCCAAGGTGTATCCCCCCTTATACCTGGTCTACATCACACTTGAATATTATTATTCACACCAAAATAAGTTATTTCCTCCACGACTTATGTAAAATGAATATACAAACACAAAATCTTGAGTCTCGGAAACGCCAGCAAACAACCAACGAGTCAACGTTTCGCCAATTCAGGCATCATCAGAACCAAAAATCAAAAAACAAAATCACATGTATGCAGAGCAAAGATAGCACATCTCCCTTTAATTGCCCCCTAAGGCCTCATCTGGTTGATTGGGGATGTGCTATATTTGCTCTGCTTAAATGTGATATTTTTACTTTCCCTTACCTCTATTTGAAATATTACGAAGTATTAATTGGGAAGTATTACGATTTTGAAAAATTTCGAATCGAATTTGAGTTTTCAGCGAGAATTTTAAGTATTAGAGGTCCCCTGAGTTGAAACAACCAAGTCTCGCAAAAAACCAAGTCTCGCAGCTCAAAAACGAAAAGTTGAACGAAACTGAAATTACGTATTTAAGATAGACATTAGGTGCCTGTGATGTTACTGAAACTTTTCGTGAAAATCGACCAACAGGAAGTGACAGAAGTTTTATATAATCGATTTTACAATTTTCTAGTAAATGGCTCTGACGATTTTAATGAAACTTGCCTAAAGTCCTTATACTTTAGGTACTTCTTATTGTCCTTATATATATATATATATATATATATATATATATATATATATATATATATATATATATATATATATATATATATATATATATATACATATACATATACATATTTATTCGTTTAATTATTTATTTATTACTGCATAAGAAATCACCAAGAAAATTCGAGGGAAAAGGTTAGGGTGAAGTGAATATTTTATTTGCGCCTAACTCAAAAATTATATATTTTATTGTAAATTATGTTTAGAATTATATGAAAGGTAATTAAATTAAAAAAAAAAATATATCTAAATCTGATCAGTGTGAGCAAATATACAGCACAGCGGTGCTTCGCAAGGACCACAAAACTAGACCCCCAGATCAGGAGTGTCAAACCCCTGCACAAGGTCCCAAAGGTAATTTTTTGTCGGCCAACAATGTTCTGAAAAAAAAAGAAGACAATTATAAAGCAATATTATCTATTATTACCTTAAATTCACTTAATTACATAATATGTTTTAATATTCTGTCCAAATTCCTGAATCCTCACTCTTAAAAATCATTTTAAGAAAATTTATAAATATGATGCGGCCCGAGGTCTTAATTGCGGTTTAAATTTCTGCCATAGATGGAAAGCCAAGTGCGTCCGGAAGCTGACGGATGTGACCAATCCCCTTCCCATCTCGCTCCCAACCACCCTCTAGAATTCATTTTTAAATTTCAAAAAATATATACATATAATATAACGTTTTAAAAATAACTAGAGAGGATAGAGGTTCTTCAATGGTCCTTATTTCAAAAATAGTCAATTTTAATGTTGGTAAAGGTTTCAATGAATCCTAGCTAGTTCTTAAATCCAAATTTACACCACACACTGACTTCACTAATTCTGAAATGAAAGACATGTACTCAATATTTTAGACATTCCTCTACAACTTGCATTCCTCCTCCTTCACTCCAACACGAAGTTGCCGAGCAAATTAGACTATTAATAACTATGTTTATGCTATGAATTAAAATAATCGAATCGTGTTATTAAACATCCCATCCTCTCTGGTTTGTCATTTTATCTTTTCTCCGTGTTTCTCTTGAGGTGTCCAATTTTCTTTTCATAATAAATCTTTTTAAGTTCTTTCCTACCTTATCCAAATGTATTTTTACTTGAAGTGGTCTAAATAAATATACGTACATTTAGTTTTTCGGGTAAAAATATGTTTAATATTCAACATAAATTAACTTATGGATATGATAAAAAACAACATTCGGCATTAATTTTTACATGTAAAGGAAATTAGAGGCCGGTACATCTTAATTGAACAAAAATTAAAATTTAATCTTTGCAAATAATAAAAGTGATTCGTTTAGATGGCTGTCACATTAAAACAGAGGCACCCTTACTTTATGTATCACTTCCACTTTTCAGAGAACTGGACGGGCTTACCCCACGACCTGATCTTATGATATGAGTTTCGTCTTCATAAAAAAAATATAAACTGGTTTACAAAAGTTTATTAGACAAACAAAACAATATGTTATACAGTAAATGCGCTTAAGAAATTAATTAAAAATTGGAAATAAAGTTCAAAAATCCAGAATCAGAAATTAATATCTCATAACGACAGCTATAGTAAGTTAACGCCAAAAATTCGGTAGATAAAAGTGTTTCCATTAAAAATAATAAATTTGGACACTGTTTTTCAGTTGGAAGCATGTTTATTTAAAATCAAAGCATCAATGCAAAGCTTGATTCTTCCTCACAACATTCCTCTTCAACACAGAATGCTTTCGCTATTTCTACGGTAACCATCACGAATCTTTTTTATTAATTGTAGATCGTGTTTATTCATCTTATAATTGATATATGCAATAATAATTTTAATAAAATTGTCATCCCTCATTGAATCTGTTAAAAAGAGATTTCGTTCATGTTCGCCTTTAATCACCTTTAACATCCTTGCGTACCACGGTCTGGAAACCCCTGCATTAAAATGTGTAAAATAAAATATTTTCGAATTTATATTATTTTTGTTAAGAACGACTCCTTTATAAAAAGTGATCTTCCATAAAAATACGGCCTGGTGATACCATAACTGATGATACCAAAGTTAAATAACGTTAGTTAAATAACCAAAGTTAAATATACCTGAAGTTAATAAAAAAAATATACCAGATAGATTGTCCTTAGTAATTGGAGTATCTGAAACCTCTTTGACTAATCTTTTAGACATTTATTTCCTCGGGCCATGCGTTGATTCTTTAATGAGTAACATTATAATTATAATTGGCACTTCCTTATTATTTTCCTCTAAATATTTATACCTTCGCAGTTTTTCCTTCGGACGTTCCTCAGCCTATGTTTACAATGCTTATAACATTGCTCTCTTTTTGAAGAAGAGAAGGCTTGATATCCTCCATTTATGTTATCAACTTGGCCCATTGAGTAGAACCTTGCTTTGAATCTTGTTACTGAAACCAGAGGTGGTTTGGTGGACATGTTTGTGAGTTTGGAATGGTGGAATGAATGAAAAAAATCCTGATACATGGATCGGTGTCGTTGACCGAAATGTAGGTCGCCGGATCTGTATAGTTCACGTAGCGAGCCGGTATTGCTCAAGCCCCCTGCTCTACGTTGATAGTACTTTCCAACTCCTGCCATCTTGTTCACTACTCTCTACACTACTTTAGTAGGTATTAGTATTAGTAGCTCGTTATTACCAAGGCTCTCAATTATTTTTAACTTCCTCAACTACTACGTAAAGTATCGGAAGTGTACTATTGATATCAAATTAAGATTTCTTGATCTAACTCAATTAGCGCGTCTTTGGCAGTCCCGGACTATACAAAAAGCGCCATCAGAAAAAAAAATGTCCTTCGGTAGTTATTTCGTTAGCCCTCCCTCATTTCTTAGTCTTCTACTTTGTTATCCTAAAATACTGAGCCGTTTTTATAGAAACTTTTGGGGTCTGTGTGATTTCACAAACCAATCTTGCATAACAGAGCCATTAGGAGTCAATGAGCAATCCCTAACATAAATTTGCTATAAAAGAAGTTGATTTTAATCGACTTTCGCTATTTTATTTTTATCAGTATGTAAAAGAAGAACTTATTGTATTAGGGAAGTAAAAAGCAGGATTTATGAGGAAGAGAAAATTGAACCCTCCTATCAAAACCAATGGGAAAAACATACGAGAGAGAGATTTCGCACTACAATTTTTTATTTTATTTTGTTCATTTTCACCATGACAATTGGTTATTTGTAGTAATTTAAAACTTATACAAAAAGAATTTATTTTTTATTTTTCTCTTGGGGTTTGAATCGTATTATTGGTTTAATGGTGGTTTTTGGTTGACTCTTTATCGAGTCTTATAAAAAAAAATTAAAAATAATAAATCTTTTTATATCGTACTTTGTCAAAAACTGAGCCAGAGAGTACTACTATATATGAACCTCTAGCTTGGAAATGAATTCTCTAATGCCTGCCTTGCACAGTCAATATTATTGTTACAATATGCGCCTCAGACGGTCAATACAATGACAATTTATTTGATATTGACTCATTAATACTGGCCTTGTAAGGGGAGCTTAAGCGAAAAATTCATAATATAAAAGTTGTAGGGCATCGAATTCTACGTTCACTATCAAATTTTAAAGTAGGTCAAGTGGGTATGTATGTATGAACGTATATATTATATGCATAATTGATAAATTATGTTGCTTTCAGCTATAATAATTTTAATTTCCTTTTCCAGTCCACTATCTCTAAAATTGTTCGAGTATCTTGGCGTTTGTGGAGAGTAATATTTTGTAGAAAATGTATTCCTCTACAAGATTGGTTATAATCCATTTTTCACTACACTACTCTAAAAAATTGTCTTTAAGGCAGACCCAAATTCAACTTTTTGCGTTATCTCAGTAGTTATGCAAAATTAAAATAAAATAAAATATTAGTTACGAAATTTGCAAGAAATTTAACATTATTTTAAATTGGTAATGACACATTTTTACCTTAAATGCACTGAAAGCGAGTTACTGAGGAATAAGCAAAAACAAATTGCTTTTTTTGAGCGGTTTTTCAATATGGCGGAAAATGCATAAGAAGGAGGAGGCCGAAAACTGGGATTTTTCACGAGATGTGCAATACAAACAGCTTACATGAACATCAAAATTACTCTACCTTTTGCAATCCAAAAAGATTCTCTACTGGGCTAATATGTCAATATATATAAAAATATCGAGAGATTGCCAATTCGAGACGTGTACTTGACCGAATTTAAAAATTTGATACTCGATGAACACAGAATTTGATACTCTACAACTTTTCTCTCATGAGTTTTTTCTTAGAGAATTCATTTCCACTCCACATTGTGGAATTTTTGATCAAGTATGAAAAATAGTCGTTTTATGACCTTGGTTTTCGACCATACCACTTAACCAAATTATTATGCTGTAGAACTCATTCGATGCATAATTTAAATTTATTTAATCTATTATAATATAACTTTTTCGATTGAATGTATCGTTTAGTAATATAAATAAAAAAATAAATCATATAATTTCGAGATTTTTTGCCAAAAGTTCTCCCTAAGGTCACCCGTGTTTGCGTTTTGGTTTTTTATATTACACTTTAGTACAATTGAATAGTTTTACCTATGTTATTGAAGGTTTTCAGAAGAGTTATTATTTTTGTTAAATTCCTAAAAGTAAATATGATCTTCGCAGCTCAACAAATAGTCGGAAAATCAAATTCGTGTTATAGACCTATTTTTTTTTCTCTATGCGTTCTTCTATATATTCCATTTCTTGTTTATCGCTCCTTTAAAGTGGGTATGTAAAAACATATGCCTATATATCGATGTAGATATTTATATATAATATATTTGATTATTGTGGATCGGCGAGTTGGCTTGTGCGAGACGCCGCCTCTGTTGAAATTGAATTCCTTTGCCTTGAGGATCCTTCCTTGAGATCCCGGCCATTATGAAGTTCTGGGCATTGATCCGTCGGTTCCTCCTTGTCCTCAATGCGACATTTTCCACAAGGATGAGCTGTAGTTTCTGCCTTTGTTAGAATTGTGGTTTATATTAACATTCATCTTAAAGTAGAAGCGCCATTTGATATTTTAGAGGTCTTTGAGACACATCAGATGCTGATATTGTTTTTTTAATGTCTGATAATATTTACTCGTCATCATTTCAAATGAAACAAAACTACTGGAGATGGCCTTGAACGAAGTACTATAATTGAGATTAGTAGTTTTGTGTGGTGTCTGATTGTTGTGTATTTTAATTTATTACTTATTGTTGTATTTTATTATTTTACTGTGAGTGTGTGTTTCTTTCCTCTTCAGTTTGATATTTAGTTAAAAAGATAAAATAAAACAAATAAAATATAAAAATATAACAAATAAAACAAAAAAGATTGACTTGTTTTATTGAAGTTAGTTAGTTGCTTATGGATCATTGCACTGAGGGATTCATCTGCTAGTTTTCGTTTGACCAGGAGTGGCCAAACCAAGGAACGCGTGCAACATGTGGCAAGCTGCGCGTTAGTAATTGGCACGCGGCTGTCCAGTTGCTTTTTAAATTTGTATTTAATTTTCATAATTTTGTTATTTTCCGAAAGACTAACTTCGTGTTTGGTATAAATTGACGATTAGCATGTCTGCTGTACATGTAGCCTACTTAATGTTTTATTGTATAAATAATAATTATGAACTATTTTCATTATGTAAGCATATTCTCAAAAAACTTTTTCGAAAAACAAAACAAAAAAAATTCAAAGTAAATTATTAAGTGACATTGTTATCTATTCCAAATCAACATGACATGAGTACAATCAACTATTAAGTTGTTTTAAGTTCTTCTCTTCAAAAATCTCAAGTTATGGAGCCGCTTGGACCGAGAGAAAAAATATATAAACTTATTTTACTGTTATGGTTGAGTAAGAATAGTTAATAATGCTATTTACTAATTTACTTTTGCAAAAAAAATTATCTCTTTGGTGGTTCTTGTGTATAGTTTTGAAGTCTGTTTTTTTATATATAAAAAAAGTTTTTTTTTTTATTTTTTTTTTTTAGTGGTTCTCTTATAGCTTTGGGTGAATTTTTTTCTTTCACATTCCTCAGTGGGTAAACTTAAAATACGATAGGCATGGGTAAGATTTAAACATGCTGATTCTGTGAGACAGCAAATATTAGCTTATTTATTTATTTAATATAAAATAAAAACTTTTGGATACATCAGTTTTTTTTTTTAAGTGACTGTTTTATTTATTTGAAAAGAAAAGAAACAAATAGATTCAGAAATGTACCTGTTAACTTTACTATTGTAATGATAGCTGTTGTTCATTGAGAAGTTCGTCTCCTCTATCTCCAACAATATTGAAAAAAAAATTTAAGTATTCTCGATTTTTTTTTTGCCGTTTCATATTTTAACATGTGTAAGTTCATGATCATTTGTAATAAAATATAAATAGCAAATAATTGAAAAACTAAAAAATATTCCATCTCTAAAATTTTTCTTCGGATCCTAGGAAAATTTATATGGAACAAACGCCAAAGGTGTACTACCTTTTGACTAAAAAATGAATAACAGAAATCGGTGTACGAATAGCGAAGTTATGAGTGAACCTACATTAAAAAAAAAGTTTTCATCGGATCCTGATAAAATTTATATCGGTGTACCTCTTTGATTAAAAAAAGAATAATAGAAATCTGTTCAAGAACGGAGAAGTTATAATTGAGCATACACAGAGCATCAAGTCAAACTGATAACCTCCTTTTTCAAAGTCGGTTAAAAATTTACAAAAGGAGAAACATATATTAAGAAACAAGCACCTATATTATATAGAAATGATTATTGTGAAGGTGACAGGGCACAAGGGAAAGGGGAGGAAGGTACGGTTGTGCCAGACCTCAACATAGGGAACTCTTGCGTTACAAAAAGGATGGGCACCCCTACCTTAGACGATGACGTAGTTGCGTAGTGTATACATTTTTTTTTAGTTCGAATTGGGTTTTGAATAAAAGTTTTATGGCTTGTTAAATTGTGTTCCTATTATTTTAAGAATTTCTGCCACATTCCATAGATGGTGTATTTTCATAGCCTTTGATATTTAGATAATCATATAATGATCGTATTACAACTTAGCTAATAATTGAATACAAATTTAATTGGGTATTTAATCCAGTATTGAGATTTAAACAATTAGGTAACGACGTTGGCTTCGATCTGTTAGTTTGTTAAACAATTACTTTCAAATTTTAATAATCTTATTTTGTTTTGTTTTAAAAACATATCACAATCTGTTGTATTTCATGGAAATGAGTTGTTCAGATTAATTTTATATTCGTACCATTTATCGTCGCCAAGTAACAAATGTGAATATCGCTACTTTTCTGGAAGCCAATCAAGAACATTATGTTTTACTTTTAACTTTCCCATTGTAACAAAAATAAAATAAATAAACAACCATTTATGTATATTTACACTGAAGCTCTATTCCCTTCACCTATCCACGTTATGGGCATCACCAACTATATACCTATCTATTTATTTCAAAGTGAATACAGGGAAATAGAATTTACATTTCTGTCTATGACCTACTTACCTTCTTACTGTTCTTGTTATGTCTAAATATTTTGTTAGACCTATAAATATATATATTTTTTCGTATCCAAGTGCAAATGCTAAGTACTTATTTTTCGTGTACAGTAGGGTTGGAACATCGAAAGAAAAATATCGATATTCGATATCGCAAAACCAAATATCGATATCCACCGATAATCTCTAGAAAAATATCGATGCATCGATATTATCGATAAGGAAATGGATGTAGAAGCAAAGACAAGTCATCAAATGATTATAATATTAGGCTACGAAAAAGGTTATGAAATAATATAATTATATTTATTAAACAATATTTTTATTAGTCATAAATCGTTATAAATTAAAAAGATAGAAACAAATTATATTTTGGCAAAAAAAAAAATGGTATAACACATTTTTATCTTGTCGACTTTTAGCCATATTTCATATGTTATGTTCTTCTTCGAGTTTTTCAATAATAAAACCTTCAAACTTCTAAAAAATGTATTTATCTTATACCGTTTCCGACTACATTGTGCATTCTTAAAACATTCATCTAAAACCATGTAATTCATTTGATCACCATTTATATTATTATCTATTTGCCTCTACATAGGATTAATTAACATATTTTATATATAAATCTTATCTATTAATTATTGTTTCGTAAATATTGTTTATTCTTATATTTACTGGTAAAACTCCAGAATCGTGACACCAATATGACGGACATCTAGATTTTTAAGACCTGATTGTACTTCGAACTGCGCATGCCTATAACAAATACTCACGATCAATCCAACGGATCCTTATTAGCTGAGGTAGGGGCCTCACTGTAATCTAAATTATTACCGCTTTAGATTATAGCTGTCGACTTCCTCTCGCTACGATCGCTCAAGATATAAACAACCTCCCAATGAAAGTCTATTCACAAATTCTAACAGAATTAAAAAAAGATAACCCACAATAAATATAACCATGCCGAATTACAGACGAAAAATTCCATAACACAAATCGCTGAAGTCGATTTATCGAGTGAATATTTATTTGAGTATTTGTTGTGGGCACTCGAAGTATAGACAGGTCTTAAAAATCTAGACCTCAGCCATGTTGGGGTTACAATTATGGAGTTTTACCGAATAAAGGAAATTGTTAATTAAAATTAAGATGCACGTTGTAGATGCATTATTTCGGCACATAAATCTTTTCTTCATCTCCTTTTCTAATGGAGCCCAAATTTTCTCGTCAGTTAACCATGATCCTAACCGCTAAACCTTCGTCAAAATAGCGGAAATCTCGGTAAGTTATGGTAGTTTCTTCATTTTGAGATAGATGATTCCCATCCTCGATGCTGTCAAAGAGTTGCATCACTACTCTTGAATAGAATGTCTTAAATCGTTTAATTATGGCCGTCTAGTGGCTGCATTTCAGATGTTATGTTGGGAGGCTAAAACAGGACATTATCATCGATGAGAGATAGGGTACTGGGGTACTGTTTTTGGCCGTAGAATTATCAATAAACATTTGAAGATTTTCGCTTATGGTACATATTCGTTGAATATTTCGATGTGGCCCATGCTTTTGTGTTTGCAGGATAGGCTGTCGGTGACGTTTTTTGTTTTAAATGCGTTGGTTTCTCGGACTTGTCAGTCATGAGCGAACTTAATTTTTCTGATCAATCCATGTTGGCGGCTAACAATTTGGCTACAGTTTTTATTAAAGAGAGAGATGATTAGAAAATAAAAATGTAAACTGAAAGAAATTCATAGAAACGATTTCTCTCTCACTCACTCTCCTTAATTCTTAAAAATATTAAGTTAACCAGATTTTTTTATTTGGAAATTCGAATTATAAGGCGTTTACAGTACTTAGAAGACGATAATAAAAACGAATTATGGAGGGGGGCCGGATTGCATTGTATTTTTTACGGATTAAAGAGAGATTTTCTGAGAATCCATACGAATTATCGGGATATAAGAATCACCGGGATATGAATTACCGAGATTCTAATGTAATATTGTTTAAAATGTCGGTATCATCTATTACCTACCGATATTTTGTTTTCAACTGGATGCTAGCGACATTTGAACATTTCAAATAGTGTGCACTAGGATTGGGATATCGAAACGCGAAATATCTATATATCTGATATTAAGATATCGATAGAAATTATCGGTTTTTCAAATCCGATATATCGAGTTTCGGTATCCCAATCCTAGTGCTCAGTATTTGAAATATTCAAATGTTGTTATCATCCAGTCTAAAACAAAATTAACTATAAAACGTATGGATTTACTGAGCTCATTGTGATTTGTTATTTTTTGTAGAAACTTTATGTACGCTAACAAATACCGGATTCAACCAAAAATTCAGCAATTGCGAATTGGCAGGTCTAGAATGTAAAATAATTAGTGATAAACTTTGCCCTCTTTATTTATTTATTTTTGATTTTGGTAAACAAATCTGGCATGAAAGTTGCTCTTTTGTGTGTATTAATTATTCTATTAGTGATCGATTGGTATAATATAGCCATGGAATATACTTCATAAAATGCAAAACACGTACTTTTTTAAAACTGGTTTTGAATTAGGCGTAAATATTGTTAAGCCTTGTAACGTAATTTACGGAGCTATGATAAGAGTTAGCTTATGGTAAAAATGTTTTGTATCTTTAACCAATCTGAATAAGATTATGAAAGATCAAAGAATAAACGACGGCTTTACTAAAAACTCGACCGAATCCGCTTGGGAACTCGGCATTTTGAAACCGATTTCATCCTTATTAAAAAAGGCAATTGATGATAAAAATCTGGAAATTCATTATTAATATTCCTATAATGTTTATCCAGATGATCTTAAGATGATGTTCCTACCATGAGGCTAGAAATCAGGCCCCTGATTATATGCAGATGAGAAACCAATACGAGTCCTGATGACGAATTTACTATAGGTCCTATGTAGTTGCCATTTAGTTCTAACCATTTTGACGGTTTTTCATAACCTCGCAAAACCTACCATATCTTTATCAACTCTCTAAAAAGTTCTAGAACCAAGTTTTCATTAAAATTGCATAGAACGATTTTATTTTTATGTAGTCATAAACTGTTCTTAAAGACTAGGATAGAAATTTATATAAAAGATGATTAAATATACCAACTGCGGGTGTAAAATGTAGTCAGTCCTGTTCTCTAATTAGCCCGGGAGCTGAGGCCAGAAAACGTGTCTCCTTCAAAGAAAATTATTGATCGTCTAGGCCGAAAGTACTCTCATAATAGGCTGTAAATATGAACGTCTACCTTGATCGGTTGCAATCAAATTTTAAAGGTCAACGAATTCGTCATTTTCATCATTTTTTTCAGATTTTCCTCAGTAACTCGCTCACAGTGCATTTTAGGTAAAGCTTTGACATATCCACTTTTAAAGAATGTTAAATTTCCTGTATTAGTTTTATCTTTAGTATTTTTTAAAATTCGGAGCAGCTAAAAAATGTAGATCCACGCAAAATGTAGATCTTCAGTGGTTTCGTCTTAATAACTATTTTTGAGTGTACTTTAGTGCAAAATGCATAATAATCAGTCTTGTAGGGGATTACATTTCCTGCAAGATTCATGCTAAATATTCGTAATTGCTCTCCAGACGCCAAGAAATATTTAAAAAACAATTTTAGAGATAGTGGACTTTTTTCAGATTTTCCTCAGTAACTCGCTTCTAGTGCATTTTAGGTAAAACGCTTAAAATATTATTTAAAATTCGGAACAGCTACTTGAGATGTGGGACCGTAAACATCTTCAAAACGCCAACAAAACGCAAAAAAGTTGGATATACAATAGTTTCGACTTAGTAACTATTTTTTAGTGCAAAATGCATAATTACTAATCTTGTAGAAGATTAAATTTCCTACAATATACGTACAACATATTTGTAATTACTCTCAGCGGACGCCAAGTAATATTGAAATAAAAATTTTAGTGAAAGGGAAATTGTTATTTCAATATTTCTTGGCGTTAATTTTGTATGAATATCGTAGGAAATTTAATCTTCTACAAGATTGGTAATTAGGCATTTTTCACTAAGTTGCACTTTAAAAATTATTAAGGTGAAACCACTGAATACCCAACTTTTTACGTTTTCTTGACATATTGTAGACATTCTCGCATCTCAGCAGCTGTTCCGAATTAAAAATATATTACAAATAAAACTTGCAGGCAATTTCACGTTCTTTAAAATTGCTTATGTCAAAGCAATTAAAGCTTATGTCATTACCTTAAATGAACTGGAAGCGAGTTTCTCAGACAAATCTGAAAAATATGACGAAAATTACGAATTCGTTGACCTATCAAATTTGATTGGAACCGATCTAGGGTAGCTTACATTCATATTTACAGTCTATTATAAAAGGTTTTTCGATCTAGGTGATCAAAAATTTTCTTGAAATCGGACATGTATTTTGGCCTCAGCTCCCGGGCTACTAAATCACCTGGCAGAGTCTACCAAACTAAGCTCCTTAATGCTACAAAGACCACTCACTAATTTCTCGTCACTAAAACAATGTGTCAGCCAGTATGGAAACCAATGTGTTCAGTTTGACGTATCAGCAACGTTTGACGTATCCCAATTTTGATAACTTTTCAAAAAATATATGTATATATATTTCAGTTTTCCAAAATTTTGTTTAATGACAAAAACTCTCACTCAACTTTTTTGCCTCCTTATTGACGTTCTGTTTAGTTAAAAAATCAACAATACAATCTAGAAAAATATACTCTTTCAGACTAGCATAGCTTAGTTCATTAGTTTTGAAAAATATTTGATAAATTTAAGATATTTTTATGGATAATATATATTTTGATCCACACTGGCTATAATATAACTGGCTATAATTCTAAAATATATAGAGATTTCTTAGGAGTTTAAGGTATATAAATCTTTTTTCTAATGGTTGCAAAGTTTTTTTTTTTTTTTTTTTTTTTTAGCATGAACGATAAGTTGGGGATTAACTTTGTTATAGGCCTATGAATTAATATTGTACCAATCACATCCAAAATATTTGACTAAACGAATTTTTACATATATGATTTTTAAATTGCTTAATTGAAACTTTTTCATAAGTATTTATTAAGTCTGGATTAATCAACTGAACCTTACCAACTCAAGGACATTGTTCGTTTTGATCCTAAACATAATGATGATGTGTGTTTTACGGTAGGATACTGCAAAGTTTGATCAAAATAAATTACGTTAAAAAGAGGGCTAATAATCCATTAAAATAACTGTGTTGCCTAGATTTCGTCAAAGAGTGGAGATTGTTAGTTTTGATTCTACGTTACTCAATATCTGTGCAAAATAAATGTAGTTGATATCCGCATGATGGTATAGAATGATCAATCCCTAATTAAAATATATGTATGTAGTTTTTTTGTTTTCTATTGTTGGTTAAATTAATTTGAATTTCGTTTTATTAGTATTGTCTTCAGATTCAGCGAACAATTTTGAATCAATTGGTGTACATGACATCTCAATTTTCATTAAAATTGAGATGCGTCATGTTGCTTCTACAGTGACGATATTACATGAGAATATGCCTGTTAAGATGCCAACGCATACTGTTCTTTTTCTTTTTTCCCCCTCCCCTCCCCCTTATATTTAAAATGATGGTTTTTGGCAATTAAGCCCAAGTACTTCTCAAAACATAAGCCATCATTTCTCAAGGCCCAACGCAATGCTGATCCAACAACTAGGTGCCTCTCTCTTCCCTCCCTCCTCATTCGTCCTGAACGAGACTTGCTTTCCAAGTAACACACTCTATTTTTTTTTAATCTATATCTGTCCAGCTCTTATAAAACCGGGCCTTTCACTAGTTTTTTTGTACGACTTGTTTACTTCTTATAATTAAAACGGAAAAATGCTTTATTTTTCTCCCATAGAGTTAACATAAATTATAATAATAATGATAATTTTTCAATAAATACAATTTCCTATCCAAACCACGCAATAGGCATCCCACGTATTATGCTGATTTCACTAAGAAGCTAAGAGAGAGGTCTTGTTGGTAGAAAAGTTACGGTGGCCTGAGCAAACAGAGAGAAGCGTGCACGGAAGAGGGGAGCTTTAAGAAGGCAGTAGTGTTGGCAAGAGTTGTAGGGGAATGCGATCAATGGCCTACCTCGCGATGTGTGTCTGGTCGGCTGACGTAACAAGATGGTGGTCACCCCTTCCTTCGGGGTATCCTTTCTTATTTCCGATTTGGAAAACTGGGGATGGTGTTTCAGGAATCATCGAAGTGAAACAGGAACTCGCGGTAATCTCGGACGTACTGAGGACTCTAAGAAAGTTTTACAAAAATCATATTTGTATTTAAGAATAAATATATTGTAATCCTTCATCTTGTAATTGAATAATAGTTATATTTAATACTTAAGGTTTATTATCATAATTAGATATGGGCAGTTGATTCTCTCAAAATTGGATTCATTTCACTCTTAAGACTCATCAAATTATCTTCCATTTATTTATTTTTTTAAGAAGTTATTTTCCTTCATTTTAAATTACATAAATCAAATTCCACATTTCACACCAAATTATACTTTTCTCAAACACTAACTATGAAATTATAAAGATTATAACATTGCATATGAAGGTGCTGTACTTCCTGGGATCTCCCTCTCTTCCTCTCCCCCTTTTATAATGAAGTTTTTCTCTGTTTATTCCCCTACTTGCTCCCCCACCCGATATTCTATTCTCCCTTGTCTAGAACTCTAAAATAAAGTTAGCTATTACCCCATTAAAACTTTGTTGGTTAAAAAAGATTATTGAAATAAGCAATAATAATGAAGATTTATTGATATGATTTAAATTTTAATATTTATAAGAAACAAACATTTTTGGTGGATTGCTACTGACTGATATTATTAATATAAAAATTGAGAATAAAATTAGAATTAGAAAAAATATAACTACGCTAATTTTGGAAAAATCAAAAACTTGGTTAATTGATTATAATAAGAATTTAAGAATTGTCAAAACAAAGACCTCAATTCTAAGTTGATACCTAATTTTTTTTTTTGTTCTTATATTGCAAAGTTTATACTCAAGTTACCTAAAAATAAAATATTACTTTATAAACGTTATTGTTTCTCGATACAATATGATATAGTAGAGGTTTTAAAGTGGCTTTGTTTTAAAATTGATTTGAAACCTATGCTCTAAACTAGGGGAGGAAGGGGGGTGGAGATGTCGGTTTTTGTGAAAAACAAAACAACCGATTATTGGTTATTTTACCTTCAATTAAAACTGATCGGTTTTAACAAATGCAAATAACCTATTTTTGAAAAAAACGATTATTTTAAAAAACTTCACATCAAAATATTTTTTAAATTACGTCCCAAATAACTGTTACTGGAATTGCTGCAAATAACTGGTCTTTAGCAAGACCTTTAATTCAGGTAAATTACACATTAATCTTCGAGAAACAACCTAAAAAACCTTAAAACAAATACACAAATAGCTAAAAACTCTAGAAGTAGCTGATTGTTACAAAACATTTGATAGCTCTTGGCGTGCCTTACCCAAATCACTGATATAAGCCGGTGAGAATGATAAATTAATGTTTTGTAAATTTTCTTTTTAAATATTACAAAAACAAGATGAAAGGGAATATGATTCAATTGCAGTCAACGATACTTTAGAATTTGAAAACATAAGTTGTGCAAGTTTTAATGATTATTTAATAACTTGTTTCAACGGTCTCAAATCCATTACACCACTTTCATTCTTAACCACGATAAAAAGGCGGTGAGAATAATAGTAGTGTAAGTCAAGTTTTGTAATTTTTAGAAAATTAATGTTTTGCAAATTTTCTTTTTTAACATTAACCAAGTGAGATAAAATGGAATAATTGCTATATTTGAGCCACTAAAGGTTCTATAAAATTAGTTGTGCAAGTTTAGTTGTTAGCAGTTTTTACACGTTTCGAGTTCGGCAATTTTAAGTAATTTTTTTTAAGATCGCAGAGCTACAATTAAATTTTCAGTAATTTTTTCATGTTTCAAAACCAGTTTTTGAGGGTTTGAAAAAATAATTTAAGGCTTTAGAACCTAGTATTCAATTTTTAGCACTTTTTCTTATTTTAAGACCGAAGAGATTTTTTTTTTTTTCAAAGGATGCATTTCGCGTTCTGTAATTTTTTTTAATTTTTAAGAAACTGACAAACTTGAGAAATAATTGAGATTGAGACAAGAGAAAGAAAATGTGTAATAATAAACTAAAAAGAAATACGTAAACCTCAAAACCTCTACTGCGTTACTGGAGAACCTGAAATTAATAATAGATATTAATTATAGTTGTTGTCCGTATAACATTGTAATTTTACTAAGGAGGTATAAGCACTAGGAAATAGGAGCAGATGGGTAAAAGGTAGGATGTTTATATTCTATTTTTTTGTTCAGTTGGTTTTTTTCTTCTTTTTTTAACGAAATTTATTTTATTTTATTATTATTAGTTTTTCTCCGGTTTTTGGATTTAAAAAAAAAAAACTGATAGTGTAAGAAAAAAACCGGTTATCGACGTTCTTACTCTAAAGGTTTAGTACTTCACCTACGAATAATGCATCCTATACGAACAATGCTATCCTATTCCTTATCCTATTTGATAACGGTAGGTGATTCTTACTGTCTGGAATTTTTTGAAGGCCATATCACCTCAGATGACTACATTGTCTACCACGAATATTTCAAGGTCGAGAATCAGGCTTTCATTGATTACTATTGTATTAATTTATAGGGAAACTATTGTTCTTTTAATTAAAATTTTGTCAGAACTTTTGCGTATTTTTTTCTTATTAATTTTGCGTAATTTTCAAACTTTAATGTTTATTATTTTGTTTTGATGTAGATTTTGCATCTATTAAGTATCTTTTATATTTGTATCTGTACCTCATCTTTATCAATTGCAGATTTTTCTTAAGAGGACAGAGGAATTCGAAGCAGAATATATTATTGTAATGAATACTACATGGATAAGCCCTAAAATCAGATGAAAATAGTTGAAATAGCACCTCAGCGACTGATGAGCGACTTAAGGTTGTTGGGAATGCTTAAGAGCGAATTACTTGAAATACAACAGCGAGCGCTAAGCCGACGAGTGAACATCCTAGTCACTAGAACGGTTGCAATATGAATGAGACCTAATTGGAGAACGAGGTGTATATGGGAGGATTAATTTAGTTCTGATTGTGTAGATTTTCGATTTTACTGGGAAGGACATATTTAGGCAAGGATTGTTGGAATGCAGCCTCTATTTTATTAAAGCTGATTATTATGATTTAATCAAGTCATCACTGATTTTGTTCGTTAATGTTCATTAATATTTTGTTATTTTGAACGAGCTTTACCTTTGAAAAAAAAAAGGGAAATAAGTCAATAGAATAGTATTCACATTCCACGTGAACACTGTTTCGGTGATTAATAGCATTTTAGCTAAAAATGGATAATTGTTAAAAGGATTTAAAAATAGCAAAAACGTTTATTTGATAAAAAACAACTGATGTTACTCCCTCTACTTATTTAAATTTGGTTATTATACGGAGATAAATAGTTTATGTTGCTAGGTTAGTAGTTAAGTAGTTAAATGAAATAACAGATAAAAATTAACATACTGACTAGTAAATAAATTAATTTAATAAGAAATAAAAACTCCGACTATGGAAATAATTTTTATATTTTACAACTTTATTCGTCCTAAGCGATGGAATGTACTAGCATCACTACTTAAGCGCATCAGTGGTTTGTTAGTGAAGTTGATGCCCGTGAATATTGAAACTTGGCGTTGTAGTCGAGCGCCTTTCATAATGAAATATTTTTTCATTGTTTGGAGCTCTCAATATTTCAAAACATTTTCGGGAGTTCACTGGGTGATTTGAGCCAAGTTAAAAATCGGTCATGCAGTTTACTAATCACAATGGGTAATTTGACCCATCAAACTTTAATATCGGCTGAGCCATTCTCTCAAAAAATCATTACAGATCTCTAGACGGACAGATTTAACATATTTAATAGAACATTTCTTCAGTATTTTGAGCTCATAGTGTTTCAAAACATACACAGGATCACAACAAGTGATTGGAGCCATTAAACTTAAAAATCGGTTGTGATATTCGCTCAAAAAATCGTTAGATACCTCTTAGTTTATCGGCTACTGGGTACAATTGGCTCACTTCTGCGAAAAAGTCCGCATTGGTGTCTTAGTGTCTTTTTTTTGGGTAGATTACGAATATCATAATCCGGAAATCAAAATCGGTAGCTTTATTATAATTATAGCAAACATAAACTTTTAAAAAGGCACTTTTTTCACCCTCTTTCATCCTAGATTCGACTCTGCTTGAAAGTAATCAATAAGTACAGCTAATTTCAACCAATAATTTATATAATAATGAATAAAATGAAGAAGGATTACAAAATGATGGAAGGAACTAGAACTTTCTACAAGATGGCAAAAGACTCCTTGTTTGCGTTTTACCTTAGCCCATAGGGTGTGCGTACGAAATGTCAATACGTACCCGACGTCCGTAATTATCCCGAACTTAGTTTCCTTCTACCAGTTCTTTCATTTTAATAAGTTAAATTAGCAGGGTATAAAGTTCGCGATAAGCAGGTTTTTCTGGAAAAAACGAACAAGTTTGACGCTTCGTAGCTAGTTGATAATGTAACTGGCCTTTTTTTTTGTAGGTGAACTTATGCTGAACAACTCTTGTTTGAAATGTTTTTTGATTAAATGCATGTTTCCTAAATAAAGATATCCCACTTTCAGCAGATTTTTTCATGAAATACCGAAAAAGTCACAGGTTTGACGCTTCTTAAGTCCGTTATCTTTAGTTTTAGTTTAAAATGTAAGTGAACTTTTTTTTTAGGTGATTTGAAGTTGAAACTAATTTCGATTTTTGAATCATCATATTCCTATTCAACGCAAGAGGTCGCCAAAAGCAGCTTTTTCTTGAAATACCGAAAATTTCAGAGGTTTGACGCTGCGTTGAACAGTTACCGTCGGTTTTACCTCAAAATGTAACTGGACCTTTTTTGTAGGTGATCTTGAGCTGAACATATTTAGTTCGAAACTTTTTTGATAAAATGCTTATTTCTAGAAAAAAATAACACCCACTTACAGCAGATTTTATCTTGAAATACAGAAAAATTCACATGTTTGACGCTTTGTAGGTCCGTTTTCGTTGATTTTAGCTTAAAATGGAACTGAATCTTTTTTTTTAATTTTAATTTTAAGGGAAACAGTATTTGTTTGATTTTTTTCCGATTACATGCGTATTTCCATAAAAAAATTAGAAAAACATTTAAAAAATGCTTTTATTAAAGTTTTTTTTTTTTGCGACAATCATAATAAAGCTACCGATTTCGATTTCCAGATTATGATATTCGTAATCTACGCAAAAAAACATCAATGAGGACTTTTCCGCAGAAGTGAGCCAATTCACTTAAAAATCAGGGGCTAGCTGTTAGACTGTCTAAGGGTACCTAGGTATTAAGATACCTACCTACTAAATCCGTTACCCTCCTTGTGGCTTCGCCGTATTCGGGTAATAAAGGTGCTAAGTAGCCAGCACATCTCTAGTAATGTTAATTTAGCCATTATTGGGGATCGGTAAATTCAACGTAAACAAAGTTAAAAAACCATTACGTTTTTTAAATTTATATACTGCTAGCGTTTCTTTCGAATATTTGACTTGATTTTTGTTGACTTTGAATTAGTTTTCATGCTATTAGGTTTTAAAAAAATTGTATTCGAGTCGACGATAAAAACTTTCCAGAATTAAACATATCATATACTTCTTAATAATTATTGTATCCATTTAGTGAAATTAAGAAAAATCCTAATTTGATTCATATAGAAAGAACTTTTTAAACAATTACACAGGTCTGCAATATAGTAATTGTTTCAAATTTTGTTATTTTTCGTGCTGATTACGGGAAAAATAATGAAAACCAATCCTTCACCTTTAGTTTACCTTCAAATCACACATTTAGTTTAAACATTTATATTAGGGATTGATCCTTCTATCCTTTTTTTTTTCGCACAAGAGTGTGGCCTATTTTTTTAATTCCGGAATGATGGGAAACTTCAATATCAAATATAAACCAGATGATAGACGACTCTTCATTGATTCCTCTAAAAGAAGCCTGAAAGCGACCATTCTTCGTAATGGCAACCGAGGCCACGGAAGCATGGAGGAGAGTCACACTTTTTCCAAAATGGATTCTTATATATCAATATGTTCATACGATTCAGTAGAATAAGATAGTAAAAAAAAACAACCGGAAATGAGAATGGTCAGCTTGTTAAAAGCGTTTGAAGAATACCAATAGATTGAAGAAAGGTGGAGCTCCTAACTCTATCTTTAAAATTTGATTTTCTAGAAATGCATTACGTCTGACTCTGCCCCTATCTTCTGCGGACTCTTCATATGATTATGTACCTGTCGGACTTTCGCTTCATTTGAAATTATTCTATGATAATCTTGAGTTGGTCCTAAGGAAGCTTGGTTATTGCAATCATAGGTGGGCGATTTGAGATAGTTTGAAGTTGATTTCTGTGTTACGAGGCCAACAAAAGTTTGTACCTGTACAAACTTCCCATGCTACCTGTGTGGATGGTATAGTCTTGACCGAAAAAAAACATTGCAATAAAAAAGAATGGTCATTAAGAAAGGCCATCATCTCTGAAGTTAGAATGTTGAGAAGATTTTAGTGGATCTTAAAAAGATCTTAGTTACCAGTTCTTCACACGAAGTTGGTCTCATGAAACGATTAGTCTTTGCGTTACCCAAAGAAGGAGAGTGCTTTATATTTTTTCTTGAACGGTATCCGGATTTAT
This sequence comes from Rhaphigaster nebulosa, assembly GCA_948150685.1. Classification (NCBI taxonomy): domain Eukaryota; kingdom Metazoa; phylum Arthropoda; class Insecta; order Hemiptera; family Pentatomidae; genus Rhaphigaster; species Rhaphigaster nebulosa. Next base: position 18,212,412 of record OX411308.1, read on the forward strand.
CTGAGGCAATGCGTAAACAAGATATATTTTTTGGGTCTAACTTAGAAAACTTTGAGTCCAAAATGGAAAATAAAGCCTGGAAGTCTTTTAAACTTATGACAACCGGCTTTCTTGGCAACAAAATGGACCCAAACTAGAAGGCATTTGTTGCTAATTTCTTGAAGAACTACAAATTGCTGGGCTACAACACGATACTATAAGTTCATTTCCTTCACTCGCCCCTTGATTGTTTTGTTGACTATCTTGGAGCTGAGAGTGGGTAGTAAGGAGGCCGTTTTAATCAAGACATCAAAGAAATGGAATGAAGATATTAAGGAAGATCGTATATTAACATGATAGCAACTGCTGTTGTATGTAAAGAAGAGGAAATTCTAAAGCTCACAACAGGAAAAGTAACACAAGAGGGTTTAATGGAATGCGAAATTGATTCTATAACCATGTTATCACTTCTTTACGAGGGTTATCTAAACCTATATTTATTTATTTATTATGTAGTTGACAATGGTAAATTTAAAACAAGCGTGTATAAAAATTGAATTTTCTTTAATTTTTTTCTTCATTTTGTAGATAAACTTAAAGTGGTAGAAAAAAAAATGTAATTTTTGAAATCAGCTCTGAAAACCAAATAAAAAGTTGTGTAGACCTGTGGTATTTGAAGTGCTCTGAAGAGCGAATCCGCCCTGCCACTTGTTTGAAGGCTGGCATTATTTTATATATGATGTGCATATATGGTATATATATATGGAGAGAGAGAGGGAAAGAGCTTGTTCAAATACTGAAAAATAAGTTTTTGTGACGTGGCGGATTCGTCCTTCTTGTATTTATTCGCCTCATTTATTGTAACTGAGGTGTCCTTTCTTTAATTATCTGATATGTTTTTTGTTTTGTTTTTTGGCGATCTTTGCTGTAGTAGTATCGTTTATATGGGATTATAAAAAAATTAAATTATATAACGTAATTATTAGGGACCTGGACATGAAGAAATATTAAATGATATAGTGACTGGGAGAGAGTGAGGGTTGTGTTGGTTGGTATAAATAGCTTGAGGGGTGAGAAGTCGATTGGGTTTAACATCGATTACCTCGCGTGCGGCCTCGCCCTTTTCTACTGCACCACCGACCACAAAATCACAGCTTACCTCACTTATACACAATTCACTTCATAGCTGAGGCTCTTCTAACATTACTATACCATTCGAGCATGTTAAGTCTTTATCAGGCCATGACAGGTATTTTTGTTTTGTTTTATAGAATCTCAATTCATTGCTATATTTTATCTTAAGCTAAGTGTTCTTGTTGTGGTTGTTATGTTAATAATAATTCGGTTTTGATAGCTGCAGATCTGAAGATGGAACATCACTTCCAAGCGGCCCTGGATCCAAGAAAGCAGGAACTTCTCGAGGCCAGATTCCTAGGTGCACGGGTGAGTTAGTTTTCGTAAATGCAAATGTATATAGTTCTGTCATTATAACAGTTTAATAATAACCGCTGTAGTTATAGTAAAGGTTATACAATCACGGCCCCATTTCATAAGGAAGTACAAAAGTACAAGTATACTTAAAAATGGTAAAAATACTAATGGAAAGATTTGTTTTTAGAGGTTTCAGGTTACTTATCGTCTTTAGTCATAGGCTTAGTAAGTCTTAGGCTAACTTGTATTTTTACTTATGTACTTTATTATGAAACAGAGGGTGTCATTATATCAAAAAGTATATTAAAAATAAAGTGAATAAAATTATTATTAGCTAATAATAAAGTATCTCCGACTTTGCCTAAAGGCAAAGGTGTTATGGGGATTAACAGAAGATTATGCAAACCAACCTATTCACATGCTACTGTTCCGGCCATTCGGCTCTTAATTTCGGTTTAAACTATTTTCATTTTAAAAATACATTATTTATATAAATGCACAAATGTGTGGCGCTTCTCGCAAGAACCTGATGGGATTCAAACACAGACTTCCAAAGTCAACCCAAGCAAAACTATCTCCCAAACACGTTTGGTTTGTCAACTTTTGGCAAAGGTGTGAATGCATCTTGGATAGACTTCTTCCTCTACATAACTTCCTAGTCAAATATACGATTTGATTTATTTTTTTTATTATTATTATCATTTTTTTTGTATTGAATTTTGATTTCCTTTAAGTTTTTTCAGTAGCGTGCTCTAATTCATGAGTTGATTTTTATTTCAATAACAAAAGGTTCTCCGTTAATTTGTTGGCCTATAATACTACTTACTGCTTGATATTCAATACCTTATATACAATTTAAATAAACGGTATAAAAATTTACTTAATTTTGTTCAACTTTATTGCATTGGTGAAAATGTTGCTTGTTTGTTTTTGTTAAAGTGCGTAAAACCCTTTGGTCATCAGCGCCTAAGTTTTTTTTTTTTTGAATTATGAAGGTTTGGAAATAGTGATAAACCCTATAAAATATATATTCGAAAAATATATTAATTAATAATATTGATAATAATGCTTTAGTCTATGAAATTGTAAGACAATCTCATGGTCTCAAGTTGATTAAGATTTTTATTATCTCTATAGAAAATAAAATGAACAATATATGTTCAATGTATACTTCCATATCTTTATAATCTAATTTGATCAATAAAAATAATTTCGTCTAAGGAAAATCCCAAAGGATAAAAAAGTAGACCTTAGGGAGTAATATTCACTTTCATTCACAAAATATCAAATTTCCATGACCCTGATAATTGTCTAGATTTCTTTTTAATTTTATGACCGCTAGCAATATTTTCGTTATAATAATTATTGTCAATATAAATTATAACTGTTATTATTCTCAGATATTGAGTCTGATCGTATTTTGACAAATTAATCTTATTTACTTCTTTTTAGGTATTTATGTATTTTATCTTAGATTTTTTTTTTCAAATGTTTAGTATGTTTTTACTTTCTAAAAATATATCGTAATCATAGATTTTTTCTCAGTGAAGTTACTGTTTTACCGTTCTCTTATATTATTTACCCAACAGTATGAAGACGTTGATTGATTAGCTGTCTATTATTTTGTACTTTGTATATACATTAATACCTTAAAAAATTAAAGATATAGAATTGTATAATTTCAAAAATAGGTCTATTTAATAAAGCTATCATCTATGGTCATCATGCTGACTGCCAGTAGTCGGTGGATTTGTTTGATAAGATTTCGTATCTGTGTAATTATTAAATTGTTATTTTTTATTAAACCACATCGACGCCCTTTTAGTAATTATGTTATAGCCCTCAAAGCTCTAAATATTTTTCTGCCAATTTTTATTTTATTATTTCTCTCTAATCACACTAATGTTTTTAATCTACCCAGTGTCTGCTTCCTACCATTTGAACTTTTCTCCTTTTTATTATCATTTCATTTATAATCTGTCACTTATTATTTATTCTATATTTCGTTGTCATGTTTACGTCTTGATAATGTGTATGTATATTTTTGTTTCTCTATATTTTTTTAAAAATATTGTGTTTCGTAATTAAACTCTGTAGTACATTAGTCAAATTTGGAAAAGGATACTTCATAATGTGGTACAACTCAAGTCCTGATAAAACGCATATTCAGATTATTTGGTCCAACTCACACAAATTCTCGAAGTCAGTAGGTGCACAGAATCTCTCTCCCCCCTCTTATACTATGTTCTATTTATAGATATAGATGGTGTAATTCTATTTGAAGATGCCAATAATAGGTTTCTCAACTTGTATCCCGTAGTTCTATGCTTCAGAATCCAATTCATCGTCTCTTGCCCCTCTATTCTATGAATCGGTAATCTATGTTGATATTTAGCGATATTTTAAAGATAGAAATAAATTAATCAATATTAAAAATAAATGATTCAGTAATGGCTATTTTTATGTTCCGTTTTACTCTCAAGTTTTATCTGTATCGTCATTATCATTATTGCTGATAAGGCGTTTTATGCACAATTAGTTCTTTGATATATAACCAGATTCTAATATTTTAGTGTTTAGTGATTGACCACTTTGTTGGTGGGACCCTATGCAAATAGTTTTAGCCTTTATATGCGTAGTATTATTTTATTTTGGGCATTGTGGTCAGCCGCTGTGTGGTAATAAATCTTTTTGTGTGCTGATTTGGAGAATTAATAGAATCATGAAACATCATAAACTGATTTTCTTCTGTTTTTTCAGTGAATCTCTTAGGAACACCGCGCTTTTGAGACAGGAGGCTCTTCGAAATAACTGGATTTTTCGAACGAACCGGTTGTTGGCCATGACTGGTGCCTAAGCTTCCAATCTAGGTGCATTATCTATTCCTCTGATCAATAATAATAGCATGAATTCTTGTGTTATCTATCTTTGTCTCAGGATTTTAGTTTAGTCGTAAGGCTAATCAGAAAAAGGAAAAATCCAAACAAAAGGCTGTTATGCTTTAAGTCAAGTTCTATTATCAAGTATTTTTTCGTTATCCCGAGAACTTCAATTCTAACTGAAGACCATCGATCATTTTTAGTAGTTTTATTTTCCATTGGCCATTCGACTACTGTCATCTGAACTGATAAATGGTCGAGCAGGCTACAAATATATAACCTAAAAGGCTCCAGACTTTATAAATGTTTATCAAAATTGATGTGACATAATAATAGTTGGACGGCGGCAGATCTCTGTGATTTGGACTGAGGTTGGGATTGAGCGAGGACGGACAGTGGGACTGAGTATTAGTGCCGCCCTATCCGGTCTCATTGTTTTCACTTTTACCAGAGCGGGGCGTTGCCCCTCGCCGCGGCCATCTTGCTCGGCAGGTCCCACACGGTGGAATGTTATGTACCGATTGGCAACGCTGGCAGCCTCACTAAGTCGAAGGCTATTTGAGAGTTGACCAGATGCCGTCTCAGCCTTTGTTTTTGAGAGGTGCCTCATTTCTGCCGCAGCGAGGATACCCCCTAAGCTTGCTCACTATGTGGAATGTTGTGGCTCTAGCTTTGGCTTATAAGGCACGAACGTCTGTTGGCGGTTCTTCACCCCGGGCAAGGTCACGTGGCCTCTGAAGTCACTATTGGTGCTCTAATCGCCGCCTAGATGGATTTTTCCACTTGTGCCTCCGTCTTCCAGAGATAGATCTCCATGCTTTCCTATTTATCTCACCTGCCCTAATTTATTTCCGTAAATAATAATTGAATTATTTTTTAAGGGCACAAAAGAAGGTACTTACAACAAAATAATAGGTACTTACAACATCAATCCTGCGGGGACATAGACTGTTTACTGGCTTGTGACTTGGCCGCGCCGTAAACCTGAACCGCCTTGCAATCCTCTTCTTAACTTCCTATTATTATATAGGTACTCTACATCCGGACCAGACCGATATTTTTTGTTTTCCTCTCAGTAAGAAACGTTTGGCCCATTACTCAAATTATGGGGTTGTTGTGAATTAATTATCTCCTATATTTAAGCATTCGTGTTCCCTCCACATCCCTTGCAATTCTGTTTGTATTTGAAACATGAAGATACGAAAACGATACTGTATGCGGGTATCATGAATTAAAATCCGCTGGGTCTTAAAACTAAATTCGTCTTGCCGTTGAAGTAATATAAATTAAACATTTACTCTTTTTGTAAATCAACATCAATAAAAATGTGTTTTACGCGTTTCCTATTTTATTATTGATGATAATTTTGTTCTCTACTTTATTCTGTCATACATAGGAGCAATTTTGGTCTATCATCTTAGAATCAAAATAAATTCTAAATTTATACATTTACTTATTCCGACTAATTTGTCTCGAATACGTTGTAGACATTTAAAGAATGATTCGAAATTATGAAAATCTTACGTTGTATCTACCCAACTGGTTGCTTATGAGTTATTGGACGCTCCGTACGTTGCTGATATCTGAATTTTAGTCAAACTCATCAAAACAGAAGTGTTCGTGTTTTAGAATAAAAATGTTTGTACTGTTAATAACTAATTAAAGAATGATGATAATAATAATAAGTGTATAAATTAGTTGACATCCGCAGGATTGCATTGAAGGATCAATCTAATAATGGATTGATAAATTATTTGCTACTTCGATAAGTTTGTTTTTATTGAAACTAGTTTCGAATGTTATACATTCATCTTCAGTTCTAAAAACACTCAAAAATTCGAATATAAGCAATACAGTTTGGTATTATTATACATATTAAATGTAATATAAATTAGTATAATAAAACATTTATGAATTATGAATTTAATTGAGACAAGAAATCAAATACATGTTGGTACTCACCAAGGTTTAAGTAGATTATATGAAATACAAAAGTTTGAATTTTGTATTAATTATTTTTTAATGTTTGTGTGTTTTTAGAACTGAAGATGAATCTATAACATTTGAAACTAATTTTCAATAAAAACAAAATTATAGAAGTGGCAAATAATTTATCAATCCCTAATTAGATTGATCCTTCTATAGCGTCATGCGGACGTCAACGAAAAAAAAAATCTACATTATTATTGTATTTTGTCAACTGTTCGAAAATTATTTTTGTGATATTCAATCCAATTATGAATTTAGTTTTCAAACTCTTCTAGATCAATCCCTATATAAATAATAATTTATCAATCCCTAATTAGTGTATAAATTATTCCTCTGTTGCGTACGTTTTTATGTTATATGTATAACATAATTCATATTATTTTTTGCTTCCATAAAGTATTTTAACTCGACCTAAAAGTCTTTCTGTTTACTTTCAAATTCAACCTTTGAAGTCAGTGTCTATAATGAGGCCATCAGAATACAGCATATAGTATCTCACATCGACAGTCTAAAAAAAATACACCACATCATGAGGGACAGTACGTAACTCAGGAGACATCTAAACACATCTGAAAGAAAAATGGAGGTTACATAACCGCTGAGATTGTTTAAACCATATTGCACCAAGTTTCCTGTTTTATTGATTGATATATCCTTTTAGGAAACATATTTTCAGCATCATGAGAATCAATACCCAGATATAATGTGTACTAGACTTCGTATGCTAGTATTTATAATTTTAGGAGTATGGTGCAACTCGTTGTGAATTGATGGAGATGGGTAATGTTATCCCGTAGAACGGAATCCAAAGGTTGAAGGATCGGTGGTGGGATGCACATGGTCGGGCCTAGCTCTCATTGTAAGAGTAGAAGCGGCAACATGGCTAGTTACCCCACCTTATTTGCCGTTGTGAACAGCCGAGTAACTGGTCACTTGCCAAACGAACAGGCATCCTCTTTTCTTCCATGATACTTTGTCCTTCAATGACTCCGTTGGTGTGGGATTTTAACTTGCTAGCCTCAAAACTTGTTGGTCCCATTATAAGAAAGAAATCTTGGTCGGTCCTGGTACTATCGCAAGGTGGATCTGTACTTCTCCTTTCCTAGACTTGTCATACTTGTCATAGCTTCTAATAGGTTATGAAACTGTCTGATGGTGGTTTCCTCTGAAAACACTAATTTTTTAAAATCTATTTATAAGGATAGCCCATTTTACGTTGAAACAATATTTTATTTTCAAGTTATTTATGTGAGTTGAAAATGCACAGTTTCATTGTATTAGTAAGCGTTTTCCCAATGGTGGGTACTGAGGCGGTGAAACGGACCTGCCGTAACAAATGCAATGTTTTCGAAATCCTGCAGTTCAAGGAACTCGTACATCTCTCAGCTGCTTGAAAAACGATTGGGCTGTTATTTTATTTTGTTGAGGTTCTCAGATCAGCGAGTGTTACTTTTTTAAAGTTTATAAATTGAAATCAAATTAGACCACCTCCCCTCTTCCATCGCCAGAGAGGCTAATATTAAACTTTATTTACATTTTCGGTGTTTCTCCACGCCCATTCATTGAAGTATAGTTTGCTAATTTATCTCATTGTTTCGATTAATCTTGAAAAATCCATCCTAATCAATACACTTTCGAAGGAAACGGGGACAACATTTTATCAAAATTATAATGAACGTGATTATGAGTATCATTAATCATTAATGTTAATCGTATGATTACTTATCAGGGATCGAGATATAGAATATATCCCGTTTTTCTGAATTTAATTCCTCCCTCCCCCCTTCCCCCCATGCTGATGGTATTAATAAGAAGGTTGGTAAGGTAGGTCGTGAAAAAAGGAAATTGTATTGAGTAACTTTCAAATTTAATTAACTGACTCTTAAAATCTAATTTATGCGAATAAATATGTTTTCGGAAAAAATATCGAGGCGTTGATGTTGAAAAGGTGGTAGGTACAAACAATTAAATTTTACAGGTGGGATGAAGAACTATCAGGCTTACTTTTCTGAAAAAAACATATATTTACTCTTTTACTAAATTAGTGTCTTCTTTCTCACTTGATAATAGTATTTTCAGAAATGTTGGACTTATCTCCTTTTCAACGGCATCAAATCTGATACAGAGATATTGGCAATTATAATTCAATACATCATTTTACCGATATACCTACAAAGGAGCGAAACTTGTACTATTAAATTAATATATTATTTTTGTTTGAGTGAATTTTTATTATATGTTTTCTTCCGTTATAGGATTGCTATGCAAAGATTTAAGTTTAGAATAGTTTGAAGTCAGTTTTTAGATATTTCAAGTTTAACAGTTAATATGTTTATTTGTAATGTGAGGTTTTGAATAAAGAGAACTACTGGTAATAGTGGCGTTGAACGTTGAAGGATGATTGTACTTTCGTTTTCCGGTTACATTTACAGTTATCAGTTGTCCTGCGTCTAATTATGATTATCAAATTGTTCTGTTTTCTGTTTTAAAAACTTGAATAACACCAACCTGATAAGTGTAATAATAACAGTGTACCAGGACCCAAAAGATATTGTCAGACTGAACGGACGTACATCAAAACCTTTTAGGTTTTATTAGGGTGTTATACAGGAATTTTCATGGACGAAATATGGAAGGTCTGCAAAAGGAGAGCACCGAGAGCCATAGTAGGATATTGGAACCTCATACCAGTTCTTATGTATGCAGAAGATGTATTAGTAGCAGATACCCTCCAGAAACTACAGATTGCAATAACGTAATGGAGTGAAGAACTTCAGTTGAGAGGAATGACTATAAATGCTGAGAAAAGCAAAGCAAGCTATGGTGTGGTTGGAAATGAGGGAACAGTAACTTGTAATGCGGTACCACTTCAATTTGTGGATGCCTACGAGTGCTTGGAAACAATTATTTCCAGAGATGGGAAAGTAGACCATGAGGTACTTAAGCAGCCAGCTTTGGCTTCTTCTATTCAAAACTGTATTTCTACCAGTTTTGCTTTGTGGTGCGAAGAGTTGGATCGGCATGCTAGCAAAGTGACAGCAACGGAGATGAGATTCCTGAGAAGGATCAAGGGGGAAACCCGAAGGGACGGACCGAATTCGCAATGAAAGAATCCGGGAGAATCTAGGTATCTCACCAGTTGGAGAGATATTGGAGTAGCGCCAATTTAAATGGTTTGGTCACGTGAACAGAATGGGGGATGATCGAAAGATCAATTGGTTAATGGAGACCAGACCAGAAGGAAAGCTCCTGCGAGGTCGACCCAGGCAGATGCACGCGGATTATATCACCAGGCTTGGGAGAGGAATAGGCTGTTCTCTGGCTGAATTGAAGGATATGGCGAATGTTAGCGAAAATTGGAAAATATGGACCGAGGCTAAACCTTCACGCCTAATTGGACTATGGAGGTAAAGAAAGAAGAAGAAGAACACAAACAAATCTTTGACTATTCTATAAATAGCTCGAAATATCTGCCTTGACATAGAGATATTGCGACCTACTTTGACTCCTTTTATATTAAGAAGTTAGACGAAGAAGATACCTTACTTTTAGAAATAATGTTTTTTTTAAAAAATCGCTTACACTGATTCTTCGAGTTATAAAGGTAATAATTTTTTTTTTTACTTTAGTAAAATTTCTTTGGAAATAATTTCTTTTAGTTTTCTCAAGGAATCGGGACAGTAAAATCGTCTTCAAAGCATTCTATTTTTAATTAAAATATTTTACCTCTTCATTCCTAACCCTTCAAAAGAAACAGTAGTTAAACTTTTCGTTTCCCCTTCCCTTCCTTGATTATGAATGTAATCATTCCTTCTTCTTTATTTACAATAATAACTATAGAAATTACAGCAGTTTAACTATAACGATTATGTATTCGATGTCTGGATTATGATACCCACAACTAGGTGTATTCCTTGGTATGTTAGTATATCTCCTGCGAACCACAATTTATAAAGATGTTATGATGACTTGATGTTATCCTCGAACCTACGCCTCGGTCTATTACCGGCCCTTCCTCTACTAATCCAATTTTCATTATCTTTTTATTGATTCGTTTAGTCTCCAACTTAGTAATTCTCCATACACTGAATTAAGTCTCCGCAACTATCTATCTATTATATTTTCTGTATAAGCTATTCCCACGTTGTGTTTCTGTTTTTTTCTTCTACGATTTTTTGCAATGCTGAACAATAATCCACAATTAACACTTTTAAAATTAAATTCAAATGGTCAACAATTGCTTTGTGTCCTACTTTCTTGTCTGATATCAGAAAAGAAGAAGAAATATTGAACGTAGTATATTTCTTAGCTTGAAATTAAAAGTTTGGTCATTCTAAAATAAACTGTCACTTGGGCTGTCCTGAGATTTCTAGAAGCTTGGCATATTTCATTTTTCTCCCTTTTTTTTTTTTTAAACCTCTCAATCAATCAGCATTCAGTTCGTCTGCTGAGATATTTAATATTTAGAAATAAAAGGTTTCTTGTGAAAAGTCCGTGCGAGTTAGATTCTGTCCTAAGTGAATTTCGAAAGTTTTTACTAAATATTTTAAATGCAAAAAGTATATTTTGATTAATGGAGGTCCATCGCACATTGGAAACTAGTCCTACTTGCTAATAAGGAAAAAAAGAAAACGGAAAAATAAAGAAAACAATTTTTTAGTGAGTAGCTCTCATAACATATATAAGGTTTTCAATTTTTTAAATGACCTAGAAAATCGAAAAATCATAAATCTCCCAGACTATGTCAGTTCTTGCACTTTTTGATATTGATATAACACTTATATAGGGCCCAAGGCCAGTTTCGATTAACGTGAATATTTTGATTAATTTTTTTCGGGATTTCGAAAGTTAAATTCATTTTAAAGAAAGTTAAACTTTTATAATCTAGAACTTTATTACAAAACGTTCCTTTGAACTTTTATTGTAATTTTTTTTTTTCTTCGAAACTGTTATAAAAGGAACTTTTTGTAAAAGTTACATAAAAGATGCAAGCACTGGTGTATTCGACAAATATTGAAAATGTTAGGCGTGTTAGAGGTGTGAATCTCTATGAAAATATCGATATATATCTTATCGATAGTTTTCGAATATATCGCAAAAATATCGAAATATCTACTACAGAAATATATCGATATATCGAAATACTATACAAGAAATATGTCGAAATATCAATAAAATAAATATATGGACATTTTTGTCCGATAGTTTTAACTCAATAGATTGTAATGCGAGTATATGTGTATTAAATTGATTAAATTTGTGTATTCTTAGTAATGAGTATTTTTATAATAAATTTTAATATGTACGTACTTTGGTAGGTTAATATGTACCTACTTTTAATATTGATTTTCTTCCGTCCTTTTTTTTTTTTTGTTTTATGTTTGACAAATTTAATTTTTTTCTTCATTTCCCAGTAGGCATTTGAAGAAATGAATATACACAGCGATTGCTGGGAGTATTGACATACCCGGATCTGATCAGGGGGTTAGTCGCGTTTGGTATACACTCGCAAATTTGCGAATGATTCAGGCTGTTCCTTAGTTCAACCGAGAAGTATTTGAGATAAAGTCAATGCATCCGTTTTCTGAAAATTATTTCTAAAAAATCGCAACAATTATTATTGGACATCTGATTTGGATAAGTTGGGCTGATTTTTAACAATTATTTGATAAGGGAAAATTCAGGTTTTTTAGAAAATTAAATAACCTTTAGATGTGAAATCTGTCAAAAATATTTATCAGCACCATTGAAAACCTCAACTTATAAATTATTAACAACCTTTTCGATTCTTTCAAGCAATTAGCTTTAAAGTGACTTGATTATCACGATATTAATCATGAACTATTCATTTGAGATCATTTAGTTCTTGATTAATTCTGTGCTGCTACAGTAAATGGGTATAAGCAATTTTTTTGTGTCAATGGGTATAAGTTATACTTTGTTCTTTTTAATGAACTTTACCTTCGAGAAAAATACTGTTATTCACTGAAACAGTGTTTACATGGAATGTGAATTCTGTTCCATTGACTTATTTCCCAAACACCACAGATTTTCTGCTATTGAATTGAATAATTTGCGCTTTATCATTTATCGTTACCGACTTGATCGGAGTTCAGCAATAGTACCTAATAAAAAAAATAAATATTCTAAGTTAGGCACTAAAATTATTTCAATTTTTTTTTTTTTTATAGGAAGACATTATTATAATAAAGGTATTATCAAGAAGTAGTTGAAATATATAATTTAGTTTAGCTAATATACTTTTTATTCTGATGTATGATATAAAATGCTTATATATAATTATATAAAGTGCTTTAAACGTTTTTTATGGTACTTGAAGTAAAATCGTATTACCATTTAATAAGTTATTACCAAAGAAATTGTTTAATGCTTTATCGCTTTAACTTTTTAAAGAACGAGGTGCCTTCTTAACATGATCTAATTTAGAATTGAAGAAATACTATCCTATCCTATTATATTACTCTATGTAAGTGGAATTTAATATCTTTTTATTTTTCAGGTGAGTGTTTTTCATCCAGCTATTCGCTATTCCGTAAGTAACTTATTGCAATATTAGCGTTAAGTAATATTCTAATTTTATGTTATATAATTCATTTTTATACTAGCTTGCTATAATATTGTACGATTGCGAGTGTCAATATTGTAGTAAATGGATATTTGAATTGATACAAACTGATCTACAAGCAGGTGATGCATTTTGAAAAAATCACTTGTAAAAAATGTTTTTACTTCCGACTATATCCTTAAAAAAATTTATATAATTTTTCTAAATATGGGGTAAAAATTGAAATAGATAAATTGATAAAATTTGATTATTCCTGCGCCTTCTTATATGCATGTTACTCTTGGGTTTAAACTAAATTAAAAAAATATATATGTATTTTTTACGCAACGAAACATCTATTTTTTTGTATTAAATTATCATTCCAAAGATTTTCGAAATTTCAAGATAGAGGTGAGGCCCCACACCACCTCCTTCGACAGATATAATAAAACTGGTAAAATTTGAACTTAAGAATTAAACAGAAAAACCTTAAAATTTTTCTGTGATGAAATGGATCAATAAATTGTTGTAGTCCAATATACTTTAAAGTTGGGATTATACAAAAAATAATAAAATAAAAATCGTGAAAAAATGCAATATTTGTTTATGCAACATTATATTTATTTTATACTTCTTTTTTTTTTTTTTTTTACAATTTTCTATAGAAATTTGTAATTTCTAGGACATTCCTGTTTTACCTAAAAATAAAACATTGAATTTTCGTCGAAATCAATTCAATTTTTATTGGAATTTGAGAGGGGGTGGTCTAATATTTTGAGACAATGTTTCGAAAAAATTTTGTCAGTTTTATTTTATATATTTTAAAAAATATCCACTTTCATAAATGGTGCAATATTTTTTATTTAGTTAAAGGATTTTTTCCTATGTTGAATCGTACCATAAGAAAATTTTGAGCCGAGAATTGAGGTAAAGATCTTATGGATGACGTACGCAACAAATTTAAAAATAAAAATGAATAATTCCTGTTTTTTTTTCTCTTTTTAATCTTGGCGAGGAGTCAACAATAAGACAGCAAAAATTTATAAATTTAATTTGCATTCCAAAACAAACTAAATCACAAATGTTGCTTGTTGATTTTACTCGGATTATATTATTCTAAAATATATTGTTTATTATCGCCTTCTTATACTTTCTTTTTACTTTTTAGAGGATTAGTTCATTCTCGGCTTTGAACAACCCTACTTATCACTGGATATTAATGGTAAAGTTCGTGGAGAAGTTCTTATATGTTGGGGAGAAGGGGAGAGGGTATAATAAACGACGATATCAATGAAGGAACGATTCTTCTTTTAAGTCAGGGAATCTTTAACGTGCAAATTTTGTGACTTGCCCTGAAAAGAAAAATACCCCTTATTATAGATAGTTGAAGTAAAAACGACATAAAAATTACATGGGAAAAATCATGAATTCGCTACACACTTAACACATCATAACTATAGATATTTTAAAAGTAAACTTTCGATAGTTTCCTTTTGCTTTAATAAATGCTTCAAACCTTCTTAGAAAACTTCTTATATGAATAGTCATAACATTTAATGCAATTTTCATCTTTGTCTCCTCTAAAGCTTAAGTCTTAGCTTCTGTATGTTTTCGAGGGTCTTAACTATTATTCTCACAGCTATTCATTTATTCATTAGTTCGTTCCAGTTATGTTGCAAATATGTCACAGTAATCGGGTATCTTAAACTTAATTTCTGTTACATTGCTTCTGAGAATTCTAAATGGTTGAATTTGGCTCATAGGTGATACTCTACCCAAAGTAAGACTCAGAAACAAAGTTAATTGGTTTAGAGCAATGTATGTACCAGATTATCCAGGAAATAAATTGAATTCTGGGTTTCAAAACCTGGTATAAAACAGCCCAATCTTTTTATCTATTCATCAAAGGAACAGGCTAAATTTTACCTGACAAAGAATGAGTTGAGAACAATAACGATTCTCTTCACAGGATTGAAGAAGATGAAATTATTGGAAGATTTCCTCTACCTTCTGTGTCATGAGGATGAAGAAAGGTCCGGAGCACATTCTATCTCAGTATGAGGCCCTTTTCTTCTACAGACTGCTGCACCTAAAGCAGATCCAAGTGTTGCCAAAAGGTCTTACACCTGAAGACCTAGTCAAATCCCAAGAACCTAATGTACTTCATAAGAAGTAAACGATTCCAATGGTATCTTTAGGGGAATATAGTGGTTCTCACAAAACTCCCATCCGCGTGAGTCTTGATGAAGAAGGAAGGGCTTCACATCTCTCACTATCATAATAATAAATAATGGCTCTTAGAGTTTAAATTAGGTCAGCTACTTTAAAAAGTATTATAGATTTCCTGAAATGATCCTACGGCACAGGAGATCATTTCCTTGCCTAGGCGAGTTATCTGTTGGAACTGGTTCAATGATGTGAAGTGGAATATCTGCGCAAGAAAAGGAATGGCTCCGTGTCTTCAATAGACTCGCCGAATGCGGATTTGTGCATAAATGACAATTACCCAATGAAATATTTCTGGGTCTAATTTAAAATATATGTGAAGAAAAATTACTCCTGAGAATTTTTCTGGAGCTGAGGAAAGCTTGGAAGAATATCACGTATATCGATCTATCGAAATTTAACATAAATGCGTCTAGAAGGCTTTGAGATGTGATTTTTATTTTAACCTACAAAAATGTACAATTGAATTTTTCAAAGTGCATCACTTTTTTTTTAAGGAACAGTCAATTCTCGAGTTACGACCGTGTTTCTTTCATCCACCTCGGACGTAAATCGAATTGGCCGTATGTCGGACAAAAACTATAACACCAAAGTATTTACGTAAAAATATTTTATTTGTTTGCTAAATGTATAAAGAATTGGTTACATTATATGTTATATTTGGATGTAATATTTATTTTAGGATATCTTTATCTTTGTTACTAATATCTTCTTATTAGGGATTGATAAATTATTTGTCACTTCTACAATTGTGTTTTTATTGAAAACTAGTTTCAAATGTTATAGATTTATCTTCGGTTCTAAAAACACACAAAAATTCAAAAATTAGCAATTTAAAATACATTTTGGTATTATTATACATATTAAATTAAATTTAATATAAATTAGTATTATAAAACATTTATGAATTAAATTAAGACAAGAGATCAAATACATGTTGGTATTCACGAAGGTTTAGGTAGGTTATGTCAAACAGAAAAGGTTACATCAGTTTGTTCTCGCTCTGAACTAGTAATGGAAATGACTGAATGACTGGAAATGAATTGTTCAGAGCGAGAACAAACCAATACAAACTTTTCTGTTTGATATAACCTACCTAAACCTTGGTGAATACCAACATGTATTTGATCTCTTGTCTTAATTTAATTCATAAATGTTTTATATTACTAATTTATATTTAATTTAATTTAATATGTATAATAATACCAAAATGTATTTTAAATTGCTAATTTTCGAATTTTGGTGTTTTTAGAACTGAAGATAAATGAATAACATTTGAAACCAGTTTTCAATAAAAACAAAATTATAGAAGTGACAAATAATCTATCAGTCCCTAATTAGATTGATCCTTCTTACTATCATGCTTTCGTCAACTAATATCTTCTTGACAACCGCCCTAAAACGCATAAATGGCATAACTGGACATTATCTGAAGAAATCCGATTACATCATCTTGTTTTACGCCAGCAGCGCGCAATTGAAGACAAAAACAAACAAAAAAGTTTTAATTTTTTTGTTGTTCGAATGGTCGTAAGTTGAGAACTAGCTGTATTTTGAAATTTCTTACATATACATATTTTAGGAAACCTTAAAACTGAAATGCTTTAGAAAAAAAAACAGCATTCTATTTCAGTCCAAAAATAACCTTTGTTTTTTTGTTGTATACTTGAATTGTTGGAGATAGGAGTTTTAGATTTGATTAGGAACAGATAAAAATGCAGCGAGAGTTGATTAGGTTTTTTCATTAGTCGAGTGATTCATAGAATTCATTTTGCCATTGAATGGAAAGTTTTTCGCTTCATTTTTTTAGAGTTCATCGTTCGATTCTCTTTGATAAAGCAAATATACTGTTGATTTTGAAATCAGTCCTTTCCATTTTCTGTCTATGGGCGACCAAAACGTCTGATTCTTTATTCTACAGTTTAATCCTTTCTTTGATTTAGTTTTTTGATTTATACTCAACGTGATCTCGTCCCGACTACTCTCTATGACATCAGAAACACTTGAATCAAGCACAAGAGGATTCTCGCAACTCCATCTATTTCAACATGAGTAAACTTTATTAGGTTGCTAGAACGCGCATGGCTTAAAACTTTGGAGTTAAAAAAAAAACATGTCAGTTCAAACTGATTTTGTTTCAAGAAACAATTTTTGTTCCCAATGACAAGGTCTTATCGAAATCTGGTGGAAAGCTTTCTCTTGACCTGATCCTGAAAGGTTGGGGTGATCATACGTTTATTCTCTTCGATATCGATTTTTTCGCATTTCCTATTTTAATGAAGTGAGGCCTCATTAGATGGAATACCTACCAAGTGGCTATTAAATGGGGACATATTACTTAATTGCCTTTTCGTCATAATTATATCGAGTAGTTCTTAAAAAAAAAAAAAAAATATATGAGTCCCATTTCTGAACTGTGGATTGAATAGCTTTGTGACTGAGAAGGGAATAGGCTAATATTTGGAGTGGAAGGGTTGAAGGCGGACCCTCAGGGTAATGTGGGTCAGAGCGTAGCCTCGCGGGGGGTGTTCTCCGGGTGCAATACCCTCAGGGTGTAGCCTCTGGAGGGGTCTCTCTCCCTCCCACCTTGTCGGCTTTCCATTTCTCCTCTCTTCATCAGCCTCCCAATCTCCTCTTTTTCCTTTGAAGGAAGAGACTTATTTTCCCCAATTGGTTTTTCCTTTTACCATTTTCTCTCAACATCTAGGCCATTTCCTAGAAACGGTATGTTGTTAATGGGCTAACCAGATTATTTGTAAATTAAATATCAAAGAAATAAATATACTTACGGTATCGATATTGTGACCTAAATATTTTCGTGTAAAGTGAAATTCACAATTGAAAATTAAAAAGTTTTACTAATTATTGCACATATTTACTTAATTATTACAGATTATTAAGTCTTCATGAATTTAAATTTTCCTAATGAATGTACTACGTATCTTAAGATTAATTATTTACAATTACACAGAAATCAATCCTTAAGGTGCCTTTATACCTGAGAGGAACTCGCCGCGGAAGTTCAAGAGAGGTCTTTGCACGGAAGAGTGAAATTTGCCCGAACCCACTTGTAATTTTAAATCTTTTTAAATAGAGAAAATTTCATGAAGGAAAAGAGAAGTAGCAGCAGCTTTATCAATTTTATGTTTGTCGAAAACGAAAAATAAACAAACAAAAAATGGGTCAACTTTTGGAACCAAAGGAGGAATCATCTAAGTGTTAAACCATTAATTAACAGGCGAATTATAACTTGAAGATGCTTTTTAATTAATGAGTTTTTGCAGATTTTCAAGCGTTGTAGTTTAATCGCTCGTAGAATTAGTGAGTCCCATAATTTTTAAAATGACACTATAAGAAGGGCGCCTAGGCCAAAGTAGCTCGCGTTTACTTTAAATTTTTTATCAATCTTTTTTAATAAAATTAGTAATCATTGATGTTGCTTGATCGACTGTGATGCTTATGATGAAATAAATAATATGGATTTTATTTATCATAAAATAAAATGCATATACATTTTATTTATTGTACAAGATGACGTTTCAGCCCAATTATGTGGGCCATCATCAGGACTGAAATTAAAATCAAAGATATAAGATATGTTCATTAGAAATACTATTAATAACAGTGAATCAGTTCAATCATATTTTCCTTAATAATTACAGGTTTCTCAGAAATTTAATAAAAGTGGGAACAGATATTACTTTTCTCATTGTAGCGTCCTTTTTAAAAATTATGGGACTCACTATTTCTAAGAAAGAGCATTCAACTTCAACACTTCAAAATCTGCAAAACCTCAAAAGTTCTGCGTGCTCAAGTTCCTACTTACGTGTTTATGTGTGGTACGTACTTACATGATTCCTCCTTTGCTTTTTAGACTTGACCCATTTTTTGGTATATTTTTCGTTTTCGATTTGTTTCTTTTTCGACTTTTACCAAATTAATAAAACTGTTGCTACTTCAAGGCTTAGCTATGTCATATAGGAACGCTGTCTGTGCCTTGAATTTTTGCTGCGAAATGAAAATTCTTGAAATAATCCAATTATGACATCACCTTTGAAAGAAGAAAAATGACTTAATTCGACTTGTATTGTATTGTTTGGTCACTTCGTCAAATGTGATTCCTATCCCCATTCGTGAATCAAGTTCAAACAAAAATATGTTTAAAAGTTTCTTGGGCCGCTGAAATCTAACCTGAGATTGAGTTCTATAAATCTATCTATTTGCATCACCAGTTCAAAAATGGGAAAGAAAATTTTTGTGACCCCATTTTTTAATTGAAGGGTTTGTAAATATATCTGACCTGAATTTGGATGCAGCGACAGCAATAATGCAAAACATGACATCTCTACCGAATTTTCCAGAAATATCGCTATTCGGTCTATTTGAAATTTTGGTTGCGATATTGAACATACTGTTTTTAATTTACCTGTTACAACTAGGAGTGTCGGTTTTGTAGAAAAAAAGAAAGAAAAAGAAGGAAAAAACGGTTAATCGGTTATTCTTGTAATTTTACCTTAATTATTAACCGATCGGTTTAACCGATGCAAGTAACTATTTTGGAAAAACCGTAAGAAAACGGATATTTTAAATAAAATAACTTTCTATCAATACATTTTTTTGATGTCACAAATAACAGCTCCAGTAATAATTTTTATGAAATTGAATGTCTTCCATTCTTTTTTTAAAGGATGAATATTTTGTTTACATTTCGAAGTAGAAGGCAGTGTTTTTGTAATATAATATAAAAAAAATATATATATTTTTACGAAATATATTTCCAGTCGTTTTTTCTTTGGTTGTTTTTCCCGATTTTTGGATTTAAAAAAAAAACAACAATGATAATCGATAGTGTAAAAAATCCGATAAAAAGAGGTTATTCGATACAAAAAAACCGATTATCGGTTACCGACCGATTTTCAACATCGCTAGTTATAATTCCAAATTATTTATCAGTGACACAGACAACTTGCATGAAATCGTATCTTTGACCAACTTTTTCACGATGGCGTTTAGCGAAATGCTTAACCTGCCTCATTGGCTTATATTTAATTTAATGCTAATATCCACGGACAGCCCTGGTGGTGATGGATAGAGAAGTGAGCAGTTCCTCGCCCAAAGGAATTATTTTCCCTACAGCATCCTTGTTTCTCAATTCGGTGATTATGAAACTCCGTGCATTGATCTATCGATTCCTTTTTGTCCTCAATGATAACATTTTCCTCAAGAACGGCTTTTGTTTCCCGTTTTTAAAGAATTGTGTACCTTTTTTTTACGTTTATCAATTAATAGAAATGTCATTTTGATTGTTAATAATACTTGAAAAGATCAATTTGAGGCCTAAAACATATTTTTGAATCGTCGTGTAGTCTACTAGTTTAACATTAATATGTCGAGGCAGATTTACAATGTTTTTTATTAAATTTTTGGGTAAAATGTTCAAATATAATTTTATGTAACACAAAGGGTGACTTTGCGACTCAATATTGATCCAATCTCAAGCTCATTCGTATAACTAAATTGGGGATAGTATATTTATTATGCTACTACTGTAGTGGCAAAACAGTCTGGTTAAAAGTTTGAGGAGTTGAGCCTTCCCTCAATCTATATATAAACTAATGGAAACAGATGATCCTCAATGCTCTATTATTAGTTTTCTACCACCTTCATTTTCGCTCTCTTCTTTTTCATTTAAGTAATTTTTTCTTCCATAATTCCTCTTCTCCTGTTTCTGTTTATTTCTTTAACGTTTGCTCTACTATCCAAAAAGTGTTGACAAGAACAATAACACCACGTATTTTTCAGGTTAAGATAAAATTAATTATGTGACAATATGTTTTATGTTTTTTACTTCCTTGTACGAAGTAAAGGAAGTATTATAATCGCGAAAATTTTCGGTTTTCAGATTTCGACGGAAATATCCATTTTGGCCATCCCTGAATCCATTTTGACTAGTTTCGTCTTGGCGTCTGTGCGTACGTTCGTATCTCGCATAACTCAAAAACAGTTGTAGAAAGTTGTAATTTTGTATTTAGGATTGCTGTAAAATCTAGTTGTGAGCCTCCCTTTTTGGTCACTTTGATTACCGGAAATGGTACTTTACATGAAGGTCATAATTGATTTACATCAAAAATTATATTAAAATACTATACAAAACTTCTCAAATTTAGTATTTATAATTTATATATTGATTTAAATATCATGCTAGATTTTGGTTTAAATTGGCAAACCGGAAGTGGTACTTTACTTGAAGGTCATATTAGACTTTCATCAAAAATTATATTAAAATATAATGTAAAACATTTCAAATTTGGTAATTAGAACTTTTATATCGATATTTAGATTTAGATTATTGTTATATAATAATATTTAAATTAAAAGAGAAATCATATATTTCGGTAATAAAAGTTACAATCGCAATTTGGTTTCAATCCAATTAAACATTTTTATTACTTGTTTTAAGCGTTTAATTGAGTGTAAAATACTAGTTCCCCTCCCCATTTGTGAGATCAAGTCTGCAGCATGAGAATAAGATACTAGTTATGTGAGTTTTTCCCCTTAAAATCTCGAAACTGTCTATTTCCAATGCTTTACCAGTGATATTGGCAGTTTTATTGTTGTCACGGAACATGAGAAATATCTTGGAAACTAGTTACCTACTAAAGGAAAACGACATATAATAACGGAATGAGACCTCCAGTTACAAGAGTATGTGTGTGTCAATAGATGAATGTCGGGACGCCGAATGTCAATCTTCGGAAACTAGTAACCAAATTGAGTATCACTTTTTGAGCCACGGATTTATAATTTAATAGGGGTACAAGGAAGTCATGTGTTGCCCACATCAGATATTTTATTTCTCCTCTTCATACGTTGAACTTAATTACTTTGAATATATTTTATGTGAGGATCCCAAAGAATTTTATGAACTTCATTTAATTAAGCTTGTATTGGAATTGAGAAGATTTAATTTAGAATTAATTGCTAACAAGTTTTGTACTCAACTAAAAATATAGGAATGTTTCTCTTTTATTTTAGTGCTGTACGATGGTGATCATGTTGTGACCAAAAAGGGAGAATTGTTGCAACAATTCCAAATACAAAATTTCAACTTTCTGCGTCTAAACTTTATTGGATTATGTGGGATACGAACATATATACAGACGTCATGACGAAACTAGTCATAGTGGATTTAGGGATTGCCAAAATGGATATTTCCGTTGAAATCTGAAAACCAAAAATTTTCGCGATTAGAATACTTCCTTTACTGCGAACAATGAAGTAAATATAAATGAACATAATTAATTTTATCAATTAATGAAAATACAGTCGACCAGCACGTATGGACGATTTCATAATAATTTACCAGGACGTGCGAAACGACTGATAAGAGATATGGCCAATGCTAAAATATCCATGAATACGAGAAGTTGACTAAAAAGTGCTGGATGAGAGATCTTCCTTATCTAACCGAGATAACTGAATCAATCCAAGAAAGAGCTGTTGCTGGGTGCTATCCTTTCCCATAATTGTCATTATTTCTTATAATTATCTGACTATGTGCTGAGTGAGTGACAACAGGTTGTTGATAGGTGAAAATTGATGTTTGAAGCAAAAAAAAGATTTTTTTTTTTCCCTCTGTATAAAATTTGAATATTTTAATTTATTTCGTATAGCATTGTCAGTTATAAACAATCGGATTTTTCGTCCTAGTTTTTGGAAAAAGGCAATCGGACGTTGATTTATCTAGTGTGTAGCCAATAATTTCAATTTTAAAGCACAGAAGGTTTTTCAATAGAAAAACCCATGTTTAGACTTCACAATTAAAGTTATGCTCTGTTTATTAATTTAGGTCCAATTTACTGATTAATAAATTGTTATTGTTTTCATTTCATTAATTTTACCCTCAAAAATGACTGATTCTGCGTTCTGAGTACTGTAGATTTACAGCTTAGATGGCTTCTAGTTACAGCCGAGTTTGTTTCATGGATACTCTTATACAATCCAGCTATAATTTTATACTCAAGCATGAGGAGATGGTGAGGGGCGTATTTTAACAAATACATTCTTTATTAAATACGTTGAAGATGGAAGTGGTTTTTGTGGCAAATATTTTTTTTTTTTTTTTTCAAAGAAATCTATTAATTTTTTCGAATGATGAGTATAGGTATATTCTGTTTCTAAAGTTTAGATCATGGTATTGATTTTTAAGCAATACCTGCTTTCCTCGAACCTTATGATTCACTGATAATGAATGCTCTTGCATGGGATTTATTCCCTATTGGATTATTTTATATGAAATGAAGTTGTTTGTGATTATTTCTTATCCCCTCGAAGATTTTATAGTGGCTGTGTGATAAGTTGAGGAGGATGACAGAGGTGAGTATTATGAAACAATAGAAAGCAGTTCCGTCCTACACTTGGCAACGCTGTCTTGGATGCCTCATTGGTCTTCTGTCTTCGGATCGTTACTCCCATCACTCTTTTCTTCATTCCCATAGCATTCTTCCTCTTGATTCTTGTCCGCTATCATTGATTTTCTCCGTTTCTCTCGCCCAAATGAAGAAGAGATAGATCCAGGTTCCTCGTAAACTATTGAAAATACGATTTCTTGAACTTGGAGGTTCTTAAATTAATATACTTTTTTTTTTTAAGTGACGTTCTCCCCATGTATTCTGAGATCGCAATTCTAAGCATAATAATTTAAGAATATTTGTAATTTTGAAGTTATATTATTATTTTTTTTTTTTAGAATATCATTGTCCACTCAATTCCGATCGAACAGGAATATTGTGTTTAAACTGATTTCCTCCGTATAGCAATGTGGTTTGTTCTGCCATGTATAAAATATTATATATTTATCACTAGAAAAACATTTTTGTTACTTTTAGAGAAGAAATGTCGTCGATAACTTGGCTAATTAATATTGCTTTGAACCAAACGTTGAGTAAAATACCATCAACTCTCACATCGAGGAAAAGTTATAATAAAAGCAACAGTTTTGTTGAGAAAAGAGTATTTTATATTGAGGAAAGGAGTGCCAATGTCATCTGTATCATTCCGTAATAGTATGGGATTGACGCCATGTCTATTTTTAGAACTGAATAATAATAACTGAAAATGAGGTTTAAATATTCGTTGAAATATAATAAATATTTTCAGTCTCTTGAAACATTCACCTTATCTTGGGAAAAAAAATCAGTATTTCGTATTGATAAAGAATAAAAAAAAAAATTCAAATAAATGATAATAATAATAACAATTATGGTTAGGAGTTATGCTCATTGATTGCAATAATGATGGCCTATAAAATTAAAACTCTTCTCTTGGAAAATTAAAGTTATGGGGATTATTTAGAGTGGGATTTAACAGAAGCCATGAATGTTTAACATCGTTTTATGGCTGGAACTTTTTAATCAGATGATAGAATCTCATTTAAATTCTACGACCGTCTCTATTAGAGCAGCTATGTATTAAGTAATTGATCAAAAAAAAAAAAAAAAAAAATTGCTAACCTCGCTTAATTTTCACCAATGAGTTTTAAAAATATCTTTTTAACATTATCTCGTATTTCCAAGGACAGTCGGGTCTCCGGAGAAGGAATAATAAAGCAATATAACAGAAGTGGTGGGAAATAATATTTTGTAGCATCTTGGAGATCTGTGATTTTTAATGCGAACGATGTCTCTCTCAAACAGAAAAGTAGACCTGAAAAGTAAGTGCTGTCCTTATTGAGTGCGCAGATGTTAAATTCAATGACAATCATGAAATTATTCTAGAGGTTGTGGAAATTTGTTACAATTTCTAAAAGCCCCCAAATTTTAGGCCTTGTTTAAACTATCACTTATAGGGTTCTAACATCTAGAGTAGTCATTTTATATTTTACTAGCTGTGGACCGTGGTTTTACCCCTTTAAATTTGGATTGATTCTCAAAATGTGTAGAACACTTCTTATTCTTCGGGTATGAAGTTGTCATGGATACGAAACGTATGCAAGTTGGAAACTTTTTCTTTTAGCAATTTATTGATGGTTACTGTTACGTCCCCGTAGTGTGATGTTACTAAGCCCAGTAAAGCCTCTATCGATAAGCGTTCTATCTAACGCAAAATAAATTTTTACTTTCCCTTATCTATATACGAAGTATATATTAAGGGGAAGTATTGCGATCGTGAAAATTTTCGAATTCGAGTTTTCGACGGAAATATACGTTTTAAGGTTTCCTGAGTCCAAATGACCAAGTCTCGCAAAATGGTCTGTGTGTGTATGTGATCAGTCTAGCTCAAAAACGAAAAGCTCTATGATACTGAAATTACTTATTTAAGTTTGGCACATGCATGTGATGTTATAGCAACATTTTCGTCAAAATCGACTAACCGGAAGTGCCACTTTATATAATCGATTTTACACTTTTTTTACAATTTTTTCGAAAACGGCTCTAACGATTTTGATGAAACTTGCCTAAATTATTCTTCATAAAGGTCTTTAACTTTTCATTTATGTAGTAATTCACCGAGGAATTGCAGGAAAAAAGTTATGATGAAAAGAATATTTTATTTGCGCATAGCTTAAAAAAGCATGCATTTTACGGAAAAATATGTATAGAATTGTATGGAAGGTAATTAAATTATCTAAAAGACAATAAAAGAATCATTAAAAACGGACCAGATTAGCAAAGATACAGCGCATCGGACTAACCGGAATTAGCTATTATATCATGGATTTTACACTTTTTTACATTTTTCTCGAAAACGGCTCTAACGATTTTGATGAAACTTGTCTAAATTGTTCTTCATAAAGGTCTTTAACTTTTCATTTATTTAGTAAATCACCGAGAAAATACAGGAAAAAAAGTTATGATGAAAAGAATATTTTATTTACGCTTAACTTAAAAAGCATGCGACTTATAGTAAATTATGTACAGAATTCTATGAAAGGTAATTAAATTATCTAAAAATCATAAAAATCGGACCAATAATAGCAAAGATACCGTGTATTTTATGAGGAGCATAAAAAAGATCGATAACCGAGCGCATCCGAAAGGAGATGGATGCGACCGAACCTCCTCCAACCAATCTTCCAATCTGTTGTAAACAATAGAACCAGGAACTGAACCAAAAACTTTTAAAATATATTTGCTTGACAAAGTTAAAATATATGGATAGTGTACCGAATTGTTGCCCTATAATTGTTCAAAAAATTGTTTTATTATACTTAAGTGGCAGAAGAAGTGAATGCTGCTGAGTTTATTATAAGCAGTGTTCATGTGAACTCTTTAAAAGTATATTAAAAAGTTAATTATTATAGGACAGTAAGGGAAAGTTGTGTGATGCGCGCACCGCACCAGATATTTTTAAATCGGATTGGTAGTTCCTGAAATTTGTGCGTTGGAATACGCCAAGTCTTCAGCATTATGTTATAGTTTGTACATTCGCTTTAGTCCACAAAGATATGTCGAAAGATAGGCTGATATGTATGATAGAAACCGAAATCATGGCACACGTCTGAATAAATAAAATCTCTAATGTAATAATAAATTTATCAATGCATGGATAAAGTTGTAGTAAATCTTCAAGACTGGTTCTGAAGGTTGTTAGGTTAGGTTGCTCCTGTTTTTGTCTTCACTACCTTATCCCCTCCTTCCTGTTTTTTGCTAGGCCAAGGTTCTTTTTTTTTTTTAAACTGCAAATATCTTCTTTTTTTTTTCGAGTTCGACGTTCATTCTTCCAAAAATATATCGAGGGTTCAATGGTTAGAATTGGAATATTTCATCTGAGTATTTTATAATTTACTATTAATAACTGTTTATAATTAGTGATCGTATTGTATATTATTATATATGCTACTTTCAAAATCATTTCTTGTCATTAGTTTAACCTGGTTTGGTAGCATTGAAATACAACTGAAGTTACGGGTTCTGCTCCTTGGCGTGAATATTTTACGACCGCTAATCAATAATTCGATTTTTTTCTATCGAAAAGTATGGCAAAACGTATTTAACAATAACATTAAAAAACAGTTTATCCCCAAAAAATGCTTTAAAAAATATCGTTTTATATACACTATTCGTTTTCTTTATAAACTGTAAATTCTAAGCTTACTTAAATTATTGCTTGATCGACTGGGACGTTATTATGATGAAATAAATAATCAGGATGAAGTCAAAAGAGTAAATTTTTTATTATACAAGCCGACGTTTCGGCTCAATCATGTGAGCCATCATCAGGGATATTTTTGTTCGAAGTAGTGACAGAACGGAGTTCTGAAAAAGTTATTAAGCCCAGAGCGTTCTGATAAACGTCCGATGAGTAGATCGAACTGTATGTAGAACCTCCTGTGCCTTGCGGCATGCCTCTAGAGACATTCAATTAGTTTTTGAAACTCATTTAACAGTTTATGTCCAACATGATGGATGATTTAAAGCACTTCCTTAGATTTATTTGAATAAAATTCAATTGGTTTTTAATATTTATATTTTTTCATTAGCAAACATTGAAAAACAATTGTTTTGCTGGAAAAACCACATCGATATCATTTTTCAAACTTGATGATTTTTATTTTATATGGAATTTAATCATCTTGCAAACGATCATCAATAAATTGAGCATTATCAATAAAAAATTGACTTATGCGCAAATAAATTATTCTCTCCTTTATAACTTTCTTCCTACTTTTTTCAGGGATGTATAGTAAATATATATATGGATAGCTAAAAGGCTTTAAGGGAAAGACTTTAGGCAAGTTTCATTATGATCTATTTTGGCGCTACACTCTATGGAAGAAGAGGTTTTTCGGATATAGCGCAAAGGGTGCTCGAGTGGGGGACAGGCATAACGTGCTCAAATCCTAGGAATCAAAAATAAAGTAACAAAATAGGTCCACCCCGTTCAACAGATAATCGTCGCAAAGTCAGAAATAAAGATAGAGATTTTCCTGCCTTCACGGAAAATTATGTGAACATTTTTTATATATTGTGCACATCTACTTGACGATACCTCTAATAAAATATATCTATTTTCCCCTTAATATGCAGACAAGCGGAGTAATCTATACGATAAAAAACTATTTGCCTACTGACATATAGATTTTTATTGATTATTATAAATTTTAGTGAATTATTTAATAAAAAAAAAACTCGGTTGAACCCATTTTCTTTTCTTTTTTTTCACTTTTGCGTGCTCTTTAGCATAATAGGATCTCAATTTTTCTTTTTTTTTCTTTATCGACACCCAAATTGTACTTGGCCTTTGCTTAATCAACTTAAGGTTAATGCTTCTAATGATATGCATCTATACTATCGGAGTGGTTGACATCACACAATTCTAGTAAATTCCTATAATCTTCGACAAAAATTAAAAAATTTTCGGAAGACTGCGATATTTTCACTGATCGAATGGAAAATAGACACGGAATGACGCAAGAACTCCCAGAGGTGTTGGGATGATTGTCAATTGGCGATGATTGGCGCTATCAAATTCCCGGAATTTTACACATGAACAGGCATAACTCACGTTCCTTTCTTTGTGCGTCATGTCGCAGATGAAAGGGAAAGCAATATCCCACGAGTGTGAACATATATTTTAGAATCTTCGAGTTCGGTAAGGCTTTTGTTATTAATATCATTGTTTTGATTACGTCTGACCGCTTGCGAATTCGCATAGAAAAAGGACGTCGTCCTGTTCACACAAATTTTAATAAATGGCATAATCTATCAATTATTGCCAATTCATCTGCATTTTCTGAAGAAAATTTCGGATTCGCCAACATTGTTAGGTTTAGGATTAAAATGGTGTTGACATAGTTTTTTAAAGTGCCGATAGGAGCAAAATTCGAGTGTGTTCGATGATCGCAAGCTTAATTGGTGGAACACAGAGATTTAACAAGAGGAGAGGAAAGAGGCAGGTGTAGGCGAGAAAGTGGTCGGCCCCAAGGTCAGGTCCGTTCAAAGCCCTGTCTCTATCCCTCTCCGTTAGTAACTTCTGGTCTCTTCTTCTTCTTCTTGTAGCTAACCTTTACTCAAAAATTCTGCCAGCCATTATCTCCCAATAGCCTTGCTATAATCATAAGCTTGCACAATGTTGTTAGTAGATTGTGATGCACTTCTTACTGATGAGATGATCCAGTTTTCGAATTGAAACCTTTGGCGAAGTTTTCTCGAGGAAAATATATATGGATGTTTCTCTATTGAACTTCGGAACTATATTTTGCCTTTATTTCTTACTAACAAGTGAGAATAGACAATTATTAATATAAAGATATAACATTTGGTGAATGAAATAATTTTATTCATTGTTTAATAGCAATATTTGTTCCCACTTGTTAGCTTTATGAAGATTACTTGTGTCCTATCCCTCAGTTATTTTTTTAATTATTTTTTTTTTATTTTAATTTAATTTTTAAAAATATATTTCATAAGATACAGTGATTGTGATATTTTCTTAATATTTTAAGGCGGTGTCGAAGTATTCCATAGCAAGTGTTGAACACTGCATATGTAGGTGGAAAGAGGCGTTGATGTTTTTAGCACCGCTGATAGGAAGGAAGTGGACGAGGCAGGCCAATGCCTTAGGGATGGCGCAATGGCGACCATTCGATCCCTCTTTGTGTGTGTAATATCCTAATAGTATGAGAGAGCAAGGAGGGGGAGGGGCAACTTCGCTCTGCTTCACGCCCCCGTGATTGTTTCTATATCAACTACTCAGGCCGATACTTGAGCAACTGTTATCGCAGCAATTGCTAACTTGCTATTAAGGTAAACGATTGGCAAGCCTCAGATATCCTTTCTACCTTCTCTAACATATCTTTTTTTATTGTTTAATCTCGAACCATCTGTCTTGATAGATCTCGTCCTTGCTATTTCGTTTTATGATTTATTTAAGGGTTTTTCGCTAACTTCTGTTTTTAGGGACTCCCAGAATTAGAAATCGGCTTATTATTAGATCTCTTATAGATGTTTAACCATTTCGTTTTTTTAAAGAAATTTCATTTATATTCAGATAATTGAAATAGCCCTGTAAATCGGAACAGCCGGTTGGGAGAAGAAAAGTCCTATTATATGAAAGTGTGTTTTTGCAAGTAGACCAGGAGCCGGTGACGTGTTATCAGGGTCGCAGGGAGGAGGGGGCTGATAAGACGGACACGTCTGCGCGAGGGATGTGCATAGTCCTGATCGATACGGCACCGACTTCCTCTCCACCACCACTTGACATCTGTCCTTTATTTTATTTTGGTAGAAGAAAGAATGTTGGTTAGCCAGATTGAAACTCCACTCTGTGGCTGGCGCTGCTGGTGACTTTGTCACCCTAGTGGCCGGAGGAGGCATCTCGAATGGTTCTGGTCGAGAAAAAAATATATACTTTTTACATGTAAAAGCCTGATTGTTAGTAATTTACTGTTCTAGCAGCCGGTATAGTTTATAGTTTCAGCTGTTTTATAATATTTTTTCATTTATCTGCAGAAGGAGAGATCTACCGGATAGGTTTGCTTTCGTGACAAAAGTAGGTCTTCTGCTTTATTGTAAGAGCTAAGTTGACCCGAATGCTAAGACAGAAAATTAACAGGTGTGTGAAGCTGATTTTCTCCTGTTTGTACTGAAGAGACGAGATGGATAATTGCAACAATGGAGGCCGTACAGTGAGGACAGATAGAAGTGGGGAGTGGAATTCTTGCCCTGTTGCCGGATCTGGTCCGGATCGACCGCTGCTCTCATCACACTCACACACACACACACACACACACACACACACTGCCGTTGCCGGTCACCGATGCTCTTACACTAACTGGATCATTCCTTCTTCCTGTATCCCAACAGTCCTCTCCAACCCTTCTTCTCCTTATAACAACTCCTATCTTTACATTAAATTAAACCCTAGTTGTCGTTTTAATATCTCTTACTAAGTATCTTCCGTATTTTTTACGATTATTGTATCTAGCAGATCTTGAGTTTGTCAGGGCCATATCATTCCGTGCGATAAATTATAAAACATAATGTAGTAGTGCAACATAACATATCACGTATCACGTAGTGCAACGTATCATTTCTGCAAGAACATTAGCAATGAAACACCTGAAGTGTCGTATATTCAGATTTTAATAAAACTATTTTCATAATTTATCCCTATAATTGTCACGCTAAGACATCTGTTACCGACCAAGACAGCTGTCATGGTAGCGCGGTCGTTCGTTCCCTTTTTTCTTTTTTTATTATTCAGATGCATGGAATTAAATCATAATACAGTTTTATTCTTTATTTTTTAAAATTACAAAAAAACTGTGTAATCATGTTCCACCGTCTTTTTTGTTATTCAGATGAATGGAATTAATCTGTAACCTAAACATCTTCAATCTCTTCTTCATTCATGGTAAGATACAGATAGATATAAGAGTCAGTATGATCTTAAAAAAAATGATCTATGAAATTAAAAATATTTAATTGCAAACTGATTAGGTAATCTCAACAGTTAATTGATGACAGTAATAAAAAAAACAACTGATTATGGTGATGTGTATTGTGTACTACCATAAAATAAAGCTCGTGACGCATTCAATGCGTCATCGTCTATGATTCAGGTGGTGTCCAAGAATGGCATCACTTAATTGTTAAAATTGCCAAATGGATATGTCGTCGCTTATTTAAAGACAGTTTTGAACCATCAAACTTAAAAACTATATTGCCATATTCGACAATCTTTGATGTATCGTTATTTGATTAAATTTTGTTTTATTTTGGTCCGAGTTGACGGGCCAACCATTTTCGATGATGATGTTTTTGGATACTTCAAATAAAATGAGTTAACCGAATACCAACTACTGGTAATCTGGTTGAGATCTAAATTCTTTGTGAATCAGTGATGACGTTGCCCGGTAGTTTTCAGATAAGACAGAGAGCGCCGCCATGTTGTTAGTGTGGTTCTGAAGAGCACGCTCTACCGGTGCACACTTCTAAATATACTAATATGGCCGCTCCTGGTTGTCTCTTATATCCGATTCACTGTTGATATCTCTTATTTTTTTCTTTTTCCCCCTCTGTCAGGACTACTTATGTCATGCTTTTACTCGATTAAAACGCTGTTCGTTTGCATCATCTTCCATTGTCGTGGAGTGTGGGAAAACCCCCAAGTCCGAAACATTGCAATTCCAAAATATTATGGGAAAAAACATATATTGAAACTTCCCTCAATTCATTGTGGAAAACACAAAGTGAAGTTTGTATGGCATGTACTAATGTCTGAACATCAGTTCTGTTCCACGAAGGGGTTCTCAAATGTTCCATTTTGCTAAAATGAATATTAATTCTAATAACGTTATCAAAATTCATTATTCACCTGTAACAGTCTTTGTGATTCGTGGGCTCTCCTATGAACTTGGACCACGTCACTAATCAGCATTTCCGGATCAGCGCTCCAACATTCCATACATACAGCGCATATACATTTATTTCAACAGTCGGTTATTTTTAATATGTTTGGTTAAAAGTTTATTGAGATATGCGGATTAATCTTTTTTTAACTTAATATTACTCAGAGATTATCGATAACAAGATTGATTAATTGATTGAAGTATGCATGTATGCATAATATCCCCTTGAGTAGAAAATTGTAGCTTAATTATTTTGTAAGTTTGTGAGGTAAATCAAAATCAACAGATTTATCGAGCTGTTGATAAATCTGTTTTGTTGGGTCCTGCGACTTTGGAAAAATCCAAATAAATGTTCTATAAACTAGCAATTTTTACTTTTGTAGTCAATATTTGATTTTGATTTACACTGCTAGAAGAATTATATATATTTTTCATTACTATTGTTATTATTAAAGGACCACATTTTAAGTTTTCAGTCCTACAAGTGATTAAATATTAGTCATATAATTTCCCTTATTAAAAGCATGAAAGTATGACACAACAATTACGTTATTCATCTTTTGATATTTTAATAACTTTTGATTTTAATCTATCCTGGTTATAATATTAGATTGTATGCTCTGTTTTCGGCATTTCTAACCATAAATAGGTCAAATGCGCCTCATAATTGATCTGGTTTATTTTAGCATGTGTTATAGGATCTATATGGTATGATATGTTACTGCATCACAAAAATAAATTGAGATGAGTTTTAATGAGGAGTTCCGCTACTGCGGACAAAAGTGGGGAGCGATCACAGCTCGGCCCTGTGGTTCGTATTGACACTAACTCTCCTTGTCAGGGTCGCCAACACAAGGCACATTGGTCGTCGCCTATGGTATTTTGAAGTCTTCATGTCCTATCGGCATCCGAAAAAACACAAATTATTTGTTGTGTAAATAAAAACTGAAAATTGGTGGTTTCATATAAATTAATAACAACTTTGTTAGAGTATCGTTTTTACAGGTTGTTCATTTGTTTGGAAGTTATAATGTTTTCTTATTATTAGACTGATTTATCGTATGAACGTTTATTTAATTGATATAGTGAATGGAGAGACAGATGAATAAATTACACACGCATCATGAAATGGGCATGTTTTTGTTTGCATCTCTGGCTGTTTAATGAATTTGTTATGTAATTCGAGATACAAACGCAATAATTTATATTGTTTATCAAAAAATAATTTATTTATTTAAATACGTTTTGAGATTTGAGGGTTTTGTATTAATAAAATGGGCTTAGGAGCGAGCGTGGCGAAATAAATACTGGAGAGGACGGCGCTAGTAGGCTACAGTCCCGCAGAGCAGGGGTGCCGGTCCGCTAGCGCACCTTACATAACAGCTAACACGTCATCTGTGTATAAATATCTCCCGGCTCTTCTTGTACTCTTTATTCATCTTCCTTCCTAATTACAACAGTTTCATAAAATGTTAAACACCTATCGTTTTTTTGTTTTTTTTTTATTTATTTCTTATTTACGTTACTCTGACTTTTACGTTCGATCGGTGCCCGAAGTTCTGAGGATGTCGGTTTTGAAAGTTGTAAAAATTGTAATAGGTTATTAAAACTTAACTATCGACATGTTATTTCTTGAGCAGCCACTGCTCCGACAATAATTTTTTGGACTACCATATTGTGTACATTTTTATTTTAACTTTATTTATCGAGCTGTTGTTATAAAAATAGAACTATAAAAAGTTCTGTCTGATTAATATGAGCTGACTATATTTTGAACTTGTGCGAGGCTATTAAAATTTAATTGTATTTGTTTTATTAGGCAGGAGTTTATTTGATTTTTGCACGCACCGTTTTATAATCACATTTACAGGTGCTTTTACGTATATTACTGTTATACATTTGTTGTTTTATTTGTTTGATAATCTTCATTTTTATTTGTAAAATATAAAACTGACACAATAAATATTAATAACAAACCACTATAAAATTGAGATATAATTATTTTCATTTATTTATTCTAATTTTTAAACGCAGTAAAATAGGTATAGCCATTCACTTTAAAAACAAAAAATAAATAAAATTCATAAAAACAAACAATAATGTAATATTAAGATACGAATATTATTAATATGCAATATGCAAATAATTATTATCGGTTCCACTTTATATATACGTCTCAAAATAAGAATTAACAAAATCAGATTTCTTGACTTGTGATTAAGATCAAATAAAAAATTATTAGGAATCTTTGTATGCAAATATTTACAAAAATGATATTAGCATGTTGTGCTGGATGCCATCCTGTTAGTGAGAGAGAGTGAGAGAGAGAGAGAGAGAGAGAGAGAGCGAGAGAGAAAGAGAGAGAGATGGTAGATCCGGAGTTATTGATCTCTCCATCCGTACACACAAAACAGGCAGAATAAGGCCTCCTTTCTATATCTAGCTACCGGCCATTTCTATCTACGCCTCTCTGTCTCTCATCAATATAATACAAGGCACTCTTAATGAATTTTCGTTTTTATTTAAGAAGGATAAGAACTAGCAGATTTTTTTAGGTATGTAGGTGTTTGTTTA
Source organism: Rhaphigaster nebulosa (assembly GCA_948150685.1). Classification (NCBI taxonomy): domain Eukaryota; kingdom Metazoa; phylum Arthropoda; class Insecta; order Hemiptera; family Pentatomidae; genus Rhaphigaster; species Rhaphigaster nebulosa. The sequence continues at coordinate 18,247,408 of OX411308.1, forward strand.
TCTTCTATCTGTTCTTGTCTTGGTAATCCCATAAATAGACATATTATCAGCATTGCTTAACATGCTACAATGCTACATGCTTACTGTATAAGATAATATATAATATACAGAATTACTATTGTTGATTTTAAATTGAAATAGAAAATCAAGAAAAATAAAACAAGAAATAAATCCGTAAAATTAAATTTAAAAAAAATAATAAAAACGGAAATTTATATATAATAAACAATAAAGAAACTAAGGAAATTAGAGCTATTGAATTTACAGTGTAAACAAAATCTTTCATTGCCTTACTTGTTTTTTTATCGATCAAAACCTGATATCAGAATCGTTTACTATACATACATATGTATCTACGGCTGTAACTCCATCTTCCTTATGAGTTTACTGAAAAGTAATTCTTCTGTCTGAGACCAACTTAAAGGATTTATAATTATGTTGTTTTATTTAGTCTCAATCTTCCACAAAGTAAATAGTGGAACAATTTTTTTTCTTATTTAATTAATATTAATATATGGTGTAATAAAAAAAAATAAAAGTAAATTTTAGAAATTTGGAATGATTCGGAATTTCGAATCGCTAGTTGGAAATATTAATGAATTTCTATCCATATTAGCTAAACTATTCACGTATAATTCTGTACACGTTATAGTATAATTCTTTTTATTATGAATGACTGAAAAAAAAAAAAAAATGTAGGATGCTTTTCTGCTTGTATAGCAATAAAGTATAACTAATATACCCGAGCGAGAACTCTCGCATTGGATATTTATCCTTAATGCATTTGAGAATGCATAAGCGATATTGAAGTATAAGCGATATTAGGAAAACATATTTATTCGAGTAAACATTATATTACCAAAAAAGTTTATTTAACATAAAGATTTGAAGATGTTAGACATAGAGATTTGTGAAGCTACTTAGTTTGTAACGACTATGTTGAAGTTATAGCTCATACTTAATAAATAATTAGCTTACCCCACTGGAAAACATCTCTTCTATTTAGCCATTAGGCAATTAGATTCAGCTATACCATTTTTTATGTGTAGTATTAATATTTAACAGTGCCCTTTAGGGTTGGACATGGGAAACAGTATATAATTTCCCACTCATTAATAATTTTTGTAAACATCAAATTGATATAAAGTTGCCATGACAACGGCACGTACGCAAGATGGCAAGAGGCCCGTGCGGACTTATATCGTGCATTATCTCAAAACCGGTAGATTTTTAAGCTTTAAAACGCTGAACCAATACGCTCCATAGGAGCGTATATCATCTTGATGCCCGCGTAAAAATCTTTAAAATCCAACTTATCCCGTCTCGATCAGCCGACTTTTAGTCGTCAAAACTTTGAAACCTCCCGGTTTTTTCATCACTTTTATTTAAGTCCTAGTAAGAATTTAAGAAACAATATCAGGATTCGTCACTTCTCCGTGAAATTCTATTTCTTTTGATACCTCACCCGTCAAAATCCATCGCTCCTGAGAGCCGGAAAAGGGATCTATATTACCGTAATAATATATAGTAATGATATAAATTTGTAGGTATGTTTTTTCTAAGTACGAAGTTTCATAAATAAAAATTATAAATTAACTTTATAAGATGTACAATTTATTTGGAAGCTGGATTAGAAAAGGAAGATTGTTTTGAAGGAATGTTTAGGCGGAGGGTATTGTTTCGCGTAAACCGTAGGAAATTTAGATTACTCCATCTCTGTTGATTTGCTTACAGGCCAATCCTAAGTCCTAGCAGGATTAAAATAAGAGAGTTGGATGGAGGGATATTGAGTTAAGTGCTATTCTTGATTTATTGTTTTAAAAGATTGTTGTATTTTTGAAATAAAGTTAACTCTTTATTATTACGGTCATTGTTTTTATTCTTTTTCAAAGTTTTGAGTACTAAATGTTTTCATGTTATGACCAGGCATTGACGCGGTCGATGCCGAGCGCGGTAGGAATACAGGTAGGTCAAAGGTGTGTATAAGGCGCCATTCTCTACCTAGACAGATGGGCTTGAGCCGTATCGACCGAAAAGGGAAATGGGATTTTTCCCCGGTCACTGGTGGAAGGAGGGAATTTATACTGTTGGCCGTGGCAACGCTGCATAGCCGCAAGGGTGGGGGTTCTCTTCGGTTTCCTTTCATCAGCCTTTCTTGATCTCTATAACCGCATTAAATACAACGCCTTTATGCGCACCAATTTGCTAAAAAGTTAGGTAGTTCATTATTTAAATTAGTTTGTTTGGTCGTTTTAATAATAATGATTGATTTGAATCTACGTTCCAAAAGATTCGTCACAGTACCGTAAACATCAATTTGACTGATTCTTCTTCGGCTCCGATGTATTAGACAATTTAATCCTGGAATCAGTGAGGTTACAAATGTACCACTTAATATCATATATGCCCAAGCAAATTACAATTGAATATATATCAGTAAGGAAATAATATTTTAATATGATTCATTTTAAAATTAAATATTAATCGTCAGGATCCAAATTGATTCATAGAAAAAAGGCATCTCATCGTTTTGGCTTTCAATTTCATTATTCCTATCGTTCGCAAGGCAGCTAGGATCGTCGGTTTGGGTGTTGTGATGTTTAAAGCCCACAGATACGAACAACTATACCTTAACCACCCCCGAGGTGACAATAGAAGGCCGGATGCAGCTGCCCTCCAGGGGCTGGGGGAAGGACGTCAGCAACAGTTGAGAGCTTTGAGGCCTCAGCTTATGATTGAGTAGTCAGCCAAGTAGTATTTGTATCCAAGCAACATGTTCAAATACTCCCAAACATAATAAATAATTAAAAGCATTATTAACCATAATATGTTTTCTGACGTTTGTGGTATTGCATTTGTCTGGCGAATAATGAACACTTTCAATTGGAAATGAATTCAACGATTGTTTTATTAGTATCAGTATTTCTTATTAAGACGTTATTAGACGTATTACGCACAGGCTTAAATTGGTATTGGAATATATAGAACTGTACGTTATGTTTTATTTACTAGTTTTGACGACATTTTATTACTAATTTTATTTAATAATAAAATTATGAATCATTTATGTAATATAATTGATTTTATTGATTCTCCCTTCGGTTTATAATCTGTGTGTTTTCATTTCTGTCTTTTGCAGGTAAGTGTCTACTGATTGTGTTTAGGAGGTGTAAGTAGCGACTATTGAGTTGTTAGGTCCTTGCCAGGTGTAGTAGTGGTACTGGTGTAGTGCATCGTCTCCTCCACTGCACGATAAAGTATGATTAGCCTATCATAGCTTTTGCAACTGTTTGCCTGCTATATCTCTTTCTTGATTAACCTGGCCTAAATAGATCTGTATTGGTAAGTAGTTGATCAGATAAATTAGATACATATCTCTCTGTATATTTTTAACTAGATTAGACCCTTAGATGATACCTATTAGATTTATGTAGTTGTGTAAACATTTTTAAATTTCTTTACCATAATCACTCTAATTTTTTTAATAGAAAGCCTACCTCTTTATGAAAAGAAACCTGTTTGATTTAATTTAATCGAAAATTCTATTCAATAATCTTTATAAATGCTTTTGATTTTCCATTTTAAATTTAATGCCGTTATTTTTATCCTGAAATAGCTGATGAAGGGCTTGCAAATATTAGTTCATTTGAGTGTATTGCATAATTAGTAATTTCTATGCTTAGCTTTTTTCCTATGTAATTTTAGATTATTGTCCATTTGCAATATCTAGGTTTCGAAAAAGTTATGGTTTTTATTAGCCTACTACTGTAGCTTTGGAGATATCTAACCTAGTTTAAATGTATTCAATTTTAATTCGAGCTTGTGTTTCAGATTTTGTACTTTCTAATGGACTTATTTATTGTATCTATTTCGCGCATAATGATGACATTATATAAACGTGAATGGTAATAACATTTTAAATCTAAAATGCATTCATTGCTTGGTCAGAAATCATTTGCGTTTGTTTTTTCCTTATGGTGGACGATTCCCTTGGTTGAACTTGATCACTGGCCAAACACGTTTTCGAATATTTCGCAGGCATGGAGAGAGAGATAAGCGAGACGGAAATTTTCGCGACGGATGTAATAATGAGCTGCTCAGATACTATCCGAACCGAAAACATGACTGACTCAAAAAATCTATTATATAGCGAGGAGCAACGTTGCCGGATCTGGCTAACGGTCGGCGTCTTCCTATTTATACCGGAGTGCAGCGGTGGGTTCGATAGTTGGCGATATCTGCCGGCCAGTGTTGGCTATATATAGCTGCATACCTTTCTAGGATGCCACGCCCTTGTTCCTGTCTGCTTCTGGATCATCTCCTACCAAGGCTAAGTCTCCTCCTCCGAGTCATTGGTACCAATCCTCTTGAATCTTTAAATCGAAAGATTCGCCGTAAAGTAAGGCGATTCATAGTTCGGAATGATGCGTAGCCTCATCGCTTTTCGAGCTATTCCCAAATACTTTACTGCAACTATTCAACTATGCCAGATTAAAAAAATCATTTGAAATCGATTAGGTATTTCCGAATTCTTTATTTTATTTTCAGTTTAATTTTATTCAGATAATTTTTAGAAAAGATATATGTAGATGAAGTTTTTTTTATTGCAAACAGTAGAAGTGAAACTGAAATTTTTGATAGTTTTAAGCTGACCCTTCTCAAATTCTATAAAATTCTCAAACTGTATTCTGTGAAGTCGTTGTGGATTGGAGTTGACAGAGAAGTCACAAAACTAAGGTTTTTTATTATGAGCGCGGTTATTCCAAGATGTCAGGTTAATGAATATAAAATATATTATTATATAAAACAATAAAATATTTTCATCTTAACAACATTTCTAAAAGAGCATATTATGTTTCTGCGTTTTACTCAACCGGCAGCGCCAATTTTGAAGTGGAATTATTACCTCTATTCTCAGGATTAACACATTAATTTATGCCGCTATGGAATTTACCGCAATGTATAAAACCTCGTCAGAACAATAAAAATACTCATAAGCGAGAGTGAAAATATAGCTTATAAAAAAAGTTATGAGAGATAGAGGTATATAGAATTAGCGGTAAGGCCGCGAAGGAAGAGGGGAGAAATAATTAACACAGTGGAAGGGTGGGGGGAGGTGAGAGGGCGCCGTACACTACACACCATTCATAACGGGCCTTCTGAGAAGGAGTGGGGGAAGGGAGCGGTGGTGGGGGTAGTCTGGCAGTCAGCTGGTAGCCAGTCTGCTTTCGGCGGTTCTCGGGTAGTGAGGTCATTTTGTGTGTCCCAGGAAGATTTATATGTTCGATAAAAGTTTGTGTTTGTGGATGTCCGCGTCGGATGTCAGGCATGCTGCTAGCTAAACGCAGGCCGCTATGGACGGCATGCTCAGGACCCTCCTATTTTCCTATTGGCAGATACAATCGGTATGTATAATGTTATTATACTCAATGTCACTAGGTCAAATAGAATGATTGGTTCTTATTAACCCTATTCCGTCATCCTTGTTATTAGATATTAAAAATTGTTTGGTCCATGACCATTTGTGGATAAGACATATTTGATGTGGATATTTGCGGAATTAATTTATTACCTGAAATTGATTTCATAGCGAAACCATGCAAATTGTTTTTTGAATGGTGAATTGCAAATTGTCAAATTCAAATGTACCGGTATTCTTTGTTTTGATTTGGAGTAACATCGTTGTCTTTCAACCCATAGTTTACTATTTACTGGCATTAAGTTGCAGTAGTAATATAGATGTTCTCTTGCGGATGTCGTCTTTCGATGTTCATGTATAATCAATTAATTGTGCTCATTTGTGATTCGTACTTGTTGATGTTGAATCATTTCTATGTCGTGTTGTCTTATAACCTTCTTCGATTTGAAACTTTTCTGTTTCCTAGTTCATTTCTGGTGTTAGTTTTGACATTTTCTTCAGGTCACTTAAAATAATACTAATATTACACGGAAATTTTCCTTAGTACCTATACGATTAATGATTATAAAATAGTTCTTCGGAATACCACATACCTGATATTTTTAATTTCCTTATTCATTCCTTATAATCAAAGTTATATTTTCTTATCATGGTCCTCAACTTTACTAAATTCAAAATAGTTTCCTTCTCATGACGAAATTATCTGTTTTGATAATTTTCAAACTTTTTTCCTTGAATACGAAATCTATGCTTGGTGAAGACACTTATTGACGTTTCACATTTTAATAAAAGAGCCTGCTGTGTTAGTTGAGAACGTCATTTGTTCTAACCTAGTTTTGTATTAGGTGGTGTGGCTGTAGGGTTAATAACCCCTCGTCGTGACCTCCCTACTGCTGCTATAGCTGTATATTCAAGTCTTGTCATCTGTCCATTTTATCGTAAAAACGAAGAGAAAAAATTTGTTTTAGGTTTTTTAAATAAAATAATATTAATTAAACAGAATATGATAGGTCAGGCGTTTTCCTTTTTGCTTTCAAAAACATTGTTCATTTATTCTAGTTGCAAGTTATTATTAATTTTTAAATATGCTCAAAGGTGTTTGTAAATAGCCAAAGATAATTTTGTCTACATTTTTTCGTCATAAATTTTGATTGTTTCGTGAAAGCGTTATCTTTTGAGGCTTTGTTGTCATAGAGTGGAATTTAAATGCTTCAATTGCTGCCAGATTCTACCGTTAGAGAGCTCCGATGTTTTTGATAACTTATCAGAAATTAGTTTTTTGATTATTTTTAGCTTGCTTTATTTTTTATTATTTTATTTTCCTTTTGTAAGAGATAAAACATCTTGTAAAGCTGTCGTGGCTCAAAGTAGAGTGGATGGATCAATATTCATTTGTTGTGTAGTGATCTGAAGGTTACGTAGTTAGTGTAGATTTAATATTGTATGTTTACAATTATTTTTAGGTAAGTCATTATGCTTGTGCCAAAACTATTATATTTTTGTAGTACATCCAATTTGGTATTTCTAATTTTGTACTTATTTAATGCTAACTATTTCAGAAGTTTTTGTCTCGGATTGTGTTATATTGAAAATCTTGATTATAACTGACATAACATTATTTAACTTTTTACGTCGTACGTAATGATAATTTAAAATTTTCGAACTAAATGCAAAATATATATTTTATGAATCATTAAGATCCTCATTTAATAATTATATACCTCAGAAGTCTATACCTTCTTGTAAATAATATCTGGAAAAGATTACTAAACATAATTTTATGATGGAACTTTAAATTAGGTTAATTACCTTTTAGTCTTAGTCGTCATTTAGCATACAGTTGAAATAGTTTTATGTATGGTATATGATACGTTTTTAATATTTGCTTCGCAATAAGTATTTGATTGAAAAAAAAACTAAACAATAGATCGAAGCTTGTTGGATGTTGACCTCGAATTCAAATATATTAGTATAACTATTTAAAACGGTGTTCTGTTCATTGTAGAATAAGTAATAAATCTCAATAACAAGAATTAAATCTTCGATTCATTCCCTTATAACATTAAAACAGATTTTCTGTTTCCTAAGTGTGGCTTTTTTAATACCATTATATTATATGCTGCCTGCAAATCTTTAATTAATTCAATAACATTGAGAATTGATATGTGCTAAATAGTTGATCATGATGACTAGTATTCCTAAAATAGGTTGTTTTTTTTTCGAACTGGAATTTTATCTGGTGTTTAAAATTTTGTATTCATAATGAGAAATTCCTTTTATTATCACATTTTATGGACTCAATTATTTGGTTTCGGGATAAGTATTTATGGTAAACAATTAATTGCTGAAGGAATCGAACCAAGAGACAAAAAGATTGGGTCTACAGAGAGCGGATAGAGGTAACACCTGCCTTCGCCATAGCAGTCACTAATGCTATTATTATCTTGAGTTATATTTGGCTCTGGATCTTGTTAGTAGATACTCTTTATAGTGTGAGTCTAGTCTCTTTTAGTTGGAGAATTTGTCTTAGTACATCCTCTTTAATCAGAATATATTACAGAAAATTTGGGTGCAAGATCTCTGGTTGTATATAAGTCATAACTATCGGGCCTTAATTTTCATTGCCGTTGGTCATAATCAGGTTTATTGATTGGAAAATTACGCTAATCGTATACTAACCAATTAGAGGAAAATTTAATTATTTGAAGATCTTCTTAATTTATGGAACCAAGTGTCGAAGACAACGCAAAATAAATACATTTCAAAAAAGATTGAATGTTGAATTGGATGTTTATTATTAGAGAGTATATAAGAATGCTGTGAGAGTATCGCAGTTGATGTTCTAGACGATTCCCTGAGTACGTGTATAAACAAGACCCATTTGAAATAGCACTAATGTAAATATTGGATCGTTGATAATAAGTAGAAAGTGGTATTTCTGTTTCCTTTAGACGTATCTTCTAGCTTTGAATTGGAACGATGATATGTGATGATGCAGCCAGAACCGAGCAACTGAGACAGAAGATACATACATAGAGGTATGTTGTGGCGGTGCTGCTGTTGCTAAGAGGAGAGGGTGGTGAGGCAGATAAGGAGCAGAGCAGGCTGACGGAGAGGTAGATCCGGCAACAGCGGTCGGTTTGCGTCTATTTAACTCTCCGGTCGACATGTCCAATATGGCCGCTCCGGGTCACCGACACACCCTCTGCTCTTCTTGTCTCTAATCACATCTCTAGTGTCGCCATCTTTAGTCAATGGTTAAGCTCTCTCCCAAGAAGGCGATGATTGCGATCCATCGATATCTGTCTTAGCACTCTCCTCCTCCGTTTGCGTTAATAACAAATGAAGGAATTAGAAAACAAAAGGAGATATATAAGTTGACAGAAGAAGTTAATAGAAAGGTTCCCTAGTGTACCTCAGTGTCTACGATGGTGGGTATTAATGATAAAGAAACACTGTTAATCCAGGAGCGTGCTGATAATTTACTAACGATAATTCTCTCCATGTAACAAAATGATCCACTTTAAACAAAACATAATGAGATGGTAGATAAAATAAATTTCATATTCTATTATCGATTTGTCAGTTTTATTTATTTTTATAGGTAATAATACTCTCCCGAAGAATTGAGTCAGTTTACTCATGTCAGTATGGGAATAAGCACTGAATTATAGCAACTAGTTGGGGAGAACTATGCTTTGTTTAGGAAAAACTTTTTTGCTCGAAATACTAACAAAAATTGGATTACTACGAGACTAGTTCGTGCCACTGACACAAAGCTAAGAAATAATCTTTACATGATTTTAATTAATTAAGCTCTTCAGAGAGAGAGAAATACCTTTTAAAACTTTTGGGACAGTATTGTGCGCTTATTACTGGCATAAACATACAGTTGTTATTCTGTCTGTGGATGTTGTAAAAAATCAGGTCGGTGGTTATTAAAAACCATAAATTTATACATGTAAACTTTTTCTTTTATTTTTGTTTGCTTGTTGGCTCTACAAACCATGAAAATCTTTGGTCGCGCGTTGTGGTCTTCTTTTAATTTGGTTTTATCGCTTGCGGGAGCACAGAGTGCTGGAAAGAGAGCCTGGAGAGAATGCACAGAGAGCCTGGAGGTCACACAACCCCACGTTACTGCGAACCATGGTGCAATGGCAGGCTACCCGTAGTTCCATGGTCATTCCCTTTGAGCCAATTCGGCAGTGTCCTTTTCCACCGACTCACTCGCGTGACAAGTCGGTCTAGATCCACGGATTATGGCTCTTCGAAGTCAGCAGGCGCATGAGAACCAAATTACTTCCCCGAAGCAGACCGTCCATAGACCAAACCTACGAGCGGCTAATTGAAATTCTGGAAGACCAATGTGCACAAGGTAGGCCCTTTTTAAAAATGCAAGTATTCTAATTTGACGTTGCTGTGCGCGCGTCAATACGACCACTTTTGTGTCACTTATTTCGGTTTTCGTTCTGTAACTTTACAAGCGCATCTCACTAAAAAATACTCCGTTTTTTTTTTTTTTTTTTTTGTAGAGCACAGCATTTGCTAAAATTTACCGTAGTATTTTATCTTGGCTCCTAACCCCTCCCATAACTTCAAAGCACAACATGTTCAGAAAAAGCTCACGAAAAACACAAAATCCATCATCGTAAAAGTTTATTGGTTTAAACCGTTAACTGATTAAACTAGTAAATTGACTATAAAATATGAACACTATTTAAATTACTCGCATCGTAATACAAAATAAACACTCACTCCAGTTTTTTTATATTATTTTTTTTATAGTATCGGCCTGTCGGATTCGTTACCTCAGGTATAAGGGACCTGCTATAGCTATAATAATATCTATCCTGTTGAAGAGGCCGGTTAATTTATTTTGTGTTATCATTGTCATCCTATAGTTAATGATAAAGGTTTTAAGTGAATCAATTTTCAAATCTTTCCATGTCTTTATCATGTGTAAATATAGATTTCTCCTAAAGAGTTAGCTGCTATGATTTATTATATTTATAGTTCAAAGTTCTTAATCGTTTAAAACTATATTTTTCGTTTTATTTAAGTAATAGTCATTACGTAATTTTTTAATTGTTTTTTAATGACAATTAAAAATTGTCTATATATATATATATATATTTATATATATATATATATATATATCATGATAAAGTAAGGTGCAAGGTATTGACGTAGGCTGTCCTTCCAATAGAACTGGCGTCGATAGCATTTCCCTCAGCTCCCCTCCCTTATCAATTAATACTTTTAATTAATTTTAAGGATTTGCAGAATTTATCTGAAAAAATAATGGATTTGCCTTAGAACACCATATTTCTCTGCGCTACTTTTTTGAAGTAAAAAAGATTTTAACAAAATCTGATTTATAAATTATATGCTTTGCTCCATTCTATGATTCGATTGCTTGCTTAAACCAGAGGTTTTCGTGCCCCCGGGCGGTCCACTACTTTTACGCCTCATTTTCATTTCATTTACGCCCCCAGGCCTTGCTATAAATGGGAACATATTTATTTTTGGAAACTTTTGATAATAGTGAATTTATGGTAAATAATATTTTCAAATTGCATTATAACTTTAACTTTAATAATTTTTAAAAATTATTTATTCTTTAAAATTTTACATTGCAAAGTGCAATATACATTACTAATAAGAGTAGCCTATATTATAAAATTATATCCAGATCATAAAATGTTATAAGCAAATCTCAAAAATAATGTTTGATGCACACTTAACAATAAGCAAAGAAACGAAGCAAAAAAAAAAAAGAGGAAATAAATGTAAAAGGTCAGGTAGTTCAGATTTTTTGATATGCTGTTTGGGTATGGATCGACATTATAAATCTAAATTTGCGTCCTCGACAGACGACATGAAATTGATTTTATTCAAGAAAATTGTATACTTTTCGTTCATGTTTTATTCCATGCTCAATTTCTTGGAAACTACCTACTGTACGAAAAACATTATTTAAATAGAGCAAAAATGCAAAAATTTGAGCCCTTATGGATTTCTGTACGCTTAGTAGCACAGGAGATGACACTTTTTCAAAAAACAGGATTTTTTTTCTTTGAAAAACTAAATTTACTAATATCTTTACTTTATTTTGGGAAATATAATGGGAACTGTTATTCCTACGAGGATTATTAGAAACTATTTAAAATGAATTTAACTAGCTTAATTTTGAGCAATAAATGGATTTCTGTACGTCTAAAAGTTGCTGAGATTTCAAACTTTTCTCAAGCTGGCTCATTTTCAAAGAATGTAGTGTAATATTTTAAAATAAGAAACCGAATAAAATATTTTTAATGATGCTATAGAGCGATGAAAATATCTAATATTAATCATATTTTACTAATTGAATTGATAATAAACTGTCAATAATTAAATCATAATTAGTAATTAGTTTAATTAATCATATATAATAATTAAGTTATATTGTTAATAAAAGAGGTAATCAATAACATGGCTTTATTAAAAAGCAAAACTTTGTATCTATAAAACAAATTAATGAAATATAACGTTGTATTAAATCTACATAATACAAATGAAACAAATAAATATACACTAAAGAGGTGAACAATTTCGCAACTTTTGTCGCTTAGGCGTACTTGGTTAGTCTATTTCAATATGATATAATCATTAACAGCTTATTATCAATTAAATTAGTGAAGCCTGGTTAGTATTTGGTATTTTTATCACTCAAGGGCCGCATAAAAAATTATTTTAAAATTATTTCAACGATATACTACAATCGTCAAATATGTTATACATCTTCAGAAAAGTTTGATATCTCTGAAACTATTAGACACACAAACGTCAATTAGTTAGATATTATATTAGACACACAATATCAAAATAAAGCTAGTTAAATCCACTTTACAGTAGCTTATATTGGTCTTCTCCATAAGGAATAGCAGTGTCCATGATATTTGGCAAAATCAAGTCACAAAATGATGATTTTTCGTTTATCGAAAAAACAACGCTGGTTTTTGAAAAACTGTATCTCGGGTACTGTTAAACGTTATGTCATATATATGTTATATCACATACAACAACTGTTAATGATAATGTATATCATATTGAAATAGACTAACCAAAGCAACAAAATTTGTGATACTGTTCACCTCTCTAGTGAATATTTTTCTATTTCATTTGTATTTTGTAGATTTAATACAATGTAATCTTTTGTATTTCATTTCACTTTAAATAGTTTCTAATAATCCTCATAGGAATAACAGTGTACATTGTATTTCCCAAAATAAAGTCACCATATTAGTAAATTTAGTTTTTCGAAGAATAAAATGCTGTTTTTTTTAAAAAAGTGTCGTCTCCTGTACTACTAAGCGTACCGAAATCCATTAGGGCTCAAATTTTTGTAATTTTGCTCTAATTTAAAAAAGGTTTAAATAATATTTTTCGTATAGTAGGTAGTTTCCAAGATATTGAGCTTGGAATGAAACATGAACGAAAATTATACTATTTTTCTTGAATAGAAGAAATTTTCTACCAAGGACGCAAATTTAGATTTATAATGTCGTTCCATCAATCAAAAAAAAAAAAAAAATCAGAACTACGCGGCCTTTTGTGTTTTAAAAGTTTTCCGTTTCTTGTACTACAATTTCAGTCTTGTAATATTTTTTTTTTATTCCCACTTTTACGGTTCCCCTTCCGAGATGCCTGGGGCGGACCGCTCCCCTCATTCCTTCTTGGCAAGCCACTGGCTAATGCCTAATCAATTTTATAATTTTTATCTTTTATCATGTAGGCAGATAAAAAATTAGATGCATCATCTTTCTAACAATGCGGTTTGTATTCCTTTGCTAACCTTTAAATTGTTAACTTCATATATTACCTACAGGTTTTCTTCGGTTTGGCTGACTGAGCCTCAAGTTTGTTCCTAAAATATGCTTTCGCCTTGTGATAATCGCTCTTTTTGGCATGGCCTCTTGTTTTTTTGTTCTTACCTATATGTTTCAAAAGTTTTTGTTTAACCACCCTGAGGTTATAATACCTTTTTCTACTAAAAGATACCCTTGTTTTGGGTATTTAGGCTGGTATTGCTCCAAAGAGGAGATTCCTCCATGCAATAAATCAGCAGATTGTGAAGGCTGCCTCAAGGGCCAGGTGACGTTTTTGTTGTTTTGTTTTTTTTTGTCATGTCAGTTCCTTTCTTTGCCTGCCCTGGAAGTTTCCTTAGGTTGGGAGGGGGGCGATGTTGCCGGATCTCCCCTTGGCCAGATATGACACCCTCTGTTCGTCTGTGTCTTCATTATCTCCACTCACCTTATATTCGTTTCATTCGCACTCAACGCGTTTCCTTCGCTACATGTTAGATATTGATACAGGAAATGTAAAATTGTTCTCTTCAATTAAATAGTGTCATTTAAGTCCTAGTTACGAGCAACTTGGTTGAGCATCGTCTAAAATGTTAGTATTGATCTGTCTGGCACAGGCTTAATAACCTTTACGTTCATTGACTTTTCAAGAACTTGTATCATTGAATGAAGTTTATACAATAGACATGACGAAGTCGAAAATTATGTTTATATATTTGTGTATATATATATTGTTGACGTTTAACTTCCTTTTCTACTCCTATAAAGGCAAACAGAAGGTGTTATTCCTACGGATTACCAACCTATTCTAACCAGAGTGGGAAGGTAGAGATTCATTCCGTGGGTCCGCCACAAAATAAATTTCAACCTGACGCCGCTGCAGACTTGAGGTTGCTAAGGTGAGCCCGATGCAAAGGCGCGACCCATTTCACCAAAATTGTTAGTATTTTCTATGGAATCTATCCATTACGATAAAGAAAAAAAATACACATCTGCCATTCGAATCTTGTGGATTTCAAAATGACGGCCAAAAAAAAAATTGAAATTTCAGGAATATGTTTGGTTTTCCACCTATGATTCCCAAGCGTTGCATTCTATCAAAAAAGTTACGGTATGTTAAATTAAAGACTATTAAATTCTGCGTCTAATAAGCACAACAAAATAATAACTACGGTCAAATAACGACGATTTTGTAAAAAACAGACGAAGTACTAAATGTATGTATTTGAGTTTGCAACTTGGAAATGAGTGCTCTAAGAGAAAATACCACAGAATACAAGTTGTCGTCAAGTTCTGCGTCCAATGAGTACAATTTTTTAATTCGGTCGTGTACACTTCTCGAAATTGGCAAGCTTCTGATCTCCGCCAATTGGCATATTATTCCAGTAGAGATTTCTTTTGGATTTGCAAAAAATGAAGCAATGCTAATATTCCGGTTGTATGTATTATCCCTCTAGTAAAAAATTCTTGTTTTCTATCCTCTACATGTGCCTTTTTCGCCATCTTGAAAACTCCTGATATAAAGCTTTTTTTCTCAGTATCTCTCTTCCAGAGCATGTTAGGTCAAAATCTGTCATTACCAATTTTAAAGAACTTTAATTTTCCTGCAAGTTTTGCATATATTGTTGAATGTTTGGAAAAGCTACTGAGATTACGGGATCGTGAAAATCTGCAAACAAATTCAAAAAGTTGAATATGTCAGTTTTTTCCGATTACAAATGATTGATTTCAAGCACACACAAATACCCCAGATACTAAAAAACTTTGTCTGACAGGAGGTGGCGAATACTAGAACATAATAATTTGGGTGACTGGAGTGGTTGAAAGCTACTGATAAAAATTTACGATTTTGTCAAAAACAGAGACAGAGCACTATATATGAGTCTGCGACCGTAGTTTTCGACCACACTTTTTACCCAAATTATTATGTTTTAGTACTCATTAGATGCAGAATTTCATGTTGTTTAATTTAATATACCATTACTTTTTTGTTAGATTGCACTGTTTTGGAATTATAGGTGAAAAATCAAAAGAAAGTCCTAAAAGTTCGAGTTTTTTTTGGCTGCCATTTTGAAATTCCTCGTATTCGGATGATAGACGTGCATATTTTTCTTTACACTAATGGATAGATTTCATAGTATATACTAAAAAATCTGCATCTCGCTCACGGACTATCAATTATTAACCACGGCCTCGTCTATGTGTTATCCGTTCGTATAGCATGCAATTCTTTTAACATTTAATACATCATATGCAACATATCAAACTTCTTCCCATGTGCTACAAAGAACGTTTCCGAATTCCTTCCTCTTAGCAGCTTGTAGTCCGAAATAAGATAAACACTCAAGATTTTAGGAATGCTGTCCAAAATCCAAAAAATTGATCTGTTGTTGATCTCAGATAAGGCTTGGAATATTTGACTCAAATGAGGCTTTACAACTTTAAACGATAGCATCTAGCATTTCTATATTGGTCATGCAAAAATCCCTTTGGTCATCATTGATTTATGAAGATCTATCAGGATAGATTACCTAGGGGTACTGTATACATTACCCAGGGGTAATATTGTATCTTTTACATTTGAACTAGTTTCGTCATCCTCTTGGTTTTAATCTTAAGTCTAGCTTTGCTAGTTTAGTCTACGAAGTCTAGCTTTGTTAATCTCGTATGTATAAGTAACATTACCCACTACTGTAGGCGTAGGTATGTGTTACTAGTTGGTCTTTTTCTGTATAATTTAAAACTTAATATCTATTAAATTAAATTATAAGGTGATGGTAGTAATAATATTATGTAATTAGTTATTAAGAAATAAGTGGGAATGAAGTCATTTTTTTGTTGTGCCTAAGAGCGGAACTGCGTATGTTGTGGCTTCAAGGAGCATTTACATTTTCCATATGCAGTAGCTCTGCATATGCAAGTTTCAATGTTAATTAACAGAATATACATGTAAAATAGATATAAGGTTTCATATCATCTTTTTTATTTTATTTTTTTTTGGCGATTAGATTCTTGAGAGAATTATGATGTATGAACAACTCCTAAGATATTTTAAAGGAAACAAATAAGAGTGGGATATTGTAGGACCTGAGCAGCTGTGAAGCAGATGGAATGCGGTTGGTTGACACATTCGGCCTTGGCTCCATGATGGGACCCCAATTAAATCCTTTATTATTCACTTATACTTGTACCTTCTTCTCTTCCCTTCTGTTATTACTACCAGTCTCTTCATTTTTACAATCATGCTATCGTGTTGATATGTATTTAAATGAACACTGATAGATGTATTGTGCGAACAGCGTTATTATGCTCCAACCCTCTTTTTTGTTTGATTATTATTACTATTTTTTTTTTAATCTAGTTTATTTTAAGCAATATATACCTACGTTTTTACTTACAATGCCGCTGCGATATTCTTTTTAACATTTTGAAATTGCTGATCTCCAAAAAAAAAAAAATACCGATTTACCAGAGGTTATTATAAAAAAAATAATAAATCCTTATATAACTGTTAATGTTCAAGGATTATAGATAGGTAAATGCTAAGCTCTAAAATCTGCAGTTTTCTGTGTCATTCATGAGCGATAAAGTAAAAAAACAAAACAAAAAAAAATGCATTTTTAGTTTTAGTGCTTCAAAAAATACCGAAATGTTTTTTGGATCACAAGGGCTGTGATGGTCTTGGGTTTAACACATCTCTGCGCCCTGTTCTCTGATCAACCAGTAACTTTCCGAAATCGTCGTTCCCAGGCTAAACCGAGTATGAAAGTGACCATTATGGAGGACGAAAAAACATTGTATCCTTCTCTGTAAATATGGGGTACTTTCGGTAATTTAATTTTTTATGTTGGTAAATGCAATACAAACAGAAAAAAATAAAATTATTTTGATGTAAAATTCATCAAAGAACTTTACATCATTAATCATTTCAAATTTCTTTTTAGATGCTGAGTAGATCAATGGATAATGTGCATTGTTTTTGGTCATGAAATATTTAAGGGAATTTCTTTTTTTAAATTTTCCGTCAAATAATTGGTCTTATAACCGTTAGAATCCGTAGAAGTGAAATTACTATTGCTTTGAAGGTAATAGACACTTTACAGGTAGTAGTTCTTATCTTCAAAACTCTCCATTTGGGGTTTTAAAGTTTTCTTGAAAATTCTATTAAAAAAAAAACAAAAAAACTTTTATATTACAACATTTTAAAATAGAAGTAAAATAGACATATTATCAACCGAATAATATATTTTAAATGGAAAAATTAAAATTTCAATCTTTTTACGTAGGAAAGAAGATTTAGCTTATTTAGTTATTTAGAATATTAGCTTACTTATTTATTAAGTTTAAAATGAAAAACTAGATTCAATTCATGTTGGATTCACCAATTTTTTTTTTAAGTAAGTGCCAACGTACCCGTGTTTATTTATTACCTATTGAGTGTTTTATTTATTTGAAAAGGAAAGAAACAAATAGACTTCGAAATGTATATTGTAAAGTAAACTATTGTGATTATCCCGAGTGATAAGCTGTTGTTCATTGAAGAGTTTCTTTCTTTATCTCGACCGATTTTTATGCTTGATGGCTCAAATTATTCAGTGAGCTCAAAATACTGAGAAAAAAAATATTTTGTTAATTCGATGTGTTTTAATCTGTCCGTTTGTAAGTATAAATCGATTATTTTTATTTTTTTTTCACGAACGGCTCAAGCGATTTTTAAGATCGATGGCTCAAATTACTCAGTGAGATTCCGTCAATGTTTTGAAACAATTTGAGCTCACAATACTTAATAAATTATTTTATAATATTATAAATATTCTCGATTTTTTGTTACTGTTCCATATTCTATTATGAGTAAGTATAGGTTCATGATCATATGTGATCAAATATAAATTGCCAAAATTAAAACGTGCTCTATCTCTAAAAGTTTTTATTGGCTCCTGATGAAATTTATATGGTACCCCGGAGGTGTACCCTTTCGATTAAAAAAGAATCATAAAATGGGTTTTAGAATGGCGAAGCTATGAGTGAATAAACATTAAAAAATAAAGTCAAACTGATAACCTCATTTTTTGAAGTCGGTTAAAAATAAATGTAGAAGCTGTTGGTTTTCGATATTTTATCCCAAAGAAGCTATACTTACTTAAATGAAAAACAATTAAGTATAGGAGGTAAATGAAGTTAATAACTTCAGCATTTATTCTCCTTTTGTGAAGATCAGCACCTAAATTGCCAAATTCATCATGGTTATTTTGCAAAAATTGTGTCTCGTTTGTGATTAAGTATTTTTTCAAGCTAAAATAGTGTTGTTTTTTTTCCTTTTGAATTTGATGCTTTATGTATATTCCACCTTGAAATAATCTGAAAAACAAAACGTCACTGTAGAAGCAACGTATTTCATTTTTTTATGAATTGAGATACCATTTTATTTGACTTTTCCGATAAATCTTATTAATTATAAGTTGAACGAAATTCAGATTAATTATATGTGCATATATTAAAAAAAAAATGTTATATATATATATATATATATATATATATATATATATATATTTTTTTTACTCAACAACGAAAAATAACTTGCCTTTATAGCCTCTCAGAACCTTAGATTAGATCAGACAATTGATTATATTTATTGATTATTCGTTGCCATATTTTCCTCAGAAATATGAGTATCTGTGTTGTCTTTGGATGGATTACAGGGGTGGAGTATTAGAAGGAAAATATTGGCTTCGACATTAACACAAAATTTCAATTAACAATCAGGAGGGTGGGGAGGGAGAACAATACTTTGGAATGGGAGCTTATTGATTATTGATTGAGTTTAGGCAGGGTTGTCGGTTTGGAATCTATGTTGATTTTCGATTATAAAATTTCAAGATCGATGCTCATAGGCTCTAGACGTGCCTCCTAACTGTTAATTTAATTGTTCGTTTTATTCTATAAGGATGTCTGCTGATTGACTTTTCTGTTGTTTTTTTTTGTGTGTGTTGTATGGAAAGAATTGTAAGACTAACCATTTTGTATCATGCCTTAGGTTCATCTTCATTCTTGGCCTACAGGGTTACATAAATAGTTTTACGGAATTACTTTATGTTGATGTCGGGTAATTTTTCCTCGACCACATCGTAACATTCCTCCACACTTATGTAATCTGCTCCGGTATGTTTTGAAGTTTAGTTACTTTTGATATTAGTATAGATTGAAATGGATTTGCAACACTCATGTTGTACCTATTACATACCATATTCGAGATTGCTGCTTGAAGCTGTCGGAGCAGGTGCAGTAAGTGGCTCGGCGAGAAGACCGTTCGTTCGGCAGGGGGTTGTTGCACCTGGCCTCCATTCCCAGGCTCTATCTGCTTCGTGGAAAGTCGAGGATCCGGCAACCATGCTGAGGTGGCTACTGCAGCCAGCGGACCTTCGCCGAGTCGTCTTAAACATGGTCAATTTGATCTGTGTTCCTACTTCCGATTCACTCTGTAGAATGTTAGGAAGGATATTTGTCTTAGTTACGGCTGAACTTCTCTTCCTTTTGTTGCTCAAATTGCTCAAAATGAACATAATATTTAAAGCGAATCACTGACTTTTCCATGCAAACTTTTAAAACTAAATTACTTGTAAAAGGACATCGATTTCGGTAATGAAGAAAACAGTAACGGTAATTCCGATATGATTTGTACGATGCCCTTATAATGAACTACTTTTTTGTTATTCAATTGCTTTCAGTTCCAAAGGTATAATTTCACTTTCCCAACTACATATGGCATCTAAAGTAACGTTAGAAATTTTTTTTTATGGAGATCTCATTTGATTTACACCTTTGGGGGAAGGGGAGTTGTCCCCTTAGTGAAAAGTGTCGATCTGTCTTAGTCGTTGTTCGCTATTTCTCAGAACCTATAGTCCTTAATAGTATCCGATGGAATTTCATGGCTACATAGTGGTTAGTTCTGAGTCCCGAGAAATGTGAAAGTTTTCGAGAAAACTTCTTATGCTGCAGATTTGTAGGCAACAAAATGCATTAGATGGTGATAATTCGAGAAAATACTATATTCTTTTTTTTTTTTTGTCTCTTCTTTGTTTTTGTTTCTCCCGTGGAACAACGCTGGGGTCGGGAGACCCTTCAGTTGCCCATGGCTGAGGGGAGGGTTTAAACCTGCTATATTTATAGAAACGTGAAGTATTGGAGGAAGCGGTGTATAGATATGGAAAGGTATCTAAAGTACCAAAGATCTCACTGAATCAAACTGTGCTGTTAGTTCGTTCTCTTCCAGTTTTTCATATACGGGATAAATATATCAAAACAACCTTGATGTTAATCAACTGCCTTAATACAGTTTTGGTTTAAACGAGCTGATTTTCCACAACTATTGCAGTTGTTGACAGTAATCATTTGGATAGGTACCTGTTCTACCGTCTGTAAGGTCCAAACCAATTCAGTGCCAATCTATTCCCGATAATTCTTCGAGGCGTCTAGGATGATGTTAATCCGACATAGAACTGTCATTGAAGTGCCTCTAAAGGGTAGTTTTCTAAAAGTCATTGTCTTGTCAAATTAATTTAATCATTATTTATAAGTCGTAAAACTCCAGTAAACCTTAATAAATAATCTTATATTTCAGAACTTAGTGATCTGCAATATTACTCGTATATTTTCCAACTAGGTTTGGCTTTTACTGAGCCGATAATGTAAATTACTGTTATCATTAACTAATTACTGTTGGCAACCTTGTGAATTTTGTCTCTTCGCTGCAAACTGCTATTGTGAAGGCCATGGGTTCTCTGTAAGCCATAGCACCGGAAGCCATCTTATCGCAGAAAATGTCTCCTATCTTATCTATTGCATACTTTGCTTCCTCCCAGAGATTGTGTCGGCATCTCTAATAGCTAGCTTGGCTTTGGTTGCTATAAATACTCATTCGAGTCCAACTAGCCTTAAATGATCCAAGGATTTCCAACTTGCTTAAGTGTATATTTGTTCACTTGTAATATTGGGTAAGGGGATTGACAATATGCGATGTTGTTTTATTTTGTCAAAAATAAAGGTTTTATTTCCATTTTCTTATTTATTTATTTTTTTAATGTTAATCAAATAATGATCCGTCGATATTTAAAATTTTCTTCACTTTTTCTGATAACCAAAGCAAAGATATCGCGAAATAATAATACGGTTCTCTTCCAATTGCCTAATTCGTCAAGTCATTTATTTCTATACATCATTATAGACGTTCAAAAAATATTTTATAAGAACAAGGATAAGGACCGAAATAAACAGTTATCTGGAGGATCTATATGCATATCTTCTCACAAGAACATGTAAAGATGCGATTACACGTTTAACAAACAATGACAACCAAACGGCAAACGTGTAAACACCGTTTAAAAACGTTTGGTAAACTAATAAACCTTTAGTGAATAAAAAAAAGCCATTAGTAAAAGTAGTATTGCGGAGGTCGAACTTTTGTCGGCTATTACTTTCGGTTTAAGCTATTTTTATTGTAAAAAGAAATAAAAATATGAAAACAATATAATATAAATATAGTATAGTGTATGTAATAAATACACAAATGTTTCAATGCAACACTAACGCTTATGTGACGCTTCCCGCAAGTTTCCTTCGATTAGTGCCCAAAAACTGACCGTAGACCGGAAGCATAGAACTCCGGCTCTACACCAATGCCAAAACCTTTATTTGTGAATGTTGGAGCATTGGTGAAAGTATTGGCCGATGTTTGCGTTGGCCGTTCCCGAGCGGTTTCAAACATCAAAGTTATTTGTGATTGCCATTGCGTTCCATCCACACCAGTGACGAACTGTTTGCCCAACGTGCTTCTAATTTTTACCTAAATATTGGATTTTATGATTGTTGTTACTTCAAAGTTGATATTGAAATAATCAATGATTCGTAACTTGATAACTTTTGGTTGTTAATTGGGTTTATTGATTTGATTCGTACTTTTTTCTGCCTAAATTTTGTTTTCAAACCACATATTTTCACAAAAATTGGACAAGTTGTTCAACAAGTGATTTGCCACTGGTGTGGTGCCGGCTTTATAGGGCAGGCAAGCCTCATGAGCTGTTATAGTGATGTATTATATTTTAGTTTTTTAATTATATTTTATTAATATTACTATTTTTTTATCTGAGCAGAATTTCAGCTGATTTGGCCATCTTGATTGTTATGATAAGAAATTCTCAGAAAAATAGAAGTAGTGGGAGATGTGTTGCGTGGAGGGAGGGTACACGTTATCTAAACCGGTTGCTATAACGGCCAAAAGTAACAAAGGGAGCAAAAATAAGATAGGCCTTCGAGGTACCAGGTAGATGGAAAAGTGAAGGGCCCTTCTACTCTCTACGGCTCAATGTTCGAGACGCTAAGAATGTCGTTGATGTATCTGAGTGTTTTTCGGAACAAATTAGTGAAGAGGAGCTGTATTGTCTATTACATTTCTCGATCTATTAACTTCGATGAAAAATTATTTTTCATAAGTGCCGATTTTTTATAAACATAAAAAATCACAATGTTTATGTTTGAGGGCTTAAAAAAAAACTAACAGATGTGTTGATTATTTATTTTTTTAAGCTATCTATAAATAAATAAAGTAATTGACAAAGAACTAGAGATAGTGAAGAGATATCCCTCGGTTTAATTTATAAATCTTTCTCAGTCATGGAGTGTATCAAGAGGCAGGTATTCGTTTCCTGTAGTTCTATTGACCGCATAGCATGAATTTTAATTCCGAAGCAGGATATGATGATATGTGTGGCCGTGCCTTAAGGATGATTGACTGCCCTTACGTAATAGCAATAGTTGAGATGATGATTCCTGAGAAAGGTTTTGGATCACTGTCGAATCGAACCACGGGCCCTCCACTCCACACAGCTGAGAGGACAGATGTGGCCTTATATAGGCAGGAGGAGGTATGCATGACTCAGCGGAAGTCACTCTGGCCTTGGTGTAATATGTATTGCTATTTGTTATTTATTTATCTATTGTTGCTTGTATATATATATTTTTTTAAATATTTGAATTGAGTCGATAATTGATGTCGCATTCCAACGATGTATAAACGTTTACTATACTGATATGAGTAGCCCAGTTACAAGTACGGTCTGGTCTATTTTTTCACAAAATGAGTTTAACATTGTTTTCCTCAAGTGGTTACATCCTCTATGCTATAGTAAAGCTGTCGCGTTATCAAAACAACCAGAAACATGTCAAAAAATTTATTTGAAAACGTGACTTCTTAACAAAAAAGGTCAGCTCCACAAGCTGGCCAACAGTTGGCGCTTGACCACACGCCTCGCTGCCATGAAGATGGCCTAAAACTTAGGCCGAAACGTAGGCATAATTATATAAGTTCACATTATAGTAATCTATTTCTTTGACCGCACCCCCCGACCAACTTTTCCCTTTAAATAATAAATTTTTAATATAATGTATGATATCTGCTACACTTTCAATTTTCTCTTCTTTTTTTTAAGGTATCCAGATAAAAAAATAGCAATATTGATGCTTTTTTTCTATATTCAACGGTTTTTCCATGCTCCTAAAAAAAAATTTGTAAACTGGATCTGGCCGTATGTGTAACCGGGCTACTCATGCTTTCCTTCTTTTCTCCTCTACCCAACTGAATTACTTAGTATTCCACCAAGATACTCTATCCTTCAACAATACCATCCATGCAAATATTACTTCCTGGTTTTATAGTCTTATTATATTACTAAACTATTATACTATTTACTCGGTATGTGCTGCTATACACAACAAAAGAATGAACTTTGAAGTTTCTGAATTCGTGTACGAATAATAAATATGGATTACGATGAGGCAAATAGTGTTGCCACCATAGGATTGGATTGTGTTTCTCCCTTAGAAGACTCCTCTTTTGGCGATTTGTCGATTCAAGAAGTAATTATCATGTCAGTTGTGAGAATGTTATTTAAATATATTTTTTAGCATTATGTTCCATGTGAATGAAGTACACTTCAGAAAATATGCTCGAAATGTTTCATGTAAAGAAGACATTTTACGTGCAGTTTAGTCATTATTTATGTGTATTTTTATTACGACTAAAAAATAATATGTAATGTATACCTAATTGATTATTTTGAAAGCATTTAAAACTCATGTGATTTGCTTGAAAAAACAAATTAAATTAGGTCATGTTTGTATGAGGATAATGTTTTGAGCTACAGGTCGTTGCATAGCGCAGAGCGTGGACCTTCCCCTCCCCCCTTCCTCCCGTTTCGATCCAATATCGAATCTCTCAGTTGATAAAATTGATTGCGATCATCGAACCCGCAGCCACTCTGCGGCCATGAGACCATCTCTGTGTCTGTCTTCGGCTTTTCATATTCTGCCTTATTATTTTCCATTAATATATCCTTGCGGATATCGCTGTCTTCTGTTCTCACCTGATTTCCATACTTTCGAATTCGTCACTTTTCAAGTATAAGTTAAAAGATAAACATCGGATGTTATAAACTTTAGACTTAGATTGTAATATATTTAAATCATGTCGTTACCAGTATTATTTTATGACTGAAGGAAGCTACCCTTAAGAATACGATATCCATATGAAATATCGCCTTCCAACGAAGATAAGGCTGAACGTACAATTTCTGGTTGAATAATACACTAAGAAAGGGCTGGTATTGATTCCTCTATTTCTAGGTCAGATAGACTTCATGAGAATTTGGCTATATGCCGAACTTCTTGCGGCCCGTTTAAGAAAATAAATTGATACATAAATCTAAATGCCGGATTATTTATTTCAAAATGCTCAAATTTGTGCTAAAAACTGGAAAGGTTTCCGTTTTTTCTTTAGATAGGTCAGTTTATATCAATAGAAAAAGTTAGTTGTGTTGTTTTAACAAAAAGTCGACAACATTGCTTTAGGCAGATACTTTCCTGTCAACTTCAGAAATAATTCCTCTATCCAGGCATGCGATTTTTAAAGCGTTTTATTACTGGGTACATTTCAAGAAAAATTTGTCTATAACTTCAGTTAACAACCTTTTGCATTCCCCACTTTGATAAAGACATTTTTCAGGTTTTCAAAAATATTATATATTACATACAAATAATTATTTATATCTTTATCTAGAGAACAGGGGACGATAAGACTTTATAATTTATGATTTATTTGTCCTCGTGCCGTATTTTGAATAGAAAGATTATATGAGCCGTTTATTTTGTTAGTGGCCCAAGTCCATTTCTAAAATTTAATATTAAATTTTAAGGTTTATATTTAATTTGTTTAACTGCATTAATTAAACTGATTATTCAACTAATACAATTGTCCAAAAACTGAGGTTAACTTGTAAATACTAATTCATTAAACTTATCTTCATCACTGCCTTCGGACATTATCAATAACTAGTATACCCGAGCGAGAACTCTCGCATTAGATATCTTCTAATCCCTAATTCCAAGTATAAGCGATATTAGGGAAACATATTTATGCGTATAAACAATATTATCGGGAAAGTTTATTTAACACACACACATTTGGTGAAGTATTGATTTTATAGTTTTGATAGTTTGTAATGATTATGTTGAAGTTACAGGTCATACTTATTAAGTACTTAGAGCTTATTCCACTGGAAAACCTCTTCAATTTAGCATTTAGGCAATTAGATTCAGCTATACCGTTTTCTATATGTACTATTCATACTTAATAGTTACCTTTAGGGTTGGACATGGAAACAAAATATAATATCCCACTCATTAAAAGTTCTTGTAAACAAATTTAAATTGATATAAAGTTGCCATGACAATGACACGTAAGCAAGATGGCATAGGACCCGTGCGGACCTATATCGTGCGTTATCTCGAAAACGGTAGGTTTTAAGGCTTATAAAGGCTGAACCAATATGATCCAGTGGATCACATTTGATTTTGATGCCCGCGTCAAATTCATTAAAACCCAACTTATCCCGTCTCGATTCCCCGACTCTCAGTCCTCAAAGTTTTGAAACCTTCCAGTTTTTTCATCACTTTTATTTAAGCCCTTGTAAGATTTTAAGAAACAAAATTGGAATTCGTCACATCTCCTTCAGATTTTTTTTCTTTTGATACTTCACTCGTCAAAATCCATCGCTCCTGAGAGCCGGAAAAGGGATCTATACTACCGTAATAATATATAGTAGTGATTAATATCTTAGTTTAAGTATACCTAGACTTAGGCCACTTTCAAAAGTAAACGGCTCATATATAAGAATATTTAAACGTAGCTCTCTCTATCTCGGCCAACAAGTTATTTAAATTGATTTTTCCAATAACGAAATAAATGTTTACTTTCTATTATAATTAAACTCCTCCTATATTAGTTGGTATATCTAGTTATTAATTAGATATTTCTGGTTTGAAGACGAAATCTCTTAATAATGTTGCACGCTCATCTGGCCTAGTTGCTAAAACAAAATTAACAAATAAAAACAAATACAGCAAGATAATAAGGTATTAAAAAGCAAAAAGTTTGAAAATAAATTCATAAATAATTGATGTTTGTCCTTCGAGAGAATTTAAAAAAAAAAACGCTGGTAAATTAGGAGGAAATTCGAAGCGACGATTTATCTGTTGTATTTATCCCTTCCATTAAAATAAGATGGCTGTGGTAGCACTTAGGATCCTCCTATAGAGAGGATACGCTCTCTCACCGCGATGCCAGTCGCATGAGATTATTTAATTTTTATCTCTCTGCCGTAAAAATAATGGCATCTATGTAATGTTGAGCCTGTGGAAAAGTTTCTCATTTTGTATAATTTCAAATCTCAATCTTATGAAGATGAAAAAAATACAGAAAAGGCTTGGGCAGATCTAATCCTGGATATTAACAAAGCATTATATGTGCATAGTTTTTTTCTCAGATTAATAACCCTTTTGATTTGTTAGAAGAGGCATATATTACAATAAACAGTCATTACAGATTTAATTGTCTCATTCTACAAGATAATAGTTTTGAAGCGATAAAATCGTTAACAAAAGTTGTTCACCGTGTACAAAGTGGTTTCCTGTCTTGTTCAAACTATGCGAGTTTCAAAACTAGACTGAATAAAGATAAAAAATATATCGCATCATGTGGTTGGTTAAGTATTATATGCTTAGTAATTTATAGTAACGGTTAGAAAATTGATATTCATTGCAACTCATGAGTATGCTGCTACAGATCTGATTGTGAGTGCAGTTGTAACAGCGCGCACCAATGCGCCAGGGCCTAAATGAAATGGGGTAGATTGATTAAACTGTTTAACCCTTAGCACGGCACCGAATTTGACACTATGGCTTCGGGAATTTATCTCTCTCCCTCCCTCCTTCAGGATGATTGTTTTATTTCAATCTTTTTCAGTATCAAGAGATGCTATGAAGAGCCTACTATATCTATATTGTTGTTAGAAGCTGGTACCTAATTGAAACAAGTAGAAGGATTTTATCTGTTTGTATTAATTTTCCTTCATTTCTATGCTGTTAAAGTCCCAACTAACTGAAAAATTAAAAAAAAAAAACCCAGGAGATCTCTTGTAGACCAGCTAAGGATTAAGACAGTCTTTTATGGGTGCATCGCCTAAGTTGTCTTAATGTAGATAATGGGTGACAGGTAAACTTAAGGAAGCGATTACATGTCATCCTTCCGTTTTACTCTCAAAGTCTCAGACACACTTTATGCTAAGATAAAAAGTTATCTTTCACATCTGCTCTGATTCTTAAACCAGTCTTGATCGTTAGAGTATTTTAAGGGAAGGTCCTTTTTTAATATTTATTATACTTACTACTGTCTGAATTAACTGACAATAAGCGTTTAAGGTGTGAAGTTTACAATCAGAGCATGACAAGATTAGTACTTCTCAGTGGCACCTTCTTCGCTCTTAATTTCTTGTTACTGGAGGTGGTCGTTCATACAGCTCCTTTTCAATATCTTCAATGTGCCTGTTATAGTGGTATTGAATTTAGTTGTGGAATCTTAAATAGAAATTATGTGAGATAATTTTTAACCAAATTAAGCTTAATTAGGCAATTTTTAAATGCATGAATGGTCAGAGTATAGCCATAGAATTTATTGGCATTCACGAAACCCAATTCATTTTTATAATTTCTTAATTTCGAAGTTTTCTTTTATTGAATTACCCAAAGTTAGAAATTTTGACCTAGTTGTTCTTGTTTTAAGTCTCAGTTATGTTTATCTCAGTTAAATTGTTTTCAGAAGGGTTCGCACGGACAATTATTCATCGGTCAAATGTTCTGAAAAATGTATATTCAGGTGAGTCGATCTCATTATATAAAATTTGTTGGAGCACATCAATGCAGGTCTTTTGAGATTCGATAAATCTGAGAAAACAAAAGGGAAGGCTGCGGTGAGAAAAACCACTTTAGTCTGAAGTAAAGTTCCGTGTCACGGAAATTCCTCGGAGAACCAAAAATGTACCTGGCACATTAGAACACCCATTTAGCCAGCCATCTCTACTTCCTTTGCAGATATTTTATTCTTTTTCGGTAATGCGTAGATAGTCTGCTCGATTTCAGTGATGAAATAATAATGTCTATAATTGCAAATCCGATTAGGTCATTACAACCTTAAGCTTTGAATTAGGAATGAGATATCAAAAGCTATTTAATTACTATATCAATATTATACCGGTAAACAAATGTAGATATTCGATATTATCGAAACTTTTTCTGAGTAAGTAATGAATTTTTTGTCATTAATTGTGTAGTATCAGTAAGAGAATATCTTTATTCAATAATACCTACAGTTTTACTAATGAAATGTATAATAGAAACTAGTACCCTATAGCATGTCATAGGAAATATTCAGGAAATTGTATCGATATTTAAAAAAATTATCAAAAAGAAGGTATGAGAAATAAATTGAAAATGATTAAAAGTTGAAAGAAGTGTGCACGATCGTTTTTCAGTATCTGGTTAAAATTTTATCTAAACCTGCGATATGATATTATTTTCTAAAAATATATTCTAAAAAAATTATTTTTTAGAACCAATTAATTATTTATTCAACACATATTCAATCTGTTGGTAGAAGCAAAAAGCAAAACTTTTGTGATAGTTCAATTCTTTGTTTCATATGGTTTTCGTAGGTTTAATTAGTTAAACGCTGAAGTAATGTTACCAGCTGACGTTTTTTCTTCTGTGATATATATTTATTTTTTTCAGATTTAAAAGCGCAATCTCTTTAATAATGTATGATAATAAATAATTTAATCAGTCAAATATCTTAAATCAGTTAAACCTTAATGATTAATTTATTATCTATTTTATTACTAAAATAAGTGTAAAGAATTATGAGTCTTGCAATAATTTAAATTAATCTATATCAGTGAAATTAAGTGTTTTAGTGTAACAGTCAATTTCCGACGAAATTTATTAAAACGATTTCCGGTACTTATGTATTTCACGGTCCTCCAACATTTTTTGTAGGCTATATTTACTTTCATTAGCATTATTTCCAAAGTATTATTTATTTGTTTGTTAATAACTTTGATTTCTTTTTAATAAGTGTGGTTTCTCTTGAGATTTTCATTTCTAATATTTCCAAAATTTTGGGATTATTTCATCGAAGAAAGTCCGTGAGATAGGGCATGATATTCCCATTACATAAATTTAAATTACGGTAAGTCCCCAGTCTCAACTGAAAAGGATCCGTTGGGAGTTTGTATATCTCTTGAGCGAGCGGAAATCGACAGCTGTATTTAATCATATCAAATATTTTAACTATTTTTAAAATTATTTTATTGACATATAATTCTTTTAAATTTTAATTTTGTCGTAGTGATCGAGTCTTCAAAACTCAGATGCAAGATTACTTGCTTGTCATTTTGCTATTATTTGTCGTTGTTGATTTTCCCTGTTTGTTTGCACCCCGATTCTCCCTTAACTATTTTGCTCTTTTCCTTTAACCTGCCCTTATTAGGAGTCTTAAAATTAAATTAATTATCCCTAATTTAAATTAATTAATATTTATCATTATGAATTGATTTAAGTCTATTTGATTTTAAAAGGGCAAAGAACCTTTATATTCCCAAAATATGTACTACAATTTCTCCATGTTTTGTTATGTGGACGTTAGGACCTCACCTACCCATTTTCAAATTTAAAATAGATGTTACAATAATATAAAATTCAATATATTATCCATTTAGGCGCATTATTCAACTCCCTCCCTCTCCCCTCCGTCTTGGAATAAACATAATATATTCCAATTAAACAAAATAATATAAGTATATTTTTATTCTACGATGTAAAGTTTTAAAGAAACACTTATATAAATAATATTTACCTATTTCTTTTATATCATACTACTATTGGAAAAATTTAAACCAACTGTTAGCATGTTGATTGATTCTTTCTGTTACAATCCTTAAATGTTTTAAAACATCAATTAAAGTACAAAATATTATTATTTTACGTAAGACTCCTATTTCAAACACCTAGGCTTTATTTATTTATTTTATTTTTTTAATTCAAATAATCGAACCCTTTTTTTTTCTTTTTAACGAGGTTTATTGCCTGCGTTATGGGCGAGTTCAGGGTGTGCTCGTTGCCGATTTCAATCAAATATTTTTTTGATGATTCTACCTTTTAAAAAAATCGGCAAGTGCTCAGACGTTTCGTCCAATAAGCCCTAGGACCTAAGCTATTTTATTTTTTTTTTTTAAATTAAGTAAACTGGCCTCATAAATTTGTTTTACAGTTTTAAGTTTTACAATCGCAGTTTTCGATTCAGCACACCAAAAATAGAGAAGAAAAATAAAACTATTTGTTTGTTTTCGATGGCATTTTCAAAATAAAGGTTAATTGGTGTGCTGAATCTGAAATCTGCCATTATTTTTGGTGTAAAAATATCTTTAAGATTAGTTTACTTGGTAATTAAACATTTTTTAAAAATTTATGTGCACAAAAAGCAATTATTTATTGACGTTTATATATTCCACTTTAATTGAAAAACTTAATTTTTGGTGAATAAACTATGTCGATAATATTTTCCAAATTTAGGATCTAAACTCCTTGGCCTGTTGGATGAAACGCTTTAGCACGTGTCCATTTTTTTTTTTTTAAATATACATTTAATATGTTCAACTTACCGATTAAAAGCAAATCGCGTAGTTTAAGAATCATTACTGACCCTCCAAAGTTGATTTGAATCTATCAATTTGTTTCTGAAGGTACTTCCCCTTTCCTCTTTCCAACGAATCCAAAAACATCGAAATAAGATATAATTAGATACAGTGCTTCAAATTGAAACCTAATTTCTTGGCTTAAAAATTTTGAATTGGGAACTAAAAAAAAAAAATTATATTTTGTTTTCGATGATATTTTTAACATAAAGGTTTCTTGATGCTCTAAATCAGAATCTGTCATAATTAAGTTTATTATTATTATTATTAATAAAGGCAATCCACAATCAAGGTGGTCTGCCTATGCTCAACTATGTCGACTTTCAATGATTCACCGATATCAGTTCATACTGCAGTCATTCTACAGTTGGCAGATAAGGTAAACGAAATAAAATAATAATATAAAATAAATTAAAAAAATATTAATAAATAAAAATAATCATAATTAGAAATAAATAATAAAATAAATTAATAATAAATAAATAAAATTAAAAAATAAATAAACGAAAATAAATAAGTTAAAATGAAAAAAAGATCTTAAAATAAAATATATAAATTTACATATGCATAAATAAAAATAGTGGAAAGAAAGGAAAAATATAACATAAATAAAAACAGGAGCTTATTTAATTTATATATTATATATCACATATATTATGTATCACAGGATTATATATCTTTAATTTTAAATTGATTCATATATGTCGATTTTCTTTAAATTATCGACTATTTCTGTAATGTGTGGACTATTGTCATTTAGTAAATTTGCTAAATGGTATGGAAAAGCGGTATCTATCAACTGTCTGCAGTCAGTTAAATGTTTAACAGCCATAGCTACGTTAATTAAGGTCAGTTTAGGCCATAATCTAAGTTTTCCAATAATCTAATCTTTTTTTTTTTTCAATTCGTTTGACCTAAAGGGAATTTTTTTTTTTTAAGTATTTATTTTTCTCAAAAAAATAAATGTTTTTATGGAAAAAGCTATATTTATGTCATTTTCCAAACTCGAGATATAAAATAACAGTTTCAGGGTGTTTTATTTATTTTTTTCGGTTCCTGTGGTCCATTGGAAGGAGCTCCGGTACAAATCTCCGTTATTTTTGGATATACAATCAGCCACAAAATTTGGTTGTAATCGGTGGCCCATTCACTGTGCGCCCTCCCCCCTTGTTAGTTGCCTCGTCCAATCTAACTAGACATGAGCTTTATGCCCATCCACATTTGCTTTTACTATCATATTACCAGTGTTTTTACAAGTTAGTGACTGTTTTAAGGTATTTTTCGTGTTTGATTTTACGCCTTTAAGATTTTCTACTAGTTTTACTACAAATGATCACCAGGTTTAATGGAGGTTGCTTTGAATTCATGTTTTTAAAACATTCTACTTACTTTATTGATAAAAAAATGAACGTTGGTATGTTTAGCCATGCTTTCTATTTCGATACTCTATTCATCCATCTCTTATATTTTTATGGTTATATGGATCAAATTCTTTCTGATTTTCTGTGTTTGTATTGTAGAATAGTTGCGTGTTTTATTCGAGTACTCTGGTCATATTTAATAATTTTTATTTACTTCAATTGAGAAAATCTTTTAAATAACCCTTGCTTTATTTTACATTTTTATTTTTTGTTACGTTAACTATCCTTTTATCATTAGCTGGTTACCGGTGTTTCGCATAGGAATGATAGCAATGAGCATGGTTGGGCATTGCCTGGGAAACACAAGAAGAGCTTTTGTCATTGATATAACCGTTCTTCGCTTTTCAACATTTTATATTTAGTAGGATATTGATGTTTTGTTGTAAGTACTAATAAATAATGTATTAGTTGTAGTATAACTACCTTATGCTTCAAAAATCTATACTTAATCTAAAGATTTTTAAGTGTGACTTTAGCAGAGAACCTTCTGACTTACTTGATATCCGTTCATTCTTCTGGGGCATGGAGGAACAAATAGTTGGATCTTCCGACCGTCGAACAGGCTACTTCCGGAACTATCACGTGCGATCCGCTGGCTACCTACTTCACGAAATGTAAAGATGAAGTAAAACTACTAAATTCTTAGCCTGCAAAGTCTTAAATAAATTCCATGTTCTAGAGCTCTATGCGTTGCAGATATTCTCCCTCACCTACTCTACGTTTGATAGTTGGCCGGCTTTGACAGGCCTAGGAAGATTGTAACTATTGAACATTATACCCTGTATTTTTTTGATAAATTAATTTTTTTTAAGAAATAAATTGTAGTATGGCTGCAATTTTTTCTCATTATCGCTGATAACCGTTTGGTGTTGCTGAAAACATTTTTACAATTCTAAATAACAACGATAAGAGGTTTGATCTAGCCGTTTTTTAACAAAAGCTTACATAACAGCTTACATAGGGTTTTGATCCTTCACTATTTTATTTTAAGATATCAAATGACAGGTTGATATTTTTAAAACCTTCTTTGGACCCTGTATACTGGTACTGGTACTGTTATAGGTGAGGAGAATTTGTCCGGCAAATGGGACTTGTGGTTCTTTTTGCCAACCTTTGACTGCTTCCTTTAGGCCGCCACTCCGTACTCATCAGAATGGAGGTTTCAAGAGTTTTCTCGGGATTGCTGAAAAATTAATATTAACCGATCTAGGTGAGAATCGAGTCCACACCGTTCTGGATGTGCACTCTGGAAAATTCGCCCCAACACGGGCGGATCACGGTCTCCAGGGCCTTTTATAACAACTGAAAAAAGTTTTGTCGAAATCAGTTCAGCTGTTTTTTGGTGAAAGGCAGCTAAAAAAACCGTAACATACTTAAAAGGTTTGATAAAAAAAACTTACTCGTGTAAACCAGCCGTTAGATTTAGAAAATAGCAATACATTACAGACTGGTAATTTAGAAGTATTTTATTTATTAGATTTAGAAAATAGCAAATATTTATAGCGCGGCGCTCAGTCCTAATAAATTCCAGTATATTACAAAATGTTTACATTATATTGTTACATAATATTAGGGGGCAATATTCAATAAGATAAGGTAAAAGAAATCAGAACTTTTGGTTGTGGCCAGGAGGATGCCCTTTAGCGGCTTTGATTAGATGAGGTGTAGCTGATTTAATTGATTAAATGTTATTGTTGTTTGCATACAATAATGTGCTTATTGGAAGGTAAAAACGTTATATTTTATATCGGAGTGTTTTGACTGTAAATAATTTAAAAGCTGTATATATTGTTGGACGTAAGGGGTGTGAAGATTATCTATTGACTGTAAGAGAGAGAAAGAGAGACCACACCCCGCAGACACACACAGTGAGTGATCAATAGGAGGGGATGGGTAGGGGCAGAGGGCCTGTTACCATAGGGATTAGGGACAGGTAGGCCGATCCCCTATCGATCTCTTCTCTCTCAGCTCACCCTCTTTGTTTAGTTGTATTATAGCCCTCATTCCACTCTATCTACGAGTATATTTCCTCCTTGTAATAAGGTAATGAAGGGCTCATTCCAAAACGAGCTATAGTACCCGTCGGATCTAATCAAGGATATGGATAATCAACCGGAATTCTGTTTTTTTTTTTTTTTTTTTATTAATTTTGTTTAAATTTCGAACCTGTAAAAAAAAAAAAAAAATATGACTATGAATGCGAACGAATGACGTGGAAGAGCGAAATTGAACGCGGCTCACTGATTGTTATTTCATTTGTGCAAATGAGCAAGTGATCTTTCTAGCTTTATATAAGAAGAATACAATTATTTTGTAGTAGTAAAAAGAATCAGATAATATTTATTTAAGATTGGGTAAATCTGCAGAAACGGAACGTCTTCATTTTGACAGACGCAACTCGAACCGCTTGAGCAGTGAACACCCTGATCTGTGCCAGAAGCTAGAGAGGTTGCTGATTGTGTGTTGGTGGAGGTATAGCCTACCTATCTTCGCAACTTGAGCACACATTTCTTGTGAACATACTCGTCGCACTTATATAACAGCTAATTTAGCGTACAATTGTTAATAATATTTCGAATTCATGTATAAGTTATTTATTTTGACTATATCAGTAAACTTGTTTATTATTTTATTTAAAAATTTACTCTTCATTTCTCAAATAAAAATGATGCTGCATTCAATTAGTATACGTCTTCTAGTCGTTAGGAATCTCAGGATAAATATTTTATTTTGTAATTTTTGGTGATTTATTTTCTATTTATTTACCTATTTTATTAATTTGTGCCCAATCCTTCATAAGGTCAGGATATCATGTATAAGGTCAGTAAGCTGCGTTTTTTTTTATCCTGTGAAGATTATTGTATTGTCTGCATATGTTTCTTTCAGAGTGTCTGTTCAAATTTGTCTTTATGGGTAGATTATGGATAGTAATGGCGCCCAAACTAATCCTGCTCTTACGGAAGACACAGAAAATTATATTAAGACAAAAAACAAAAATGAGTTCTGAGATATGTTGGCAAACGGAAGTTATATGATTAAGTTAAAAAGAAGTTTCATTCGAGATTCTGTTAAATGCCTAAGATTCATTCAGAAATACACCGGTTAGTTTATTAGTCCAGAGGAAATGTTCATGAAAATGGGCGTTACCTTGCAAAAGGTCGGATAAAAGATTTTTTTTCTGACTAGTATATATTGAGGCCATCATGGGGAAACCGAGTTTTCCAACAAAATAGCCTTCGGGAAAACTTACTGTGGCCTAAAATACTCGATATTTTTGGACTTTTTTGGACGTATTCAAAATATCTTCGCAACCGTTTTTTCTAGGGCAACGCTTGCTTATTTCATTTATTTTTAAAAGAATAAGCTTCTCAACAACTTCCATCAGCATAACTTTTTACTTTCTTGTGCGCAGTAAAGGATGTATTGTTATCGCGAAAATTTTCGGTTTTCAGATTTCAACGGAAATATTTATTTTGACCATCCCTGAATCCATTTTAACTAATTTCGTCGTGACGTCTGTACGTACGTTCGTATTTCACATAACTCAAAATGGTTAGCTATGGAAAGTTGAAAGCTTGTATTTGGAATCACTGTAAAATCTAGTTATGCACCTCCCTTTTTGGAGCATCACCGGAAGTGATGCTTTACTTAAAGGTCATAAAAAATTAAATTAAACTATTATGCAAAACTTTTCATATTTGGTATTTACGATTTATATATTCTATTTAATATATTGATATACTTGATTTTGGTCTAAATTAGAAGTGGTACTTTACTTGAAGGTCAAAATGAACTTTCATAAAAAATTACATTAAAATATAATGTAAAACATCCCAAATTTGTTAAATATGACTTCTAAATCAATATAAATAATATAAATCAATATAAATTTTGGTTGAAAATGGTGAGCCGAAAGGGGTGCTTTACTTGAAGATCATTGTAAACTTACATCTAAAATTAATACACAGATTATATGGTTCTCTGATAAAGCTTACAGACGCGATTTTTTTTTTCACCCTAATTTAACAATTTTATTACTTGTTTTTATGTGTTAAAATCAAGTGTAAATACTTGTTTCCTCTCCATTTGTGAGTTGAACAAGTCTGCAGCTGCTTCTTCCGCTTATAACGTCGAAAATCGATGGATTTTCTATGCTAGTGACATAGACAGTTCTAAATATTGTCACGGAACACCAAGAAATCTCTTGGAAACTTGTTACTTTCTGAAAGAGAACGGCATATAATAACGGAAAGAGGCCCGCGAAAACAAGAGCTTGTGCGTGTGTGTGTGTGTCAATAGATGGACATCGCGACGCCACTGATTTATTGTTTAATAGGCGTATAAGGAAGTCCACATCAGATACTTTATGCATGCAGTACCAATCGCGTTACCGAATTTCTAAGATAAGGTGTTTCTTATAAACCCCGTAAAAAACATCGTTTTGTGCCGATTTTCCCAGCTTCCTGCTATTATTAATTCTAAAACAATTTTAAATTTTTTTTATTCTGCAGAAGATAAAAACATTTTCGAGTAGGTCTGTAGGTTGTTGACCATGTGTCCTTCAGCCTTATAAACATTTATGTTGTCCATTAAACTGGAAACAAGAAATTAATGATTATTAGCTTATTAATCCATTAAACTCGGTATATATATACAATAATAGCAGATTGGACAAATATTTGAGCAAATGAAAGACAGAGTGAATGCGATGGACAAATCGGGGGATGGTATATATGTTGGACTGCAATAACTGCAACTTAATGCACATAGGAGAATCATAAAAAAAAAAAACTGCAAACCAGAATCAAGCTATATGAAGCAACTGTAAAAATAATAAGAACAAGAATACAACAGCATTGGCACAACATAGAATTGAAAATAACCACAGCGTTGATTATAAGGATCCCAAAATATTAGAAAGAGAAAAATACACAAAAACAGAAGAGCGATGTAAGCTATCCACATAACAAAAAATATAGACAATACAGTCAATTATAAGGCTGACACAAAAAATCTAAATTGTCACTATGTTGATATTGTTAACAAATTGGATATAAAATAACAACATTGAAAATAATGAGGACACATACAAAAATAGACATAAAAATTGTTATTAAAAGAACGCAATCAAATAAAATATTAGGAATAGCATACAATAGTAGATATATAATTCATAAATGTATGATATAAAAAGTTAGCGCAACATTATAGATTGTCAGCTTGAACCCGACTAGGAAGTTACTTTCTCTGTAGCCAGGGGAAAGTACCTGTGATGTCATTGTTTGGGTAATTTACTTTGCGGCAGTTTGGAAACAGTAAGATAATTAAGTTAATGCCCAATTTGTTATGTCTGCACTACTGTTTTTTTTTTTTTTTGTAAATTTTTATTTTCGATAATGATCATTTTCATCGGCCCCAAAAAATTAAAAAGAATAAAAAATTCCTCTAAAAAATTGATTGCTAACGTATTAAGATATGTGGAATCACAAAATCGGATAAAAAAATATATCCATCCGCCCGTCGCTCGCGCCTTTTCTCCGGGACTACTGGACCTATTTTTGTTAGATATGGCACCAATGTCGGAGGTCATCCCAGGATGATCCTCGGAATTTTATATCGCCATAAGCCATTTCATTTCAAAATGGTAGCCGATTTTGAAATCTTTCATATCTATACATCTCGACCATTTATGGAGTTAGGGGAAAAATATAGAGTGTATTGGGATCATGAATTTTTGAATAAATTTATTCAACTAACTACAAAGACATTGGCCTTTATGTACCATTGAGTCCTCGGCCCGTCATACACCCTATTACTTGGGCGGAAAGAACTATGAAACTAATTGGTTCCCGATGATCCTAGGTACAACTAGAAGCAGAGTTGTCATCGAGATGAGTTGAAAGAACCCGAACACGGTAGGAGAGCATCCGGTAGAACGGAGGTCCTGTGACCAACCACCTTCCGTTTCCATCACCAGACCATTCAGTGGTACCATAACATTGCGTTGTCATCGGCTTTATGTATTAGTTCTAAATTTCATCTTGATCGGATAATCGAATTGCCAGCTAAAAACTCGATTACAAGATTTGATTGGCAGAAGGGGAATTAAGTAAAAGCGTTTAAAAAGGTGTTTATGATGTTTCGTCAAAATGACAGTGTCATTCGACAGATCTAATGTTCCCAACTTCTGTTGATATTGACTAATAATCGACTAAGGAATCGTTAGCACGTTTATATGATACGTTTGTGCCAAAATATCTCAAAATCAGCCGATTCGTTCTACAGAGCTGATCGTCTGGCCATCTCAATGGCACCAAATATTGTACTGGCATTGGGGTTATGTATTCGTAACAAAAT
Source organism: Rhaphigaster nebulosa (assembly GCA_948150685.1). Lineage (NCBI taxonomy): Eukaryota > Metazoa > Arthropoda > Insecta > Hemiptera > Pentatomidae > Rhaphigaster > Rhaphigaster nebulosa. Next base: position 18,286,580 of record OX411308.1, read on the forward strand.
TTCACTTTGTTCGAATAATCGGAGGTCAGCTAAAATTCAATTATAAGATTTGATTGACTATCGAATTGGGGAAACTAAATAAAAACTATAATTATCCATTAAAATATATATATATATATATAATCGGAAGATAGATATACCAAACTTTTTTTGTTTTACTTTGTCCCCAAGAGATGAGGAAAGTCTAGTGAATGTATCATAGATACCAAATATTTCTTTATGTAATAAAATGTGTTGAATTGCTAATGGAATAGAGGGTCTCTATATGGCTTAATCCGCTTAGGTGTACTGCATCTGCATGTATAGCCAATGAAAGTTTATATCTTAATCTTTACTAAAGTAGATTTCATTGTAGTTAGCAGCTATTTAGTAGATTGCATCTCGTGCATCCAGAATGAAAGAGGCCCAACTCAAAAAATGTGTTTTTGTTAAAACTAACATTAGATCCTCGTTTAGTTCTACATTTTTGGTTTGCCCTGATATTTGAGGACTGTCTGCTCTTTGGGGCCAGTTATTCAAATTTCATACGTTATAAATTTTGATTTGTTCTCTTTCATTCTGGATGTGCGATATCTTTGTGCTTTCTTATAGAGTCTGCTTACGGCAACAGATTGGATGTGGTAGATTTATATGCACGTGTATGTGTATATACACACACACACATACACATAATGATCCTTCTAAAATTAAATTTAGTAATTTTACCAATGATCTTTAGGGGTGGGGTAGATGCAATACATTTAATATAACGTAACCTTCTGTCTTTTAGTTTTGCTAGTGTGAGTTACATTGATAATTAATAATGACTGTTAGGTGTCTCTCTGACATAAACAGAAATTAAAAGTGGTATAAGGAATAAAATTATTAGAAAGAGCATTTGAAAACATTATTCTAATTAATTGAATTTAAATGTCGGCACGAAATATTCTCTCGAGTTTATTGACCTAAAATAATTGCCTAAACCTGGTCATTTTCATCCATTAAATTATCCTAACAGCTCTACTGACTTTCATAACCAAAAAATGCTTGTATCTATTGGTCATCTTTAAATAAAATGACAATTATAAGATTAAAAATTCCGTACTTCTGTTGTTATAATATGTATAACACTTAAAGTTTCAAAACTATACCTAATAATTATACTTTGACTTAGATTATTGTCTGTAATATATGAATTAAAAGGGCCATATTGCAAGTTTTAGTATTACTCTAAATTCTTGCTTACTTTTCTTGTTTAAAATATTCATATTAATTTCTTTTTTATTTTTTTATCAGGCTTAGTAGCTTATTTTATTGTTCAGCAGTCCAGAAAAGTAATATGCTAATAGCATAAGTTGATATGCATGGGGTCCATGGTTAAAATTCCAAGTTTTCGATCTCCCCCATCCTGTGCGCAAAAACTCTGAAAAGTTTACTTTTTTTTTTTTTTTTCCCGATTGTATCTTTGTAATAAGTATCAATCCCTAATCTTTGTAATTGTATATTTTTGAGAAAAAATTATTCTATAAAACATGTAGAGGGTAAAATTTGCTATAACTTTGGTACTACAATTTTATTCTATAGCCACAGAAGTTGTGCACAATTTTGAAAAAAAAAAACAATTACTTTTTTACATCATAAAATTAAATCCTTCTATCATATCTTTTAGCAACTACTTTGTATAAAAAATGTTCTTCAGATGAAATTCGTTTACATTTGCGTGTGATAATTTTTTATCATGATGATTAGAAAAGGTGTTACTCTTTTAAGTAAGAATGACAACAAAAAAAGAAATTTGTAAAAAAGTGAGGGGGAAAATGACCTTGCAAATGATCCCGTAGTTCTGTAGGCATAGAGTTAAAAATTCAAGTTTGAAGTAGTAACGAGTGAAGAGCGAATATATAGTATTGAGATAACTTTTTGAATTTCTTGGAATTCGACAATGATATGACAGTTTTATCGTTTTTCATAATTTGTCACAACTTTGAAGGAACGTAGTGCCAGAGGCAATGATCACAGAAAAACACTTTACGTATTATAGTTGTAATAAATTTTATCCTATATTAGTTTTCTACCTGATGTTTCAATAATGTAAAATCAATTAGATATTTGTGAAAAAATAAAATGAATCGAAAATTTATGAGGTATTTCGCACACCTTTGCTAATCATCGTGATTAAAAAATTTCACTCACAAATTTTAACGAATTTCATCTTAAATTTTCTGAAGAACTTTTTTCTATACAAAGTAGTTTTTTAAAGATATGATGGAAGAATTTGCGTTTTTGATGTAAAAAAGTGTGCACAACTTTTGTGCACTGTAGCGCCATAATCCATGATTCGTGGCTATGAAATATAACTGTAGATACCAAGTTGTAGTAAATTTTATCCTTTACAAATTTTATACCACACGTTTTTCTCAAAAGCCTATAGATACAAAGATGACCGAAAATAAATAAAAATATCAAAAACTTTCGAAGTTATTTGCGCACCACTGCGCGTGCACAGGGTGGAAGAGGTCGAAAATCTGCGTTTTAACTGTAGACCCGATATATAAAATATTTTAAAAAATCAGAACCACGTCGTGACTTTTTGCAAGGTAAAACACCTTATTTATTTCCATTCGTCATATAAATTTCATTTCAAAAAGTTTTATTTTTCATTATACATAGTTAAATGGTATTTCGTGACATGCGACGTTTTTATGTTTATATCATTACAAACTTGAGCTATAACAATTTAATTTATTTAATCAGTCGTTTAAAAAGTAGACAATAAACGGTGCTTTGTCAGTTGGCAACCTTGACGTTTTGATTAAAATAAATCTGACCTATGCTAAGCCAAAACAAACATTAATGAATGATATCGTCATTGAACATTTTCTATAAAATAATTTTACTTATGAATGTGCAGCAATATAAATATTTTAATTGAAAAAATAATAAATAAATAAAAATCTCTTGGTTATAGTAACTGAGAAGAAGGGTCTTTATATGTTACTGAAGTCCGAAAATACTTTCGCAAATGTGTGGGATATTGCGTATCCATCGACCTTGAGTTACTTTATATCTTCCCCTTATCAGCTTGCAGGAAAATGCTCGATTACTCAACTAATTAAATTTATATTTTCAGTAAATTTACTTTCCTATTCTCAACTTGAAGTTACTGACTACGATCTTCAGAGTTTCGATTCGGCAGCTTTTTCCGTTTCATTATATGCACTTTCCTTTAGTGAAATGATTTGTATCCTCTTATACCCAGTTAAAAATACTGTTTGATCAAAAATTTCTTACGTAGTGTGTTTATTTTATTTTAGTTTTTTTTTTTTTTTTTTATTAAAGGAAAATAAGGCTTCGTTATTAGTCTTTATTTAAATGAGATTTAAAATAATAGAAACATTGATGTAATTCTCAAATAAAAGTTTACTGCCTATTGGCCAAGTTAGTAGTTAGTTTAGCCACGGAAATAACAACGTTTGAAATATAAAAATTAAGTATCTATCTGTACTATTATATAAAGCTGAAGAGCTTGTATGTTTGAACGCGCTAATTTCAGGAGCTACCGATTAGATACTCCGATTTGAAAAATTATTTTTGCGTTTGATAGAACGTTTATTGAGGAAGGCATTAGGCTTTATAGCATCACCCTACGATCCATAGGAACGGAGCAGTAATCATAAATAAATTGCTAAGAGAAAAGGTGTTCTACTTGCGCTCGTTTCGTTGTCATCACAACTTAATATACCCGTTGGACCTAGTTGACTACACAAACTTTTTAATTTTGATGTGGATGTAGTTGACCGTAGATGTAATTTAAAGAGAAGTTGGTATAATACACCTTTCTACCTATTTTTACTTACATATTTTTATGTTTTATAATACTAATTTTTCATACTTTAATAATTGTTATTCTGTTTTGTTTTTTACTAAGATCTGATGAAAGCCCACAGCTTAGGCCGAAACGTTGGCACTAATAAGTACGCTTATTAGTATGTTTTTATTAATTGGCCTACCCCCTACCAACTTCTCCTTAAATTAAACATTTTAATAAGGGTGATATCATTGTGTGAAAACGTTATTTTGTAAATAAAATGGAAGGATAGGAGGAGGGGGGAGAGTGAATACGTGTTTTATTTAGTTGACATCCGCATGATGTTATAGAAGGATCAATCTAATTAGGTATTGATAAATTATTTGCCATTTATATAATTTAGTTGCCACTTATAATATTATAGAACTGGCTTATTTACGTGTAACTTTATTACCATGGGAGCGGGGTAGGTCAGTGAGTAAGGTACTGCGCTACTAATCTCAAGGTCCTGGGTTCGAGACCGGCTGAGGTAGATAATTATTTATTCTGTATTCAGCAGTGGATCAACCCTGTGGGATCGGGGGACCCTCCTGGGGCTCACCCAGCCTCTATAAAGTGGGTACCCTTAATTGGGGGAAAACCTGGCGGTTGAGCGTGATCTTGGCCGAATGCACAACCGTTGGCATAGAAACAGCATGGTCCTTACCAATTACTGAACCCAAAACCCTTATCGGGTTGTAGTGGTACAGGTTTTTATTGCCATCTATGAAAATTTATCGTCGTTTGATCCTGTCCTTGAAAATGTCTGAACTAATGAGATTGAACACATATTGTAGGTTATTATTTAAAAAGTTATTTTGTATTTAAGGTGTCATTCTGGACAGCTGGGCTCAGCTAGTACAATTTAATTTAGCGGTCAATATGCGTAGTTAATTTAAACATATACAAAGTTTCGATTGTTTGATATTTAGTTCGAGCTTTTGAGAACTCTTGATTTTGTATCTGTTATTTTCCAACCAATTGTATCTATTACTGTTTACAGATGCGTACGGAATCTTCCTTGATTTAATTACTTATTTTTTTTTATTTAAAAGATGCATACTAACTTTTGCTTAGTCGTAACGGAAGATTTATATATGTAAATTAATTGTGTTTTATTTACTTGTGTAGCTAACCGGATAAGGCAATGGATTTCGAATTCAGTATGTCCTCAATAATACCAGTTTTATGAATTAAAAAAAATCTAACTAATTCAATATTTATATTGTTTAAATAGTATAAAATTTCAAGTTTAGTGTTTCCAGTACAGTTTTATTATTTTTTTGTGTGTGTGATTTCTATTTGTTAGGCGAATCTTTCTGTAACAATATCAAGTTATCGTTTGAATTATCACAAACGTTGGAATGCCATGTTTGCTGACGAATCGTATTTATCAGTCTAATCTTTTTTCGTTTCTTCGAAATATTCGTTTCCTGGCTTGGTTTGAAATATTGCCTATGAAACCTTCTAGATTTTTTTGAAATTCTATTTATTTAGCATTTGCTGTTGTTATCTATTATTGTGTATTTTTAGGGAGAGATTTTATTTGTATTAACTTTTTTTTTTAAACAGTTTAAATTATATTTGTAAGGACGTTAAACCCCATATTAACAAACTATATTTAAAATTATAAAATTTAGGTTTATTTTTTAAAAATAATTACGCAATAATTAAATAATTAAAGGTGCATTGTTTCCATAGACACTTGAGTTTCCAGATCTTTATTTAATTAAAATTATTACGTTTACACTAAACTCGTATCTATTCATATTGCTAGAAATTAATACATTACGTTTACGATCCACAATTTAATGTAATTGAAAACTTCTTAACGTTTAATATGGGTACCATATAATCAGTACCATATAAGTTAGTGAGAATTCATTCGTTAGCATTTGCTTTGAAGATTCTAATAGAATCGTGTGTATGTTCCTTTTACTCTACTCTATACTGAAACTTGAATAATTAGCCATCTCGATGTTATTCAGATAATAATATCGGATCATTAATTTAAATCAATGCCAATAATCAAGGATAGCTTCAAAGATAACTGATCTTGCTTTCGATATATCCATTGTTTGATGAAGTGTTTCAAAATTGGGATTTTCACGTGACAATTTTTGCTGCTGAACGACTGTGCCTGTGTAAATTGATATAATAAATGTGGTTATCTCCCCTTCCCTTGATGGAGATAAGGCTGCGTGCTTCTTTGACAGTGTTGTGTTAACTCTTGCCCGTCTGTTCGCAGATGTCAGCTGGTTCCCAGATCATGGCTCCTCAAAGTGGGATCATCATCAGCCAACAGCAGCAGCAGCAGCAGGCTCATAACCAGGACTCAAACTTGAGCACCGGTTAGTATTCCTTTACATATTATTATATAATAATATGTATATGTATATATATTATTTTTACATATTTTATACATTTTTATCACATTAATGATAAAGTTTTGTGTTGAACTCTTGCCAGCCGCGAAACAGAATAATAGTTCGAACTGACCTATAATTGAAAAGGTCACGCTTACATGTATAAGAGAAGATTTATCGCTGTGACCTTTGATTAATTATTGTATTGAAATCATTCTCGACATTTCCCTCAGATTGTACAATAATATATGAGATAATAATAACGAAGAAGATAATATGCACTGACTTTTGTGGATCATTATACAAATGTAGTTTGAACTTCCAAACCCTTCGTCACAAACCTACGATATTTGAATAACCCAGTTACAAACACGGCCAGGTCAATTTTCTCACAAAATGAGTTTAAAATTATTTCCGCCAGGTGGTTGTATTCTCTATGCAATAATAAAGCTCTTTAATTTTTACTGTTCTATTTGAGCTTTTTTGGTAAAATGGTTAATGAAAGTTTGAATTATTATCTACATTAAAATACCCCGTAATTAAAAAAAAACACATCTAAACAATGAAAGACAGAAAGCTTGATACTAAACATTGTTTTATTTTAATTTTAAGTGCATTAACTTTTTAAAAACCAACCTCTTAGTGAGGTTACTTTGATAGTTTCATGCAGCTTTTGTTTCAAAGCCCGGCCCGGTTACCTTGCCGGTCAGTTACCAAGGATGAATCCGAATTGAGGCCTAGAATATTTAATGACATGGCGAAGAGTCCCGGAGTCCCGGTATCTCGTCTAGGGTGTCCGAATTGAAAAATAAATTTGAGACAGGGAAAATATTATTTTGGACTCAGCTGACGGCGGCCTTATTACTTTAAATTCTCATTATTTCCTATAATAAATTTAGCATATGATGTAATAGTTAAGTATATTTACTGTTAGTTGTAATTTATATTTATCTCCCCTCATACACTTAATATTTCGGCCATATATTTCAAGTTGCATACATCTTATTAACTAGTGCAACCTCCACAAATCCTGACTGATTAAAATTGTTAAAAACAATGTGCTATATTACTTTTATCATTTTTATTTGTTATTCTTTGTTAAATAAAGTCTGTCCTATGCTTCTGGTGTGCTATGTCACCATTGATTGTTGCTTGATATTTATTACTGATGTGAGGAGAAAACATATCATGAGCCATTTGTTCAAGCAGTCAATAATTGCAAAATTAAAAAAAATATTCACAGTTAAATTCTTCACTTAGTGAACCATTTATTTTCACCTGACAACTAGACTTAAGTCATTCCCCTAATTTTGTAAATAATTAAAATTACTAAAAAGAAACTCCTAAATCTCTATTAGGAATATTTTGACATTAAACTAGTCAAATGCTATGAACTCCCTATGTACTACAAATAAATTCTATCTACTCCAGAGGTCAGCAACACTTGCCCTCCTCGAATGATTTTATTCTTTCTTTTTTCTCTTTCTTTTTTTTAGAGAAAAATAATAAGGAGAATCTCGGTACAATTTTACAATATAATAATTTCTCCAGTAAGTAAGTTAGACAATTGTATAAATAATGTTTTTAAATTCAATCATTAAATTTATATATTCCAAAATGTTCTTATAGCCATTTAAGTTTTTTGATCAAAGCTTTGATGAAAAAACTTACTAAAAACAAAACAAATTAAATAGAATTATTTGATGTCCTTTTAAATTTGAAGCTGTCATAAGTAGAAGTTCATAAAAATGAACAACCAGCAAAAGAATAATGAAATATACTTGAACTCCTTGACATATAGGCATTCTTCTATTGATTATTTCTAATATTTTTTAAAATATAGTTACATTAGACATTGTTTTATAGTAGTTTAGGTCCTTCTTATCATCCTTTTCGTATGCTGGAAAATTATATTGATTCTTAGCCAGCATGGCAATTCAAACTTCTTATAGACATCAATTAATAAGTCTTTAATTGTATTTTTGAGTCATTCAAAATTTCATATAACTAACTTGTTAAGTAAGTAATGCCTTATAAAGTTTAAACTTTTGCTGTATTTTCTTATCAGAATAATTTTTATGGGTACGAAATCTGAAATAAGCCTCAGGTATATTATTATGTAATATTTATATATCAGTTGTATTGATGGACAGTTTCTAGTTTTTTATTCTTGTTTGAAATGATGTGATTCACATGTTAAGATAGAATCCTGAGTTGAGGATCAGTTATATACATTACTAAACTATAGATGTGAATATTAAGGAATATATAATATTTTACTTCTACTTAATAATTTTCATGTCTGCGACTTAACTATATTTTGTTAATTTATTAATAGTCAATTTGAAGGATTCTGTGATTAGCATCCGATAACATTATAGCATCTATTTTTTGTGTGCTTGGTTCAGTCTGTATCAGTCTTTATCTTATACAGTCTTTTTTATTTACTGAGTCTCTACATACTTCATATTTTTTTATCAGGTTTTGTTTTCAAATCTTAATAAAATTGGACTTTCTATTGTTATAGGTTCATCCCACAGTGATAAGGAGGCAGAAAACATTACCCCTGAAAAGGGAGGTGGTGGTCCTAGGACAGGTACTGAGCGGAAACGAAAAAGGAAAAATGACGATGGTAGTGGTGGAGGAAAGGCGAGGGCGACCATTATGGCTGATAAGAAGCTTGACTATTTCGCCAAACATCCCCCTGGCACCAGCCCTATTAGGCACACTGGAGCCAAAAGTCCCTCGCCTGCCCAAGCCCAGCAACCTTCCTATCCCATGGTTAGTATTGCTTTGTCTGTAATATTTTATTCCTATGGCTTGTTTGATTATTAGAATTGAAACCGTTAATTCTTGTAGCTTTTTGTTGGCTCATTTCAGAAAAATGTTTTTTTTTGTCTTAGAAATTGACAACTGAATGAAAGAAAGAAAATTATTTATATTTTGGGAATATTGTCGTCTAAGAATAATTATAAGTTGCTCAATTCAACAATAATACAAGACTTAAAATAATAAAAATTGAAACTTTTTTTTTATCTTTGAAATTGAATGATTTCTAGGTGGTTTTGGTTTTCTAACACCTCTTGATATATTTAATTTTAAAAGATTAATATTAAGAGCAAAATTCTCTCTGTTGTTGAAACACAGTACTTAGACATGGTCATCGCATGAGCAGTCAGAGGGACACCATGGGTCGGAGATGAAAATTTAAGTCATTTAATTAAAATTACTAGCCGGTTAGAGATTCAAAATTTATTGACTATTGGTTGAAGGGCAAAGATATAAAACTCACAAACTTGCGAAAATGGCCTACTTTCCAATTTTAGCGTGACACCTGGCAAAATCTCTCTCCTCCTCATCTCCTGGATGCCTACAACTCACGCAATGGCCCTGCTTGTAGATAGGGACAATTAGTTGTTTTCAAGTGCATTTCCTTGGCTCTGTTGAGAGGATTTCATTCATGTTGCTTGATCGCCTTTTAAAGTTGTCTAGAGTTATCTGATTAATACAGAAGATGTTACATAACAGAAGTTTTGTCTGATAATAACCCACTAATAGAAGAAATGACTAAGACTCTTATGCCTGAGAACACATGGAGGAGACTAAAAAGAATTTGGATGAGAGGTCTGTTACCATAAGACCTTAAATTATGCCACGGAAGAGGTACCGCTGTGTGCTATATTTCTTCATGTCTCTCCTGTCATCTTGTTTCAATGTTACTGACAGGCAATCTGCTGATTGTCAATTTTTTTTGTATTGGACAGGTGTGGATAAAAATATAAAGAGAGAAAAAGAAAAGAAAAAAAAATTAACATAGAATGAGTTTCTATGTTGTTCCTAAAATGGATATCTCTTTATATGTAAATAGATCATTAATGTTTGTCATAGAGCATTAGACTTTAAATGCGTGGCATGATATTGCTACAAATATTGTCATATACTTCTAATGTAATCCTCTAGAAGCTTGATATCAATGTTGGTAGACTCAACTTACTCTTAGCTGAGCTAGGAATAGCTGTATTGGTCTCATTCTCTAATAGAGGTAGAAGGTTCTAACAAGTTACTAATTACAAGTTTGCTACTGGTAACTGGTTATTAGTTTGTATCTTTTGTGCATGATTAGTCTGTTTGATCTCCCTTATACATGACAAATTAGGTTTGGAACATGGCTCACTCAGTCTCTTGAATATAACCGATTTCCATTGTGGCAGCACCTCATTCATTAGGCCTTTTATTTATGTTAATGCAATATTTTCATTTACATTCAGCTAGGTATGATTTCTTAATTAGGTGCCCCAATAGCACTCTTTTTTAGTTTTTGATATACCTTTCATAATGCATTTCTTGTATTGAATTGATTTGCATATTAAATTGAACATCATTTTACAAAAAATACTACTCTGATTCTATAGTGTGGTGACCATTAATGGCCTGGTCTGAAGTGATAAAGATATTCAGCTATGATATCACAATAAAAAAGTTGATTATTGTTATTTATTTCATCATCATTATATTGAGAACAATTTTATGATTCTATTATTATCACAGAAAATAAATAAATTATGTCAATATTTAATAAAATATTCATTTATCATTATTTAAATTAATGATTTTTTAAAGATTAATAAAACAAACCTTTATTTCAGTTTCCACCATCTCCGCAGGCTTCTTTGCTTGCGCCTGGTCAAGCATCCTCCGATTACTCCTGTACTACTCTCATGCACCCACCATCAAAATTGCATGTTACCATGTTATCCAAACAAGTTCAGGTATATATACATCAGTGGTATTACATTTCATTTTCTAAATCTTGTTGGATGATTTTAATAGATCTTTTTCTTGTTTAGACTGACCTCACATGCCAAAGGATTCAAGAATTTGAAACCCAAGCATCATCTGATCTTGAAATGCGGAACAATAAGATAGATGAACTTAATAGGGTAAATTATTGAGTTATCTTCATTTAGAAAAACCTTTATGTCAATCAAGATTTTGTACTTTAAATGAAAAGTATTTTAATTGAAATTTTTATATTTCGTTTTTTGAAGTTTGTTTTATTTCTCATTCAGGCAACGGAAGAACTGAGGCATCAGTTAGCTGCTCAGGCGAAAGCTATGGAACAGCATAAAGCACATACTAATAAGTGTATAGATGTTGTAAAAAAACTGCTCAAAGAGAAGTCTAATATAGAAAAGAAGGAAGCGAGACAGAGGTGTATGCAGAATAGGTTGAGGCTAGGACAGTTTGTAACGCAAAGGGTTGGAGCAACCTTTCAAGAGAATTGGACTGATGGCTACGCTTTCCAGGAACTTTCCAGGTAATTAGAGGTTATAAAGTGAAACTAGTGGGATACCGATGAACCAAATTATTTTTTAATTTATCGTAACTTGTATTAGTTATTACTCCTCAAATCCTTCAAGAATAAACATTGTGCTTTATTCCTTAACCATGTTTTAACATTTCTTTGGATCCTTCTAACTCATAAGCTCATCACCCAGTTTCCACATTGCTTTGATTCAACCTGTAACCCCTCTTTTTCCCTTCCCATTTTATTTCATTCTTATGTAGGGCAAGTTTTTAAACTCAATAGCATTGTAAATCCATCAGACTCTAAGCTCATCAATGGAAACCATCTGGCCGTCTCTTTATTGACTGATGACCCATCAGTTTTATCAGCTGATTGGGTCGATGGACCAGTAGATGTAACCTCATTACAACTTCCATGTTGTTATTTCTGTTTTTAAAATCAAAAGCAGCTGATTTCGTTTCGAAATCTTTCATGAGAAAGAAAGTATAAGCAGTGGTTTTTACAATGAGTACCAGAATAGTAGTGGAGAAGAGGAACAATTGAGGGAGGATTCGGAGCACATGAAAATTAAAAACTATATGGCAAATATTGTACTGGCCTATTCAGATGACGATTTTTGACGAGAGGCAATAATCAATTATTCACTATTATATTTAATTGTACTAGCACAAATAGGAAAAATATTGTCAATTATATTGCTAAATATAATTATCTATAAAATTTATCTTTTTTTTTATTGGTGACGTATATTTGGTAACGTACTTTCCTATCCTGTTATGGCAAACAGGACGGATTATCCAACAGATTTCCAACATATTTTACCAGAGTGGGAAGGTCGAGATTCACTGTGTGGGGCTGTCACGAAATAAATTTCAACCTATCTAGGCCGGATTTGAACCGGTGCCGGAGCAGTCTCGAGATTGCTAAGGTGTCTCCATAACACTCTCGGCCATCACAACCTCTATAAAGTTTATCTATATGGTTTGTTACCTTCCTCTTGAATCAAACAGGTTTTCTCTAATCTTAACGTACATTGCTGATTCAATCGATGGAATAAGTGTTGGGTTTAGAAACTTACCCATTGTCTTCACTTAACATTCATCTGATATAATATATTAATACATCTATTTTACATTTCTTTATATAAACCCTATTCAAATATCTTAACTTCTTAGCTGACCTCATTTAAGTTTAATCATTTTTTTCGAAATATATATTGTTTATACATTTAACATTTATTTTTCACATGACATGTTAAATTTTTTTTCACTTAGGAGACAAGAGGAAATTTCCAATGAACGAGAAGAAATAGATAAACAAAAAAAACTATTAACAAAACGACGCCCCAGTAATTCTGAAACTGGTCGAAAGCGAGCCGGCTCCTCTAGTGGTAGTAACAGCGGAGGTAGTGGAGGAGGAGGAGCAGGCGGTGGTAGCGGTGGCCTCCACAACGGGACCGACGGCTTCCTCAAGCCAGATCCTGTTCCAACGATGTCGACACAAGAGTACTATGAAGCGGACGAGATCCTGAAACTGAGGCAATCTGCTCTCAAAAAGGAAGATGCAGACCTTCAGCTGGAAATGGAGAAGCTGGAACGAGAGAGGAACCTTCACATCCGAGAACTGAAGAGGATTCATAATGAGGACCAATCTCGTTTCAACAGCCACCCTGTCCTTAATGAGAGGTACCTACTTCTAATGCTCCTTGGCAAAGGTGGCTTTTCGGAAGTGCATAAGGTTAGTCTAATAAACATTTTATAATTTGTTTTGCTATTATTAGTTTAATAATGAGGTTTTATGATTATTAAATGCTTTATTGAAAATAATACATGGTTTTTTTATACATTCGATTCTTATGTTTAACTTCATAATTTAAGCATGTGTTAATATAATAGCATTTGATCATTATCCTATTTGGTAATGCAATATAAATAAATCATTTATATAGCATTACATTTGATTAATATTTTATTTTTGTTTTAGGCTTTTGATCTTAAAGAACAGAGGTATGTTGCATGTAAAGTTCATCAGCTTAACAAAGACTGGAAAGAAGATAAAAAAGCTAATTACATAAAGTGAATATTTGTTTTCTCATTTTTTTAAATTGATCTCATAGTAATATTTAATCTTTATTTAAACTATGTTATTATTATTCTAGGCATGCTTTGAGGGAGTACAACATTCATAAAGCATTGGATCATCCAAGAGTAGTAAAATTGTATGATGTTTTTGAAATAGATGCCAATTCGTTTTGTACAGTTTTAGAGTACTGTGATGGACACGATTTAGACTTTTATCTTAAGCAGGTATATATTTTGTCAGCGATTAATATTAGTAATACAATTAATATTATATTTTATCCAATGTTTAGTAAATACATGATTTTTTTCCAGCACAAGACAATAGCTGAGAGAGAAGCGAGATCTATTGTGATGCAAGTAGTATCAGCCTTAAAGTATTTAAATGAAATTAAACCTCCTGTAATTCACTACGATTTAAAACCAGGTTTGTTTCACTTTTCTTCTTTATAACATATTCCTTGTTAAGGATAATACCTTACCTACATTTAGTGTTCAAATTTTGACATAATAGCCATTTAGGATGACATAGGTATTATGAAGTGCTACAGTAACCAAAAAAATATATATAATAAATTTATTATGATTAAATTTATTATATATATTTTTTTTCTTCTGTTCCTTTCTGCATATAGGATTTCTGGGCTTTATGCACAGTCATTCTTCATTTTTCTGTCCTTCAATTAGCTTAATGTCCCTTATTAGTGCCTTCTCCTTTTTCACTGCCATGATACGACGGTTTCCCGTGCATCTCCAGCCTCCATTCTTCTCGGATTCTCCCGATTGAAGTGGGCTGGCCCTACCAATTTCTTCCACCCATAGATGAAATCTAAAAAGTGCTGGTTGTTCTCTCTGACTACTGGCTGTGGAAATTCATTTTCCATTAGGACATAATGTTCCGTTTTCCTAGACGAATTGGTACTCAGTGCCACTTAAGCAGTGCAGGTTATCTTCGGTCCACATCCTCGGCAGTCTCCTGAACACTGTACCTGGGGCATACGGGATCAATATCTTTTCTATGCTGTATAGCTTCGCACAAAAACTCCCATGCCCAATGAGAATTTTCGAAATCTAATAGTCTGGAAGGATCTAATTAAATGCAAGCCGTGCCTAGACAGTGGGAAAAACTTCCCTAGAACACTCCCTTTCAGAGAATTCCCCCACCGTCGGTTTCATTCGTCAATGGTGTCCTCCTGTAATAGTGCCTTAAATTTGATTTGGGAATTCTGCAACCCTAATTTGAAGATTTCCCTTAAGTCCTGCTCCAAGTTTCCTCTTAAACTTGAATTAGGTCTCATCCCACAAGAGGAGGTAGAGAGATACCCCTCCTGCTAAGACCTGTACCACTTCATGAGACACCATTCTATAAGTATTGGTGACCACAGCAGAGCCATCCTTGTGAGTTGACACCAAACTGTTCTTTTGCTGTCGTGACAGATTTGAATACCTTGGGAGAAGCATATCTCAGGATACCTAGCACCACTTCTTTGTATATCGTCATAGTTGCTGGCCAAGGGTATGCTCTATCTGTTTTTTCTCTCAAGAAAATGTTTTAGCTGCAGCCATTGTCAATCTTATCCTCTCGCATCTACTGAAACATCAAATTTTTATTATTCATTTATAAATATCAGAGAGCTTCTTCCACTACACCCTCCCAACTGGCCCTGGCTTCTGTCCCTCCTTGGACTGACATGGAGCTGGGGTAGCCCAGAAATGCGCGGGGCAGCTCTCATTCTATCACATAGATAATTACTTTTTAAAAAGGCCGAAGCAGGATAGGGCGGACTAAATAGGCGCCGTGAATATAGGCTGGAGCCGGTTTGAGGCATTTTAGACAACAAGAAACATCCAGATTATCCCTAAAGATTAATGACCACCATCCTCCTCCAGCTATGGTCAGTTCTTCCTTGTACTTGATGGAAATAATGGTTGGATGTACGCTTTCCTGACCAATAGGATGGACGCTGATCTTCTCATAATTTCTGCTCCAATTCTTCGGCAGTCCATGAACAAGGTACACCCCTTACCTCCAGTCTAGGATTCGTTTTTCTTAATCATCCTATAAATTATGCCATTGCTTAATTGCTTAAGTCTATAAGACTTATTTATTCAATTCTTAATAAATAATCTAATTCTAAGTAAATTAATTTTCATGATCATTATTTTGACATGAGTTATTGATCCACAGGAAATATTTTACTGACTGAAGGCAATGTATGTGGTGAAATAAAAATCACAGACTTTGGTTTAAGTAAAGTTATGGATGAGGAAAATTATAATCCAGACCATGGAATGGACCTCACCTCTCAGGGTGCTGGAACCTATTGGTATGTATAGTTTTTCTGTGATAAGTTTTGAAGCATTCCTTGGTAGTTTTTATGCTGTAGTCATTTCACCAATATTTTTAAATTTAAATGGATGTAGCATTTTTTTTTTTTTTTTTTTTTTTTTTTTTTAGTTTAAATTAAAGTTAAATTTGGATTTTTGTCATTCTCTAAGAAAACATTTTCCTAGTGAAGATAATTTCATTGTTTTAAGTTCATTCATTCTATGTTATGTATTGTTAGCTGACCGTATTGTAAATCATGGAGATAGTCCGCATGATAGTCAAGAATAACATGTAAAGTCGTGGGAACTATTTTATATGTTATTCTGGACCATCTCCTTCTTTATTTTTTCTATAGTTTTTTGTTTTGTTTGCTTTCCAAAAAGGAAAAACTTGGACAAAAATATAAGTTATGAGTCTAATTTCCTAAACAATGAAATAAGTTTTATTTTATTTGCGAGTAATGAAAATAAAAGTTAACAAATAATTAGATGTTTTAATAATGAATAATTTATCTTACATGAAACTGAGAATTAAAAATATCTTGTATAAATTTATTTATTATTCTTGCAATAACTTTTTCAAAAATTGCTTAATTCGGCCTTCTGCCTTTAAATTGTTAAATGATAGTCTAGATGATCAGATTAAAGGTCAGTTTTGAGAATTACTAAAAATAGTATTTCTAGTATTATTGTCATCCTTATACTTATTCTATGCAATTTTATTAATCATTCTTTAGTGATTGATTTTTTTACATAAATCTTGAATAGGAAATTCGTTTTATCGTTTTTTTTTATTTCTTCCAGGTATCTTCCTCCAGAGTGTTTTGTTGTTGGAAAAAACCCTCCAAAAATCTCATCAAAAGTGGATGTTTGGAGTGTGGGAGTCATATTTTATCAATGCCTTTATGGGAAGAAGGTAATATATTTTACATAAACTTTGAAATTATAATTTTTACCAATTTACTTCCTTTTTGATCATTGATTTTTTTTTAATCATTACTTTTTAATCAACTACTAGTTTTGCTTTATTAACACTAAACATACCGACATTTTGAATATACCTACATGTTTCTATCGGTGATAGTTAAATGACATATTTTCAAATAAATGTTATATTCTTTATAGTTGATTATAAATAATAATGCTTGGGTTATAAAAAAAATAATTTAATTAAAAAAAAAAACTGACTACAGAAATAACCCTATCCGTCCTAAAGGATGGAAGTTACTTGCATATCTACTTAAAAACTTTGGTGGATTATTAGTGAAGTTGACATCTTTGAATTTTGAAACTTTCTGTAGTAGTCAGGTACCTTCCATGTCCAAACGAAACTCTTCTTTTCAGAGAATCTTCTGACAATACATAAGTTTACCATTTGTATGTTGACATGCACAGATGCATGAAAAAGAATGTTCTTATGTAGAGCCGTAGCATTTAGTGGAAGACGTACACAAAGTTTCAATAGGTATTCATAGATGTCAACTTCACTACCTATCCACCAATATGTTAAAGTAGACATGCAAGTACACAATCCTTCCCTCAGGACTGATAGGGTTACTTCAGTAGTCGGTTTTTTTTTTTAATTTTAATGCTTTTAGTTTTTCAAATATTGAAAATGTATGCATTATTGCATATGATTGTGAACTTATACATGATATGATATGAAACATCTCTAAAAGTCGAGAGTACTTAAAATATATATTAAAATATTTTGTCAGTATTTTGAGCTCAAATTGTTTCAAAACATTCAGGGGAATTCACTGAGTAATTTGAGCTATCAAACTTAAAAATTGGTTGAGTCATTCGTTCAAAAAAATCATTGCATAACCTCGGACGAACAGGTTAAACACATTTAATACCATATTTCTGTAATATTTTCAGCTCAAATTGTTTCAAAACATTCCATCTTCAACGAATAATTTGAGACATCAAACTTGAAAAAAATCGGTTGAGCTGTTCGCTCAAAAAATCGTAATATACCCGCAGCAGTCAGACTAAACACATTACTCTCCTTGTGGCTTCGCTGTAGTTGGGCGAAAATACAAAATGATTTTTATGTAATAATTAGTTTTCTAATCATTACATAAAAATTCAGAGGTTTTTGGACTGCTTTGACACGTTAATTGGTTAATTATTCTTTCAACTATGTTTTGATAATACAACATTCAATTTGAGACATTAATATAAGATGAGAAAACAAAGCTTTCTTTCTCTGTCTGTTACTATTGCTTTAGTACTTCCATGTTTTTTTGATCTGAGAAGAGTAGTGGGGAAAATTTTAAGAAATTAATAGCATAATTAAGAGAATAAAGCCTGTTTTAATGATTTCAATAGTAAAGTTCAGATTGCCAAAAAGTTGAGTAATCTGAATATTAAATAGTAATGACTTTTTGAAAATTTAATTCTTGGAAAACTTGAGCAGGTAAAAAAAAATATTGTTTGAAAATAAACTTAAATTAAATAAAAATGCCACAAAAAAGGTCATCAAAAAAATGTTTCCCTTGCAAATTAAATTCCTTGAAGACTTTATGTTTTCTAAGATATTTATTCTGTTCATGTTAATACAAAAAATACTGCAAATTATAACACAATAGTTTATTATTTCAAAATATTAAATACATAATTATTAGTTATATATGTGTATCCGCTCACACAAGTTTTCTTTTGCTTTGGACTAAAGTCCAATACAAAAACTATTTGCTATATCTTCGATAATATTAGTTTGATTAAGATTTTTTTTAAATGTATTTAGCTTCATAGAAAATTTTATTATCTTTCAAATGAACATTTGGAATATTCTGGGAGATGTTCAGTTTTCCAGTTATCAAAAAACTTAACTAAGGTTGCAATAAAAGTACAGAATACTTTAAAACATGTGCAAAAAGTTCAATATGCTCTGTTCTCTGCTAATGCTGGTCCAATTTCGATGATTTTTTTTTTTTTTTTGTAGGGAATTTAATTATCTTTCAAATGTTCATTACATTTTTTTTTTTTAATGCTTTGGTATGACTCCAAAACACTTTATATTGTTCCTCTATCTTCTTAAATAGCCAAGATATGGACATATGATATCTCTAATAGGCCACTATTTTGAAACGCAATGACTGATGGTGATGTCTTGAGATCATCAAAAAAAAAATCGGCTCACCTCAACAATTTTTTGTCAGCTCTGGTATGGATCTGGCCTAGGAAGGAAGGTTGAATTTTATTTTTTGGTTGACCTCACAATAAGACTTCACCTTTTTATTCTGACATAAATTGGTAGGTAACCTGTAGAATTGCCCACCCTTCCTTCCCTAGTTGGAGTTCTTAACACTCATGTTGCCAATTGAGAATATATAGATAGGTGCATATTTTTCAAAAAATATAAATAAAATTAAAAAAATAATAAGAAAAGAACGCATTGGTCAATTTAAGAACAAAGTACGCTGCTTGAAAGCTAGAAGTCTACTGAAGCCATCTATCGCTACCTGATATAAAAAAACAATACCCAACTAGGATGGTGGGATAAAACTGAATGGGATTTCAAGGAGCCTGAGCCTAACCTGAGAAACCTTCTGTTTGGGAAAACAGAGGGGCCTCACCTGAGGACCACCCGTTCCTTGGGAGAGCAGAGGGGCCTCAGGTGAGACCCTTCCACACCAAATGTATTAAAAACATTGAACTCAATAACTTATCCTTTTTTAATAGTACTATAGCATCTATGATTATTTCAAAATCTGCTTCGTTCCTGAGTTTTTAAATTTTTTTTTTTCAGCCATTTGGGCACAATCAGTCACAAGCAACAATCCTTGAAGAAAACACCATCCTTAAAGCTACTGAGGTTCAGTTCGCTAACAAGCCAACAGTCAGTAACGAGGCTAAGGTAATTTTACATTGGCTTTTACTTGCAAATAGCTGATTTGTATTATGCAAAATTAATATATTTTTTTGGAAATTATTAATTGTTTATTAATTAGAAACTTCATTTGTTTTCAGAGTTTTATTCGAAGTTGCTTGGCATATAGAAAAGAAGACCGAATTGATGTAATGTCTCTGTCGAGGCATGAATACCTTCAGCCTCCGATTCCAAAACATGGAAGGGCATCGAATAACCAACAGCAGCAGCAGCAACAGCAGCAACAACAGCAGCAGTTGCAACAGCAGCAGCAACAGCAGTTCACACCGGGAATGTTCGCTGGGATGAATGCTAGTAGTTCCTCATAGTCAAATGTAAGGAAGGATACTTTCATCACTATATAAATATCGCATATGTTATTATTTCTATATGAAGGTAAATTAATCGCCATACTTTTTCTCCTGTATTATTGATTCTTTTTACAAGTATCTTTAATAAAATCTTTTCTACAATAAAAAATAAGATTTGTTAAAGGGGGTATTGATGAATCTTAGCCACTTTTTACTGTCCATTTTAACTTCTTGTAAGTATGTTTTTATGCTGACCAATAGGCTAATATAGCTTAGAACATAAAATTCATTTTTGAAATAATTAATATAATCAGCAAACCAAATTTCATAGCTCGTTGTTTCTAATTGATTTTCGTTTTTACTACAAATCCTCCTTTCATCATTCTGTGTATAGCTAAAGATGTTCTAATACTTCGTGAATTTTTTTTTTTTTTTTTTTACCTTCATTCAAATAATAATAAGTAGGTAATGCATATCATATTGCTCATTTGCTGCAACAATGTCATAGTTCGAAAATTATGATTTTTGAGTTAATCCTTTCTGTGCCGAGGCAGCAATAATTGTGGTCAGCTATGCTCTGCACTGTGGCCGGTGCCGCAAAAGTTGCGATCAATACTTTTTTGATAAAATCTTATCCCATCATCACCTAAATTGTTTTTTTTACTTGAAGTTCAGGTAACGGTTCAGTAACATCGAATGGTCTTCGGCATTCTACCAGTAGAGCTTTGAAAATTCCCGCTTCTACATGGCTACTTATTTGGCTCTAGCCGTGGTTACTTATAGTTGTTATACATATTTCTTGTATCATAGAATAATATAATGTACATTACCTTTTGTTTTTATGAAAATAAGTGACTTGTTTTTTAGTCAGATTACTGTTTTCTTTCTTCATTACTCTTTTAACTCATGTAAAAATGCGACCATAATAGTGAAAGGTTATTTGTCAGGTAAGGGCTAAGATTTATTGCATTTAATAGCATAATACAAACGATTAAAGACATTTTTGTTATACAACACATTTAGTTTTAACAAATAAAATTGAAAATCCTAAATTATTATAATTAAATCTCTATTAACTTAACTTCAAAATTTATATGCAAATAAAGTTTTATCCTAAGTAAGTTCAAGTTATTCAAAAAGTATTGAAAAAAAAAAGGACAATACTTTGTTGATTTGCAACATCTGCGGCCTCAGCTACTGTCTAGGATTTTATTCTCTGTGGTCGAGGTCTGAACTGTGGTGTTCGAAAAAAAAAAAAATTATTATTTTTCGGTGTTTTAGAAAGTAATTAGAATACAAAAATGTTACTTTGTATAAAATAAAATTGATACTTTCCTGGTGTCCACAGAAGATAAAAGAATCATAAAATAGGCTCTGGCATTGAAGGGATTAATATCACAAGGGCAATTGCAATGATATCAACTTTGAACTAATAGTGTTTCATTTCTGAGCTAACAAGGCCAATATGCTATTTTTTTTTTTATTTATTTATTTTTTTTTTTATTCTGTATTATAGTTTCACTGAAATCAATGCAATCACCTGAAAAATTGTGAATTTCGATTTATGGTGTTGTTGCAGCAAACGTGCAATATCTTAATTGAAAACAATTACGCAACATTTATTTTTATGTAACTTTATGTTTGAAAAATGAGGAACATTATTGACATGAAATAAAAAGACTAGAGTAGTAATTACTTCTCTGATAAATACATTTTTTTTCTAACTAGCCAAAGTAGAGGGAGTGTTGTTATTGGTTGAAAAAAAAAGGTATTCAAGATCTTGCTTAGCACACGTTGACTGTGGTGTGGGTAAGCGTGAACCTTTTGAGAGTGCTGATTATACTCAGGTATCATGTACGCAGGTAGTATGTCAAAGATCCTTCGATGTTTACGTCAGGGAAGGGGAGCCTAATGTCAAAGCATTTTCGACACCAGCACTGAACTTGTTTATTTATATAATTTGAGATTCACTTAGTCCAAATAAATTTGTTTGTTCTGTTGTTGCCACTTATTTCCCCAACTACTTTGCTTTCTTTAAGGAAACTTGCAATTAGTTCAGTCATGAGATGAGTGATGGTTTTCAAGAAAAAATCTTTCATGATTTCTATTCAAAATCCAATAGTCTGATAGTAACTTAAAATAATCAAAATCAATCTTAAGTAGCTTTTACTATACTTAAGCTTTTATTGATTAAGGTATGCTACAATTTCTAAAAATAATAATTTTTTTAATTTAATTTAATAATTTTTTTTAAAAGTTCAAAGTCGTCGTTCCTTAAGTCCTTTCTCTGAAATCTCAGCCAAAATCATTTCTCAGTAAATGATTAAATATTAAAAAAACATACACATCAACATAAAAATATGATATCGTTTATGACTGTTGATTTTTTAAAATTGGAGAAGACAAATGTTTTTATATATTTTGTTCCAAAATTTGCTCTCTATTTCTTAAAGAATGTGAGTTTGATTGATGAATGATTAGTATTAAATGAAGAAGTTAAGTTTATTATAAGTTTATAACACTAATTTTAATCTTTTTTTTTTTACAGAGATGGCGGCCGTGCCTTAAGAAAACCTGAGGAAGAAAGGCGAGATCAACAAGATGAAGTGCTGTGATTAATGTTAGTGTTGTTCGTCTGCCTCGAACCACCGATGGGTCACTCCCTCTCCTATCTTGTGGGTCGATCGATGACAACCTTTGATCTTGAAGTAATTTTTATCAAAGATGGTTGGAAATAGCTTTATTTCTAACTCTTCTGGGGGTGTCCCTTTGTTTTTAAAATGTTGTTATTGTTATTTTTAGTATTTTTCTATGACACCCAATATTATGGTGAGACTGAGATAGATGAGAGGGTGAGACAAAGTATAGTTTTTAAGATTACGCCATCGTGGTGGTTTTTGTATTTCCACGGCTGCAACTTTAAGGCTGGAAAGCTTTTAGTAGTGTATGTACAGAAAGATTTTTTTCATGTGATTTTTAATAATTGTGTCATTTACAGTGATAACCACTTAAGGACAAGATGATGTGGATAAAGTGTGTGATAAACGCTCATAGTGTTTCGAAACAGAATATGATAATAATAACTGATGATAATATATATATTATATATATATAAAAAGTTCCTTAATCGTTGTTTTTAACAATATTTAACTTATTTGTTGCTCTGCGTGAGAGTGGCACATGGGAAAATGGCATAACATGTCAGCGGTTAATGTTTTAGAAATATTTTGAATAATTTAACTTCCATGAATGAGTTGTAAATAGTGAAAAGCATCCCAAGAGACCTTTTTCCTTCCCCCAATTATATATATATATATATAGTTAAGTTAATATAGGTTAGACATTTTGTTATATAAATATATATAAATATATATATAAATAGAATTATTAATTACTAATGGGAGCTCCTGAACAGTGAGCCAAAAATGAGTTATGTTTTAGTTATTTTCTGTTACTATCATCTCTCTATCTTTCTCTATAAATATACATATAACAACTTTAAAACAATATAACACAATTATCTGAGAAAGTTGACTGTATACTTTGGTGGGCACAGCCAGTGTATGTTCAGTTTTAGACAGATTTAATTGTGTTTTACCATGAAAAGTATTTTTGTTATTTGTAGCAACTACGAGAATATGTTATGTTTGCGGTTATCTAAGTCATTCTATATTGATGTAAATTAACGTCCTAAGATTAAATTTAACACAGTGAAATGTGTGGCTTTGTTTATTTTTGTGTACATATTTTTTATAAACAAAACGTATATAACGTGTGTGTATATATATATATATATATATATATATATATATATATATATATATATATATATATATATATATATATATATATATATATATATATATATATATATATGTAATTAGTAAAGACCATAACAAAGAAAATATCTAAGTTTTTCTCTATAATTTTGAATGCTACTACGCTGTGCCCAAATCATTTGGCCCTAACCTCTTCGGACTGCTAGTCTTGAAAAAATTATATACGAGTACATTTTTGAATTAGCTTAAGTACTTTAATTTATATTACTGAGATTTGCATTTATTTAAGCGACATATGTAATTATTAATGAAATAAAGACTTTGCTGAAAAATTATATAGTAATTTGTTAATTTAAATTGAAAGAAAATGTCTGATGATATGCTGAAAATACTGTATTTAAAAATTAATTATTAGCAATTGATGGATGTTATGTGATATTTGTGGGATAGTGTGCGATGTGCTCATGGGAAACAAAGAAATGCTTAATGATTATAGCTTGTTTAGAACAATTTGGTAGGGCATTTTTTAACTGAATGTTTGTTGTTAATCATGTTCGCACACATTCCCACTATTGCATCATTCAAAACACTTAAACAAAAGAAATTTTTAAAAAGATACTGTTTTTCTTTCTTTTTTTTTTTTTATTATTTTCTTTTCTTTTTCAATGATAGTAACCATTGCTAATGTTATTTTTTTTTTAATCTGTAATAAATTTTTGTAATTATTGTTTATGTAAATTAAATATTTTGCCTCGGAGCATTGTAGTAGCTACAGCTTCCCAATGTGACTCTTGTAATGAGCATCCCTTTGAGGCTTTTCTGAAATAATGAATATGCATATAAACGAAACTGATGTTTTTTAAGGTGTCTTGATGTAATTTCTTATCATGATTGGTACATAAAAAATTTATTTTTTGAACTTCATGATATGTAATTAATTATTGTGGGCAGGAATGTATTTTTATTTATTTAACTAGCCAAAGGGGTGTTTCTAACGATGGAAATATATAAAGTAAAACAGAATGTATTATAATTAAATATTGTTTCTCAACAACGTTTTATTTCATTTTATTTTTTTAAATTGCATTATCATTATTTTGTCTTTTTATTTTATTATAATTATTTTTTTTTTGTGAATACCGTTGATAGAGTAGTAAACAGGAACACGTTATTTAAACTTTGTATTTTTTTAAACCATAACTCCCTTGCAGAGATCACTTTATTTGAGAGAAATATCTTATAATTAGTAGATAACTTTTGACTATATTATATATCTAATTCTCAAATAATTAAATAAAGGATTAAAAAAAGCAATATATTAAGATATCTGTAAGTAAAATTAATGTAGAGTTATATTAAGATGATTTTAAAATTTTATCACTAAAGTCCGAGAGATTTGGGTTGAGGATAGTGGGGAAGGGAGGGCATGGCTGGCTTTAGCCAATTGCTTGTGTCCAGATTTGCCGTTTCTAACTTCAACTATCTCATTTAAGTCTTGGCCTTGCAATTAACCAGTTCTTTGTTTTGATTTGTTGATCTCTGTATTCTATTATTATAATAATTATTTTTAAAAATAGTTTTTAGAGTTTTGTTCAATAGTTTTATTATTTTTCAATAGAGTTTTTAGTTTTAATAATTTTATAGTTATTGTTATTAGTTTTAATATTTAAGTTTCAATTTTGTGAAAAAAAGTATCAATGTCTGATGGATGAAGTAGGACAGAAGGATCGACTATTAAGAAAAAATGCAAAGTGCTGAAGTGACAATTGTGTGAAATGCTTCTGAGTGTACAAAATTACTTTAAGGAAGAGAAATCAAAGGGTGGTCCTCACGAAATAATTAAATTTTATAAATAATAATGTTAAAACAATTTAGGTTCCCAATAAATATCGTTGGTTTCCAAAATGTCTATACCCTGAGGTGAGGCATCTGGTTTGCCAGCACACCAATTCATAAATAATAAAGAAACAACAGTTAAATTATAGCATATTGTCTAAAGTTTTAATGTTATAGCAATGGACATCTGAATAGACTATAATTTTTTTGAGATTTCCGATATATCTGAAAACGAGGTAATACAGATGAACGTAAATATAAAATGTATTTCTTATGAGTTTTAAAATTTTAATTATGCCGTTTTTTTTCTATACAAAGGCCACTAGGAAAGTTTTGCAATATGAGAGTTGGGATCATGCGAGGAGGGGACGGATTAGCACATGTGTAGACCTGTCCCATTCTGCGTAGTAGCTGGATGACTCACTGGGCTAGGGTCATTTCCATTCTGACTGTGCTAGTGAAAGGTGTCGGAGATTTCATTCTGATTTAAAGTTGAATACAGAGAATTTTTATGCCACAGCTTAGTATGTGGATTAAGTTTGGATCAGTGTTTGGGGGAAATGCTGCCTGTGCTTGGAGAGGATTGTCCACACAATACAACGATATTTAGGTGATATCAGGAGTTTATAAGAGGAAATTTTCAGCTTCAGGATGATCCAAGATCAGGTCGTCCAGCTTCATCGCATACTGATGAAAGCATTAATGCTGTTCGGAAATTGCTTGAGTCAGACAGGGGAGTGACCTACCACCAGATAGAGGAGTCCTTGGGCATCAATGCACCAGCAGTTCGCAGCATTCTGCGTGATCATCTTCAAATCAGGAAGCTTCTGATTCTGGCTACCCCATTGCTTGTCTGAAACTCAGATGGCGAATTGTGTCTCATGGTGCAGTGAAATGTTGATGAAGTTCAAAAATGTAAACAGTAAATGCCTCCAAAGTAAACAGTACAGTGGCAGGTGATGGAAACTTGGCTTTACTACTAGGAAGACCCAACTAAGACTCAGAGCAAACTGAGTGGTTGAAGATGAGGATACCCCTCTGACTGTCCGGAAATTCAGATCTGTTAAGAAGCGAATGGTGGCAGTATTTTTTAGTGTGAAAGGCATTGTGGAGCGAGTGTTGCTAGAAGCGCAGAAGACTTACAGGCAACTGATACACTGAGGAGTGTCCCTCTAAAAAGGTGCAATCTCGCCAGAAACTTTGGCCAAATTCAAGAATGGGTTCATGGTTCCTTCACCAGGCCATCCTAAGTTTGTACAGAATATTTGGCCAGCACTGGTATAAAACTCCTCCCCACAGCCCAGATATAGCGATCTAGCTCCCTGCAACTTCGCGCTTTTCCCTCATGATAAAAACAGGCTGAAAGGGAGGCATTTCATAAGCAATGAGAACTTATTGAGGGCATGGGAGGTCAAGTCTGCCCAGATCGCAGAAGAAATGTGGCTGTGTTACGTTGAAGACTGATTTAGCAGGATGGAGAAGTGTATTTTGTGTGGTGGAAATTACGTTAGAAAATAAAGTTGTATTGCAAAATACTATAATTGTAAAATTATAAAAGTCTGAATCTTAAAAGTGCATCCAACACATCACTGATGTGGATGTTTCCCTGACACAGGATTGCTACTGCCATCTTTGATAGGGCTACCATCGACTCTGAATCAGTCCAGATCAAAGAAAGCCATGGAGAATTTGTAGTGAAGAAGTGTCAGCAGCATTCACTAGCTGCCTAAGACAGTCGTGTTTAAATCCTCCTAGGTCTTGGTTGTTCTTCAATTATATCTTGAAACTGATTCTATGAATATGCGATTAGGCACATCCTGCCTGTGTAAATTAGCTATAGCTTTCAAAAGACTACTGTGGTCATTCAACATTTTATCAAAACAGGCCAATATCCTATTCAATTCCCCTCACAGTTTGTGGAATTGGTTCATTAAGTTCAAGATCATTCACCGCCCAAGTGGAGAAACTCTGTAGTCTATATGCCTATATTTTAAGATGATGCTCTCTGCCATCTTGGGCTTTAACTACAAGAGGAGAGATTAATGTTTTTTCAGTCCTATGTTTGGTTCTTACTCTCCAATTATATCCCAAACCCAAAATGAATAGTTCTTGGTAGGATTGGGACATCCAAATCCGATCTATCCACATATGGGATTTAAAAAACCAATATTTTCTATGGATATCTAACATTCGATAAGCAATGATATCCACATTTTACCATGATGATAACAATATTTTACTACAATTCTCGTTTTGAGTTGCGTTCACAGCTTTACCAAACCTAGACAAATCAAACGTTTAATGCGGGTAGTTTTGCTTGGCTTGTCTCCGAGTATGATCCAGTTCTTGTGGGAATTTCCATATAAGCGCTAGTGTTACATCCACATATTCGTGTATTTGTATTATGTAATTATATATATTTTTTTTATTTTATATTTTTAATTGTTTCTTTGTAAAATAAAAATAGTTTAAACCCAAATTAACAGCCGACAAAAGTTGGAACAGTAGCGTGTGGATAGGTTATTTTTCTAAGCTTGTGTATACCCCTTTTTACACCTTTGCTGTTTGACTTGCCAAGTCTAGGCTATTTTTGGTATTTGGTTTTTCGGGAATGGCTGCTATATATATGTATATTTCTCTCCCCCCGTTCCGCTGCATTTGAGCACCTCTAGCTGCCCCCTTCGAGGCTTCTTGACCGAACAATAACACAGAAATGGGGGTAAAATTTCGGCATGTCTAAATGATTTTTGGCGGTTTATATGAAATATAGTTAGAAGCCTTCAAGATAACTTTCAACGAACTTTATGGATCGTATTGTCTTAGAGATCAATTGCCATTGACCAGCTATAATTGCTGGTGATTTCAACGCATGGACAACGGAATAGGAAAGAAGGACGAATCGACTTGAAGAAGTTCTTATGGAAGCAATTGCTAAAAAAATGACATGGTCCTTATAGAGACCCGATCTTCACCAGACCTGGAAGATCATCCATTATCGATATGATGTTTATCAGTAACAGTCTGCCACGGGTTTCTACTCGAAAGTTTGTAATTTGTATAAACCCCCTGATCACCAGGTCCTCTTGACTACTCTGAATATGCTTACAAGAAAGAATATTTATCGATGGAGAACTTTTGGCTGAAATACTCAAACTTTTGATGAAAAGTCATTCGCGGTGATGCCGGAGGATATATGCGACCTGCATGTCTCAGTAGAGGAAAAGGCTTTTATACTCACATAAGATGTGAGTATAAAAGCCTTTTCCTCTACCTTTTCTTGGGCTTGTGACTCGTCCAAATTCTGGTAAATACAATCTCCCAGTTTACTGATGGACAGATACTATCGCTGAACTTCGTTGGCATTTCCACATAGCAAGGAGAGTTCCGGCGAGCGAGGCATCGATCAGAGTTTTCGTGCTTCAAAAATAATGGATTGCTAGAAGATATCTCCGAAGAGCCGTCAAGGAAAGTAAACGACGTTGCTGGGGAGAACTCTCTGATGAGGTCTACTATTTAAGGTAACTTATATTTTTTCACATCGAACCAGAGCACCTGCTTAGCTTTTTGAGGAATGAACGTGTTCAGTTTTATTCACTTCACTAAGTGTTAAGACGAAATGGGAATGCTACAGTTCCAATACGCGACCCTCCACTGTCATTTACATCATTAAGAAATCTACAAGCAGTTAGTACAAATGGCGCCAGAGAGTGCTAGTACGATGACCTTAGGGTAATTTCGGCAGGAGTTACTTAAAATGCGTCAAGATTGTAAAGTTGTACCCCACAATCTTAACGAACAGGAATATTATGCGTTAAATGAAATTTTTATCCCGGCAGATGCGATATTCTCAGGGAACCAAACAAGAAAGAACATTAATTATAATTCAGGTCACAGGAACTTGCAACATCATTGGCATGCACGTGCTGAGATCACGGTAATGAAACGAAAACCGTGAAATTAAAACGAGCTGAATTTTACTCCTGATAGTACCAAACACCCGAATTTGCGTCAGATTTCCTAACATTTTCTTGGAAAGCGATATGTTATAACGAGCTAAACTCTGCTACAGGAAGGTTTAAAACCTTGACAATTCGCCTTCGATTAGGAAACATATAACGGATTAAATTCTACCTCAGAAATTTTCAAAATAAGCAAATTTTCATCCGATTTAAAAAAAAAATTCTTGAAACATTAGAGCTAAATATTCAGCTCTAAAAATCTCCGGAACACGTCAATCTTCATCCACTTTCTTGGAAAGAGCTAAATTATAAGCAGCCGAATTCTACTTCAAAAACACAAATTCTTGTCCGATTTAATAAAAATTTCATGCATAATGTTAGGAATTCTGTGGAATTCTACTAAAGAGACATATCACATTCAAATTTGCGTCAGATATCAAAAATTGTCTTAAATGACGCCAAAATGACGTAAATTACCTAAAATTCAGATATGCCAGCTATATTTCTCTAGGGCAGTTCCGTCTAAAGAAATTCTTGCCAACGCCCTTGTCAAGAGTACTACTTTTAATATGTATGCATTGAAACACTAAATTTCATTAAATTATTTATGCTTAACTCCTCGCGTTCTTAGCACCAGTTTTCAGCACCGTAATATAGCAGTTTCTTTCTGGCAATCATAAACCATAAACAAGAAAGAATTTCAATGGCGTTTGGTAGGAATATTTATAAGTATGATAAAACCAAATGAAACAGTACAATTAATTATCTCTACTTTGAGTTAGGAAGAAGGTTAATGTTAAACTAAATAAACAACTTTGTTCAACTGAATAATTTTTCAGGCTGTATGAATCAAATTGTTTGTATTACACCAACATATCAAAGTCATGCATGCAACTATGAGGATGCATCCGAGAAAATATTCCGTATACCCATCAAATAGTGGATCATCCAGTAAAAACAATTTTTGTGCACTTTGAGAAACGTTATTCATAATCTCTGGTCGTACCTCATTACAGGATTCACGAAACTCAAGAGTCTTGGGATTTGACTGATTTTCATGTCGGATGCCTTATTGAATGCAAAAGTCCCAAGCTTTTGTTTAAATCGGATACCGAAAAATTGCATGCATGTAAGCCCTTTTTTAACATATCTGATCGGAGATAACACTTTCTAAAAGTATAGCCGCATGCTATTATGTTATCAGTTCGTCCAGGTTAGTAGCCTTGCTTAATTGGACAATAGATCTGCTACTTCCGGAATGCGTGTAGGCAATAACAATTATCTTTCTTTTCGACACAAATCACTGAGTTGTTAAGTCAAGTGCTTATAATACCCATCGATGAAAAGGATGGCGGTATTTGTTATATTGCTCACATCCAAGATAGGAATAGACCGTTGGCTAGATATTCAAAAAAGTTTTCAGCATTCGCCCACCCTGTTTCCAATTGATATTTTTTCATCTCCATAGATAATTAGGCCAGTCAGTACAGTGTTTGTATGATGCAAAAGGTGGAAAAAAGGTTTTATTTTTTTTTAACTTGCTTAAATGGGTGTAAAGATCCAAAAACTTTTTTTTTTTTAGTTTTTCACTTATAATTTATAACGGTTTAATATTAATTAAATAAACGGGATTTTTTTTTTCAATTTTCTCAAAAACTGAGTACTATATATGAATCTGTAGCTTGGAGAATACTCTAACAGAAAAACTCGCAAGACAATAGTTGTAGAGCATCAAATTCTGGGTACACTGAGTATCAAACTTTCAAATTCGGTTTTGTACACCTTTCGAAATTCGAAAGGTATTTCGAAGCTATTTCCCGATCTTCGGCTATTGGCATCTTAGCTCAGAAGAGATATAGTTTTAGATTGCAGCAGGTGAAGTAATTTTTATTTTCAGGTATGTTGTATGTATTGCCCCTATCGTGAAAAATCCAAGTTTTCAACTTTCCCCTCCCATCTTAAAAAACCGCAAAGAAAATCACTTTTTCAATTATTATTCAGTAACTCGCTTGCAGTGCATTAGAGGTAAAATTGTCTCTGTATCAATTTTAAAGAACGTTGAATTTCTTGCAAGTTGAATTTCTGAGGCTTATGATATTCTTGGCTAACGCGAACGGGCTTAGGCCAGACAGTAGAGGATCAAAACAGGAGTCTATGATGCAAAAGGTGAGATAGAATCTTTTATTTTAATTTTAACATGTTTATATAAGTGGAAGCATGTAAAAAAAAAAAAAACTAATCACGAGTGCATCGTTTCATGAATGTGATATATACTTGTAGTATGATATTACATTCAGGAATACTAATTTTAATAGTGGATGATATTGACAGCACATGACGTCCCTATACGCCTATTAAACTATATATCGGTGGCTCAAAAAGGGATCCTGAATTTAGTTACTTGTTTCCGAAGATTGCTGTATCTCAAAAATGACACTCGGCGTCGCGACATCCATCTAATGATACACACACAAACTCTTGTTTCTGAAGATCTCATTCCGTATTACATGTCGTTTTCTTTCAGTAGGTAACTAGTTTCCAAGAGATTTCTTCGTGTTCCGTGACAACATTAGAACTGTCGATGTCACTGTTTAAAGCATTGGATATCGATGGTTTCGACATTTTAAGCGGAAGAACCCACTTAGCTTATATCTTATTCTTCTGTTGCAGACTTGTTCATCTCACAAATGGGAAGGAAAGCCAGTATTTTACACACAATTTTAAAATTTAAAACAAGTAATACCAATGTTTAACTGGAGTAGAAACAAAATCGCGTTTGTAACCTTCGTTACCGAATCTTTTGATTTCTGTATTTAATTTTAATATTATTTTTGATGTAACTTTATTATGACCTTCAAGTAAAGTACTCTTTTCGGCTCACCAATTTTAACCAAAATCTAGTAAATATATTCATATTGATATAAAAGTCATATTTACCAAATTTGAGTTGTTTTACATTATATTTTAATATAATTTTTGATGAAAATAATTTATGACCTTCAAGTAAAGTACCACTTCCGGTTATCATTTAGTCACAAAAAAGGGAGATTCACAATTAGCTTTTTCATCAATCCTAAATACAAAATTTTAACTTTCTATGGCAAACCGTTTTTGAGTTATTCGAGCTATGCTCGTTCGTACGAACGTATTTACAGACGCCGCGACGAAACTTGTCAAAATGGATTCAGGGATGATCAAAATGGATATTTCCGTTGAAATCTGAAAACAGAAAATTTTCGCGATTACAATACTTCCTTTACTTTGTAAAAGGAAGTAATAAAAGCTTCTACTCCACCTTTTACACCATAGACCCCTGTTTTGACCTTTTAAAGAATATCAAAAGTCCCATCCTCCTGGACCGGATTTAATGTTTTGCGGCCATCGGGAGGGAGCGAGGGGGAGGAAGGGAGAATGTGGTCGATTCGGCCATTCACGGAGTTTTAGACTAGTGTTAATAATTTGAAAAAAATGGCCCTGCACTCTGTACTAATACGTTATACTCCTGTATCGACGTGTCTACGCCTAATCTCATTGCATAACTATGCACAGTATTAATTACGTTCTCCAATAAACTGTATGAAAGATAATTGAAGGAAGACTTTTCTTAATTCATCATAAATCTTTTCTTGGTTATTCAAATAATTATTTTTTTTAGCATGCTCTTGTTATTGTGCGCCGGGCCTAGTGGTAAATCCGGCACTGCCATCCTCTTTTAAATACCATTCAATGAAGTGAAAAAGGATTTTTAAATCTGAATCATAAGTGTTCTAATGCTTAATTCTTTTCTCTGGTACAACTTTACTCTAGGAGCGCGTTATCGCTGGTTCCTTCCAAAGTTACCCGAAGGTCATCGGACTAGCACACTCTAGCGCCATTTGTGCTAACTAACTGCTTTGCATACAGTTGTAACATTCGTATTAATTGGAATTATTAAAATTATTACTGCTTTAATTAGATATTATTTAAAATTATTAGTTATGTCGATTTCCACTCATTACGTTCGCCCAAGAAACAAAACAGCAACGGATCCTTTTCAGTTGAGGTAGTGGTCTTACCGTAATTTCAATTATTGCTGCTTTAATTAGATCACAGCTGCCAACCTCCGCTCGCTCAAGAGAAAAACAAACCCCAAAAGTTCCTTTTCAGTTGACGTCGGGTCCAACCGCAATGTAAATTATCACCCCTTTTAATGATTACTACAACTGCTCTAGATCACCGGAAGTCGACAGCATTAACAATTTTAAATAATATATAATTAAGACAATAATAGTTTTAATAATCGCAATGAATACGAATGTTAAAATAGAATACAAAGCAGTTGGTTAACAGAAATGACGCTAGAGTGTGCTAGTCCGGCGACCTTCGGGTAAGTACGTGAGGAACCAGTGATAACGAACCCTATTGCAAATTGTACCATTTTTCTTCTCTATTTTACCTTCGACAGTTTTCAAACTATCAAATACTGTTATTTGTTTGCCATAATAAACATTTATAATTGAAATAAATTAGTTTATTAGTTAAATAGATATAACTGCCTAGTCCTTGATCGAATAAACCACAATTTATAAGACGATCATTTAATTTTTTTTTTTTTTTTGGAAAAATTTTATTTTCTAAGAAGTGGGATTTTAATCTGCGATATTGAGAATTTTGAAACAGTTTAGTGAAGACGTCAAAGTTAGTCAACTGGCTACACTGCTCACATCCTTGCAGTGATCAATTTTTTTTAACAGTTTTGATTTTTCGACCACTGTAAAAGGTATAAAGTTTAGTAAATTTAGTATGAAGCTCTATTATAAGATTTATTTCTTTAGTATTATATTTTGATGAGGCTTCTGTCTATGCCGGATATTATAAGATAAGAATTATTTCCTCATGAAGTTAAATATTTTGTTTACATGACACTATTATATAATAGCTATAGTAAAATTGAATTGTACTCCAATGAGTACAAGCCAAAATTTAAATCAGTCCAAAAATATGAAAGGTAAATGACTCCAGTTTATGAATTGGAAAAGTTGACATCTTAAAGAATCTTTTGATATACCCTATATACAATATATTTAAAAAACGAATTAATATATATTTTCATGAGGTATATCAATGCATGCAAGTAGCCCTGTATAGTATCTGTGTAAACCAAATGATGACAATCTTTGTGTGTTTTAACAGGTAAGCCATAAAATTATTACCTACTTTTATTTTTGTAATCACAATTTATAAGATAGTCAAAGATATCAATCATTAATACCTATGATTCCTGAAGTTTTAAAAAATTACATATGCTGAACGATAATTATTTATATGCATTATAATTTAAACACATTAATTATGCTATATATAAGTGGCAAAGGATAAAAAGTGAATAGATCATAGCCAGAAACTTTTTTGTTTGGAAATCTCTTGCTTTATTGCATTAAGCATTTCTGTTAAATGAAATGTATAAAGGAAATGAAAGAAATGTGTGCCAAATACCTGAGTCAAATTTTGCCAGATTCTTTAACCTTATCCGCACTGATTGTCCAGCAGTTATTTTAGATTAGGTAGTATTGAGAACACTTTGTTTTAAGCATAACTATTAACAAGAAGTTATTAAAACACTGATTTTACCTTTTTGTGTCTGAAACTACAACTTACTCATAATTTCTAACAAACCATTAAGGGGCTAAGTAATAGACATAGATAAATTTTATTTAATTTTATAATTTTATACAATCCATTTTAGAAGTACGACATTATCGCAATCGTTGACTTTCTTTAATTTCCAACATTGGATTAAGCGTAGAACTTTTATCATTTCATATATTTGGTGATTTTCGCACTGGGACTATGGGATATTACTTCCTATATGATCTGAGTTATATTATTTCATTCCTGGAAGTTTGCTCTCGGTTTGAGCTGCTTTCTATCATTCTTTTATGAGGTGTTAGTCCACCAGCAGTTTTAATAGTTTCATAAGCGATTCAGATCACTCTTTGGATTGGAAATTGGTGCTAGCCCATATTTTCATTACGTCCTTCCTTCCTTTGTTCAAAGGAAAATTTTCACTTAATGTAATAGCAACAGAATGCTCCCATTGAGACTTAAATGTAGCCATCATTTACAGTCCATTTTAGAATTCGGCAAGCCAATTAGATGAGTCAAAATTCTTGTAATCATTTCTGATTGTGTAGATGATTGCGAATCTCCAAATTCTGTTAATATTATTCTTCCTGATGTTTGGGGATTCTTGTAATCGATTTGAAGAGTGTTTGATACTCGTGATTTTTTATTAGTTTCATCATTCTTGTAATGGACTGAGAATTCTGTTTTTCCTACTTTATTGCTATAATCAGCTGTAGGAAATTGCTTTAATGAAACGTCACTATATTTCTTTTCTTCTATATTAAAACCATTATCCTTTTCATTGTATTTTAAAGTGATCCAAGACGTAATGAGTTTGACATGATAGGTATAAGCAAAGCATATGCAATCTTCAGGAAAAAATTGCTTGCAGGTTTTTCTGGTTCTTTCCTCTATTCCTGACATTAAGAGTGGCATAAAGTCAGATTGGCGAATGATAAGATTGACATATCCTGGTGGATTACCAATATTTGATAGTTTATTAATATGTTTACACTGTAACATTTTTAAAGGACTGTACAATAAATTATTGACAATATTATCAATCTCATTAATATCTAAAATATTTGCCAATGAAGGTAATACGTCTTGATTTTGAGAATCTTTGATTTCTTGGAAATTATTGTTTGAAATACACGAATTGTTAGCTGTTAAGTCCATATCTGTATTTGTTTCTTTTTCAATATATTTTTTTGGAGATTTCTCTTGATTCAAAACAGCATTGACCCATGTTACTAAAGGAAAATCAGTTTGTACATATTTTTCAGTGGAATTTAAATTTAAATGAGAAGACACCTCCATTGTTTGTACATGTTGTTCTGTGTATGTTGTAAAATTATATTCACTTTGGCTTTTTGTCTTTTTAATGCTGCTGGTTACTATGTTTTTAGTTGTAGGGGGTAAATACTTATTAATTCCTGAATTCCAAAACTTTAATTCTGTTGTTTCTATAGAACTGTTATTATTTAAACATGCAGCATCATTATGTTTTTTCAGAGAATTCAATACTTTCAGGCTTGGTATTTTTTCAGGATTCATAAATATCTCAGAATCAGAAGATGCTCTAGGTCTGTATATTAAAGTGGTCGGTTTTATGGAATTAGTTGTGTCTGTCACCACAGAATCTGAAATTTATTTCATTATTATTTATTTTTTAAATTATTAACAGAACATGTATGGTAATACTTAATCTTAAATTATTATATCTTAAATAACAGGAAAAATTAAACACTTTCATAATATTTTAAATATGTTTGGTATAAGATGGCTTTCTGATAATAGACATGATTGAAATGTTTAAGTTCACTGGGAATTGCATAATGTGGTTTGATTAAATAAAAATTGGTTTATTTCTTCTCCAGAAGAGAAAATTTGACAAAACTGCTGTTATTTCCTGAAGCATCAGGCCTGTAAGCATCAGATGTTTGCAAGATCTGTTTGCTGATATACGGGGAGAGAAGATACTACATTTCCACAAAGTGGAAAAAAAAAACATCATCTGCCCGATCCGCAAAAACTGAGATTTACTTGCATGCAATAATTATAGAATTTTTTCTCTATTCTATTCCATTTTTAAGTTATTCCCCACAGCCTTCTACTACACATGTAATTGGAAATTTCCAATATAGCCATAGAAAATTCATGACATCAATTATTCAGCATTCGTGTCATACTAGGAAAAAACAGAGAATACAAATGGCGATTCACCACTTATTTGTACATTTGTAGAAAGCTTATCGCTAAAAATAGGATAATGTTGGAGTTTTAAATAAATATCCCAAATTAATCTAATTTGTGAGAATGACTATGGTAATATCCTATCTGTGAGGATGCATATTGAATTACCCAGAGTGTTTAACAGGATTGAAAGTAAGCCAAGGCGATGGAATGGCATATTTTGTGTTTAACCGGTCCTTAGAAAAGGTGGCGAGGGATTTTAGAATTATTTGGGAAAAATTTTCAACCGCTTGGTAGAAAGGCAGGCAAATAGCCTAGACCTCACCTGGAGGATTTTCAATCCAGTGCCCTAGTCATTAAAACACAGTAACAATCATATTATCAATTACATATATTGATTTATAGTGTCATATTTTTGTTATTTTTTCCGTTCTCTTAATAGTTGTTATATTATAGTTACTATTTTGAATTAAGGCACTCTCAGAAAGTAATAAAATCTAGTTAATGGATAATACAAAGAAAAACCTTCCTTGTTTAGAGAAAAATTCTTCTCTATTCTCCATCATTAAATTTAAAATTATTTTAACCCCAAAATTATTATTTTATAAATTGTTATTAAAGAGATAACTCCAGAAATCCAAAAGTGAGTTAATTTAATCTAATATTTAAAATAATAAAGGATTTAGACAACTTTTGGACCCATCAAGCATACTGTGGACATGTGTCATATTTGCTAATACTGTGAAAAATTAAGTTTTAAAGGCCAAGAATTAACAAGTAGAATTATTTGTTTTTCCTTTTCCAATATAATTGTTTAAAATATTATGAGTTATTGAGGATATCATAAAGAGATACATTAACATTGCTTGTTATTGAGAGAATATTGATTGTAATTCTAAAAAAAAATGGTATTTTAATGGAGAAATGAAAAAATGGTACCTCTTGATTCACGTTTAGGTTTCCTTTTTTTCTTTTTTGTGGCTGCTATAGTTTGGAGAACTTTTACTTTTTCTTCTAACAATGCTGTACTGTGGGCTATGATTTTTGCTTTAATTTCATTTGGTATATGCTTGGTTTGAGATGAGAACAGTCTTGTGGGAAAGACCTTCTTCATCATTCTTAAGGGAAAGGAAGAATGAATTTCAGTTGATTCTTCAATTAATGTTTTAACAAATTGAATATCGCTTTCCAAACTTTCTGTTTCTTTCTTCAATATGATGAAATCTTCATTGGTATGTAAACTGTATTTATTATGCTTTGTTCTTCCTATTTTGCACCGATTCTTTATTTGTGATAGTTTATTATCAATTTCCAAAAGTTTCGCTTGACAGTCCACTAAAACTTGAGATAAATCTTCTCTATCTATTGTTGACATTTCATCAGTTTTATAAGTTTCAATGAAGTTAATGCAATACTAATAAAAATTGAACTATTAAATTTAGGTTAGCTATAAAAATATATAACCTAAATATAGGCACTAACTGCCAAACAGTTGTTAATCAAACTATTTTTATTTGCTTTCATGTATTTTTTTTTTCTTGGGGAGGAGGAGGAGGGGTAACTAGACATACCTACTTGTTCCTTTTCACCATCTAGTCAAGTTTCTTGATAATTCAGTAGAATAATGAAAATGATATTGAGAGTGCATAGTTATGATTATAAAATACTTAGTCCTAGCTGTATAATTTAGTTTTATAATTTAGTTTTATAAATTAATATTTTGTAGTTTATTTGTAATATAGTAAGTAATATTTATCCATACTATAGTAAACTATAATTATCAGTTTGGAAGTATGAATATGTATATATATATATATATATATATATATATACTGCGATAATTGCAGGTATCCAACACAATCCTATTTTTGCTAATACAATTTGTAAAGACGTTTTTGAGAATCAGATGACCCTAAAATACTTATGTCCAGGTAAAAGTGCTATTCAGCAATGAGTACAACTTACTCCATGTGACAAGACAACCTAGCGAGTATTCCAAAAATGATGTACTTAGAAATTAATACAAATAATTTTCGTAAAGTCAAACGTAGACCAAATTTTAAAGAAATAATTAAACTCAATACATTGAAAAAAATAGGAACAGAGTCGATCCAAAGTTTCACTTTATAAAATAAAAAAAATTATCTGAAACTAGAAATTTTGAAGAGGCTATTAAAGTTCGATAAAATCAGGGACGAATTTGTTGTACTGACGGACGTAATTTTTATATTTATGTGCGCTTAATTGAGCTTTTTTTTTTTTTTTATTCTTACAAATTCGTTTGAATCTAAAAATATAATTTCACTCAAATGTTGTCGCCCCCCCCTTCCTAAAAAAAGTTCCTCCCCAGGGAAATGCCTAGTCTGCCTGGGCGTAAATCCATTACCGTAAAAAATTGAGTATCGTAAATTAAGAAAGATAAAAATCCCACTTATTAGTATAAGTCCATAATATAATAATTACAAACGTAGAATATATTATTATGTGTTGTAGCTCAGAATGAAAATATTCCTCTTCGCAACATTAATCAGTAGTCCTATTTCTAGTTGCTTCTTCTCTTCTCCCAAATGCTCCAAGGATGTTTACTGTTCTAGCCATAATCACTACGTCCCACAATGGTCACTT
This sequence comes from Rhaphigaster nebulosa, assembly GCA_948150685.1. Taxonomy (NCBI): domain Eukaryota; kingdom Metazoa; phylum Arthropoda; class Insecta; order Hemiptera; family Pentatomidae; genus Rhaphigaster; species Rhaphigaster nebulosa. Next base: position 18,326,673 of record OX411308.1, read on the forward strand.
TTTCGAAACTGAGAGTGAAATTGATTTTTTTTTTTTTTTTTTTAAATGGCCTCAGACTTATAGATGTCTAAAAGTTATGGGCGTGAAAACAAGCGGTGTAACTAGTGGAAGGATTAAGTTACGGTTTGTTAATTGTTGCCGATACCCCAAGTAACTTCATATCTGTTTACGATCTAGACCAGTAAGCGTTTTTATTTGTTCTCCTTATGGATACTCCAACTACAAGTAAGTATAAACTTTTCAGAGTTGCTATGAATTAAAATGAATAATTTTAATCTAGTTAAATAGCTTACTAAGATCATCTTCAAGGTTTCATGATTTTTTTATTTAAATGTAATGGAAGCATATAACATTTAAAGGTGAAAGCATATAACATATAAAATTTAAATTTTTCAATTTAAAGGTTAAGTTACTGAATAAGCTTTATTCTATCATTTTATTGGGATCAAATTTATATTGGGATCAACTGCGCCATACTGCTGCTTCTGTAAATTTGTTGCAATTTTTCAGAACAGAGAGCCATTTTGGAAGAATTTATTTAATCTTTGGAGGGATAGAACGAAACCCAGCGCCCGAACTCGTGCAGTTATAAGCTACATCGTGACAAAAACTGACTTTTACGAGTATAGTGAAATATTTAAGTGTAAAACTGAAAAAAAAAAATCTAAATTATAGTTAAAAAATAACTTACAGCTAGGTGGAAACGAAGTTCGAGATCGGTTGGTAAATTTTTAAAAAATAAGAAAAAGTGATTATTTCTAAGGACTTCTGTGTTTCTAAAATAAACTCTGGAAGACCGGAAAAAATCATGCCCGAGGTGTAACGATTCGGGAAAAAGAAAAAGAGCTCTCAATCTCCTGGAGACATCGTCAGAAAACGAGTTAGTTTTTGCCACTAGAATGAAGGCAATGCCGAAAACGAGATGCAGCTGAAATCGGAAAGCAGATCTCAAATGTTTACCCAGCACGAGCATCAAGGATAAAAAAGATCGTTTCTCATTCTCCATTGCAGCATCGTCCACAAATTGTCGATCGATCAAAATAATTTTTCATAGAGAGAAAAAATGTTTCGTCTCAATAAAAATTGCAAAAGGAAAATTTAAAATACAATCAACTTTGACAGAGCATCACTAAAGCCAATGAACGACATAAGCAGCATTATAGGAAGGAATATGGTATTTCTAGCTTTCATGCTTGGATAAAAGCGTTTGACTAGCCTTTTTCCTATTGCTTATAGACTTGAGTTATGCATATGGAAAATTAGGAAAGGAGAGAGAAAAATGGATGTCAGAAAAAAAGAAATCGAAGAACGTTTTTGATGAAAATGGTGCCTGAAAGTGGATATGCCGAAAAAAAATTGCGGTTATTCTACCGAGAACTTGAAATTTTTTTGGAACTCCCAAACTGGCATCTAAAATTACTAAAGTTATTCGTTCGTTGTTTATAATTGATTTATTCGTTATTCAACAGATAATCTGAATTATCAGTTATCTATTTTTCGTTATTTAAATTAATTATCTAATTTAATTTTTTTTAAATAAACAACCAGAGAAACCATGTTTAATCTAACCATATTTAATCTATTTAGTTTCCCACGAAAATTATAACCGCTCCTCCATTCCCTCACCTCTCGCCATTCACCCCACTAAACAATTTTCCGACTTTCCGAAAAACGGATGAAAAGTCGGAAAATGTTTACATCCTTTTTTTCCTTTTAATATACTTTTAAATAGTCGGAAAATCGTTTGAAGTCCGTTCACGAGTCTTATATGGGTGATTATCTGAAGATGGCCAGATTTCACTTCCTAAAATCTCATAGGTAAAAAGTCGCAATTTCTTACCTACTTAGCGACATAGTACCTTCACTTTTCACGTAGTGGCCACGCAGGAATTTAATTATGAAGAAAAAAAATGGTGACAAAATGTTAAAATGAGGGAGTGAAGGATGAGTAAGGAAGCTTTTCGAGGATCTCGTTTCAAAATTTCGCTGCGGTTTGTCATATTGTTTCTTTTTTTCTTGTTTGTATATTTTGTTCTTAGGCTTGGGAACCATTGTTGCAGCTGCAAATATCTCGTATTGTGGCTGGTCCTGTCAAAGACAAGAATCACCTTAATTTAGAGAAAGTTGTGTACAAACAGCTAGCTAATGCAGGTATGTACCTTCTTCTTAATCTTATCCCCTTCTAATTAGGGATTGATAAATTATTTACCACTTCTATAATTTTTTTTTTATTGAAAACTTGTTTCGAATGTTATACATTCATCTTCAGTTCTAAAAACACACAAAAAATTCAAAAATAAGCAATTCAAAATATAGCTATGAATGGCAAGTTTTCGTAGATTTTTCATAGTAATCAAGCTTATGTTGATTTTGAAATATTGAGGAGTACTCTATCAAAAGTCAATATATCCAGTTTTGGAGTCAAGACAAATTTTCATTGAACATGTTGACTTGAAAGAAGAAAATTTATGATCATAATGACGCTGACTGAAGGTTTTTTAATTAGGAATTGATAAATTATTAGCCACTTCTATAATTTTGTTTTATTGAAAACTAGATTCGAATGTTATACATTCATCTTCAGTTCTAAAAACACACAAAAAATTCAAACATAAGCAATTCGAAATATAGTTTTGTATTATTATACATATTAAATTAGATGTAATATAAATCAGTATTATAAAACATTTCTAAATTATGAATTTAATTAAGACAAGAAATCAAATATATGTTGGTACTCATCAAGGTTTAAATGGATTATATCAAACAGAAAAGTTCGTACTGGTTTCTTCTAGCACTGAACTAACAATGAAAGAAAGGTAGGTAGGATGTTTGTAGGTAAACGGTTTGGGGATTTTCCAGTAATGCCGGTGAGTAATTGGTTTTCTGTTATAGATGGGAATAAATTTAAGATTGGACTATTGGAGATATTTATTTGGTCATTTAAGCAAAGATCTGGATTAGATTTGAAGGATTTTATTATTTCAAGTGCTTCATATATATTTAATTTGAGGCTGTTTTCAACGTGATGTACTAATTTAACTCCTGAGTCTTTGATGAATTTATGTTTTTTTTTTCATTTAAATGAATTGAAAAGTTGGAATTCTTTGTCTTATTATTATATACACGTACGAGCGATTTTCCAGTGTATTTGGCTGCACAATCATTACAATTTAGTTCGCATACTCCGCTTTTTTGGAAAGGGTCTATTTTGTCTTAAGGAGAAAAGAAATATGAAGATAGGGTTTTTTCTATTTTAAATGCAGGGCTTAATCCTTGTTTTTTTTCAATTCATTTCCGACTTTGGTGGATATAGGGCCGTAATATGGAATCAAAACATAATGTTGCGGGATGGGCCTATCTTCGGGGGTTGTTGAATTCGTTCCAACGAATTTTGGAAAAAATGAGGTAATGAAGTATGAGAAAGTGAAATTTTCAAGGTTTTTATTTTTTTTTAAATATTGTAATTCGTTTACAAATGAAAATGAGCATGGAAGCAAAAGCCTTTAGAATTTCCCATAACAAAATTAGATTAGAATGAAAGAATTACTTTAAAACTCACCTCCTTTTTAGAAGTGAGGGAGTGAATCAGTAATAGACCACCAGCTTGTTTCTCCACAAGTGTTATTACGGAACCGAAGCAAGCTGAGACTAAGCGTCTGGCTGGCGATCTAAAACAATCCAAGGGACTCCCAAATACCGTCCCTTCTCGTCCCCAGCCAATTGAACCATGTTCCCCTTCAAGCAACACCTCTAAATATTTTAGATATTATTTTCGGTGAGGGAGTCAAGGAAAAACGTCTGGACATGGCATTTTTATTTTATTTCTTTATGACAACGATAAATAATGAGGCGTATTTCTTTATGAAATCCTAATATAATAGCTGACTAAATCAGTTAGTGCATTGAAACATAAAATTAATGGTTGATCAAATATGAATTTTTAAATTGCCTTACCTAGGGGATCGGACACGGTGAGGGAGTGAAAAAACAACATTTTAAAATTTTTCATTTACTACTTATAAATCTATTTTGGAGGTAGAATATAGCCTCTGTAGTAGAACAAAAGGAGCTGAATAGTTCTGATTTTTTTCCAATGAATGGCCTTGAATAAGATTGAAAAGTTACCGGGCATATGATTTGTACATTTTCAGATAATCACCCATACAAAAAAAGCGAATGGAAAGTCGAAAAATGTTCACACTCATTTTTCCTTTTAATCCACCTTTAAATAGTAGGAAAATTGTCTGAATAGCGAAAATTCATTTATTGGTTGACGATATAGAGAGAGGTAAAGAGAATGAAAAGTCAACCCGAATAACTATAATTCAATTATTCGATTTTTAAGTTGAACAAATCGAATAACGAATAAAAATATTACTATATTTTAAATAAACATATAAATAATTAAATTAAGTAGAATCAAAATAAAATAATAGTAGCATAAAAATTAATTATTTATCATCATTATCATAATCCAATCTTTTTCTACCACTGTGATGTAAGGGCCCTCTATATAATCTGGACCATGTGCTTCTTTCCCGTACAAGTTCTCTCCTACTCCAGTTCAGCCCTCGCTTCCTGAATCAAAATAAAATAATAGTAGCATAAAAATTAATTATTTATCATCATTATAATAATCCAATCTTTTTCTACCGCTGTGATGTAAGGGCCCTCTATATAATCTGGACCATGTGCTTCTTTCCCGTACAAGTTCTCTCCTACTCCAGTTCAGCCCTCGCTTCCTGAATGCCTCTCCTATACCTTCTTCATACAAAGGTCTTTCCCTAGGCCTTGTTCCCTCCACTAGTGTCTTAAATGTAATTCTAGTGGTTCTTTCCGTATTCATTCTGAGGAAGTTCTAACCACCGCAGTTTATTCTGCGGTGATTATCCTCTATGGTAATTTCCACTGGCTGTACCTCGAGGCACGATCTGATTTTTATATTGCGGATCCTGTCTCTCCTCATCTTCCCATCCACCTTTCTCAAATACCTCATTTCCATTGTCTGTATCTGCCGCTTGTGTTTGGAGGTGAGGGTCCATGACTGAGGAGTAGAAAAGAATAGGCAGAAACGTTGACCTGTAGACGGACAACTTCGTCTTTTTGGTCACCTCTTTTCTGTCGAGGAAACCTCTCCGAATCAAGTAGAGCATTCTTCCAGTTGCTCCCAGTCTTTGCGACACCTCTCCGTCGATATAACCGCTTTCATTGAGAAAACCACCTAAATATTTGAAATCTTGTACTTGATCCAAGATTAGCCCCTTCAATCTAAATATTCTCATTACTCGGTGGGGCTGTATCCCTACTCTCATGCATTTTGTTTTCCCTTGATTGATATCAATGTTAATGTTTGACAGCTCTTCTAGCAAGATATTTATATTATGATGTAGGTTCCTATGATAGCAGCGAATAGGACAAGGTCCTCGGCAAATGCGAGGATCGTAAAGATTGTAGGCTGCAAGTTCCTATGTCCAAGTTGGAATGTCCTTAATTCAGCCCGATCCAGGACCAATACAAAAAGTAGGAGACCCAAACTGCACGACTTATTCCTTGCAAGGTCTCAAACTCCTTAGAGGTGTGGTTGCCAGTCCTTACAATATTTCGTGTCTTGCGGAAGAGACTCCTAATAGCCAAGACCGTGCCGACATTTACTTGCCTTTCAGACAGCACTCGCTCCATATCCTACTTTCTTACTCTGTCGAAGGCCTTTTCCAGATCCACAAAGCAGACCGAAAGCTCTTTCCCTTTCTCGATGGATTTTTCTATGACCTCAAGGTGAAAATCAGGCCATATGTGCTCCTCGAGTTTCTAAATCCATACTGCTCCTCTCCGATCTGGGATTCGACGACTTTTCTTATGTATTTTCACATGTATTTTGTGTTGATTACAATGGAAGAGATAAACTTATTTCCAATAGCTTGTTGGGCTATTTAATTTACTTAATACAGCCAAAATACAAAATTTATTCTCAAATTATTTTCATAAGTGATGTTATTATACCTAAATGTACTATTAAACTAGACTGTATGTAGCCCAGTGTAGGAATAGGAAAATAGTTCTAGGGATAGAAATAGGAATCCCTCTGAAACTTGCCCGCCTTAGTTTAAGTGCACCTTATAGGTGTACAGTTTGAGTATAGTCAGAATTGTCCCCAGAGTTTGTTTCCACAACAAGAGTTTCGCAAAGTCACGGGCTTGCCAACCTACTGTTTAACTTAGCCCTAGAAAAGGTGATACCTGATTCGGGAATCCAGTATATGATATCCAATACTTCGTTTTGTAGATGATCTAGACTTAGTTGCCCAATCCTTCTAGTTCCTCAAGAATGCATTTTTATAGATTGCCAAAGCAGCGGAAGCTGTGGAAATGAGTATCAATCAGAAGAAAACCAAGTACATGCGTGCAGGACCCTGAATAGAAATGGTAGCTGGAGAACTGATCGTAATGGTTCTATTTACATTTCAGAATGTTGAACATTTCACGTATCTAGAGTCTGTCGTAAGTTGTGGAAATAGGATATCCGTCGAAACAAGCCAGCGAATCGTGAAGGCAAGCAGGTGTTATTTTGGTATCTGCAAAAACCTGAGGAGCTCTGCCACCTCCCACCACACAAAATGTCTCCTCTACAAAACCCTCATCAGACCTGTCCTTGCTTACAGATCGGAGAATTGGAACCTCAAAAGTACAAAAAATAAGATATCCTCGTCTTTGAACGGAAGATCCTTCATCGCTTATTTGGACCAGTTAAGGTCGGCGAGAGCTGGTGAAGGAGGAAGAACAAGAGATCTATGATCTGTACGGTTATGTTGATGTGATGAGGTACATAAAGCTTTGGGAGACGGCGTTGGGCTCTACACGTTGCCAGAATGCCGTATGAAGGGATTCCCAGTAAGTTGCTGGACGGAAGGCTCTACCGAACAAGAGAAAGAGAAAGAGATTGACCACGGCTTGGATGGGTGGATGCTGTCATCCGAGATGCCCGAGACCAACTGAGCACCTGCAACGAGCGATTCCAGTAAATAGAGGTTTCTGGCGATCTTATCGAGGAGTCTAAGGATCACATCAGCCTGCAGCACCACGGAAGTCAGGTTAGGTTATGATGATACGTGATAAAATTAAAATGCCATCATAAAGATTATTTTCTTGAGGAAAATTGCCGAAACGACTACACCTTCTTCTCCAAGATAATATGAAGATAGAACGGCATAAAGTCTTGGACCTTGAGACACCGAAATTCCAGCCTTGGAAGTATTTTGGTACTTGGTATTTTTTTTTCTTTTTTTTTTCTTTTTTTTTAGGGAAACGACAGGGGCTCTTCGATTTATTTATTATAAAAATACTCAGAGATAAATTTTGTACCAAAAGATATTATTTGAAAAATTACGCCACTTTGTAGTACTGAGTCCATCTCCTCAACAATTATCAGTAATACTTGATCCAATCCTAACGATCAAAAAATCTTTCTTAACACAAACAACATTTGAATATGTATATTTTTATTATTTATCTAGTCAATTAATATTCGCACACTATTTAATGGTCGACCGTTTACGTTTTTTATTACTAGTAATCGTCCACTAGTGAACCTCATTCTTCATAATTCATCACTTATATTTACTAATAACTAACACATGTTACATCATCCTATGACCCATCATAATTTCATAAGAAAACTTACTCAATAATACATTATATTTTACATCCACTCTTCAAAATAACTGTGACAACTATTTTAGACAAACTATAACATATTCAACAACATGGTAAAGCATGGTGGTTCGAATAAGCAGGATCTTGGTTGGAACGAACTTTTGAAAGTAATGCAAACGCCCTCAGGACATAACAGTAAATGCCACATCATAGCGTCATCATATGGTATGTCAATGTTTTATGCTCTTTCCCTCATTTTGAAGATTTTAATTAAACGATATAAGTTATAAAATGTTCATATTTTATGTGATCGTACTGTAAAGAATATTTTATTAATCGATAATCGATTTCCTTTTTAAGAATATACGTGAACCAATCAGAATTACATCACTAAGTTATATTTAGATGTACCTCTGTAAAAATATGAATGCTTTACGACTTTCTATGACATTTTGTGAATCGTGAATAGTTTCACGTTATTACTAAAATCTTTTTCATAGTAGGAATCTTAAATGGTTCATCCTTATCCTTTAAAAAAATTGTTTAAACTACAGAACTCCAGCTTCAGCACACCAAAACTTGATCTCCCTAATCGATACGGGTTCTGACTTCTATTCATGGTTTTCAGTGTGCTCCTTAGATAACCTCAATTAATATAACCTTGGTTGTGTAATACTCTAAGGTTTATTGGTTGTATAATTTAATGAGATCTGTGTTATAAATTTTAATTCACACTTAAAAAGCTTTTGCTTAGTTAAAACATATCATGGAACAATAATATAGAATTATGGATACAAACAAGGTTAGAACAATAAGTTACTCGATCACCAATATATTACCTTTTCCCATCCCTTCAAATAAACTATTAATTCAGTTTATCAGGAAAAACGAAATAATTAAAATAGGATGGTTTCTGTTTCACCCTTTTTGGTCTGTTGATTTCTGGTCTGAACTCTTGAACTTTCTGTGAATTCTTTAGGATAGGAGTTGGGGTTTCTTTTGACTCAGAGTTGATTTATCCTTTTGGACAGGAGACAAAGGCAAATCTTCCCCAGGCTGATTTTCTTCTTGGAAAGAGCTCCATCTGTCATTCGACTCTTCCATGGAAGGCTCCTCATTTATATTGAGCTCTTTCCTCATCACCTCGTGATGCAAGGTGCCTTAAAGATACTGTGGACTCTCATCTGTCTCGATGTTATATCAAGACATATTTAGGATTTGCTTCATTTAATTTAACCTCCTCCACTTAGTCATCTTAGTTGCTAACGCGTACGGGCTTGTATAACAAAATAGGACCTAGATTTACTAACCAAGAACTCAGGGTATTCCCATTGATGGTTCTACAAGGATGCTTAAAGAATCTTTCATGTGATGTGCAGTTTGTCGATGCATATAAGAGGGATCTAATTGAATGATGGGATTCCATTAATACATCTCCCTATTTCATTGTTTCGAGTTTTCTTGATTTAAGAGCAAGTAGTATTGCCCTCCATAGTGTCCTATTGAGTTTCTCCGTTTGAATTCCCTTGTGAGCTATACGGAGTTGCTCAACTTGTAGCTACTCCACAGGAAAGCAAGAATGTAGTCAATTTTTGAGAAAGAAAAGATGATCCTCTATCAGAATTTATGAATTCGGGGAATCAAAAAACTGAAAACAATTGTGAAAGGAACTGAATACCAGTGGAAGAGCTCATATATCCACTAAAAAACACAAACAAAACCGGGATTTACTTTCCCACAAGCTAAAGGACCTTTGAAATCCATGCTTAAACATTCCATTGGAGAGGTGGTCTCGATGATTTGAATGTCAGAATAATAAAATCTTGGTTTTAAGTTCAGCATAGATCAGAAGATATTTTTCTCATTTCGTCAATGCTGCAATATATTTTTTCTCCTGACTTATTGGTGCATTCTGGTGACCCCGGAGTGGCAAAGAGCTCGATGGAGATCAAATAATCTATTTTAACAGGCTGCACCACAGACTCTAGAGAGATTTCAGACTTAATATTTTCTTTTCGGGGAAGATAAATTATATCGAATTTAAAGAAATCCATTTCCAATCACCAAGGCATTATCTTTTTGTTTTGTTCGAGTGTTTCCAGTTGAATATAAATGATAGTGCCTGATGATCCGTTAGAAGTTGAAAAGGTCGCCCAATGAGGTGATTTTTCCATTTCCTCAAGCATTTGTCAACAGCAGCAGCGTATTTATTGCTTAGTGATGCCTTTCTATTTTTAAAAATCTCTTGAGAAGAATGCCACAGATCCAATATCTTCGCTCAATGTGGCAGTCAAGGCAGCATCAGAGGCTTCAGTTTCTACTATTAAGGGGTGTTCCGGTTTATATCCGGTCATAAGAACACAACTGAGATGTCTTTTTATCGTGTCAAACTCGTCGACTGCTTTTGGAGAGAGTGAAAAGGTAGGAGTTGTTACTAATTTTCTTATTTTCTCCGAAAGTCGGTGTATCCACTTTGAATAGTGTGCAAAAAATCCTAAAGAGCGTTTTAGTGATTTTGTATCACGCGGCAATGGAAGATCTAAAAGTGGTTTCAGGCGTTCTGAATCTGATCGAATTGTAACATGTGTTACATGACCTTACAAGGGAATTGTGTTCTGGTTAAATTTACATTTTTCATTATTTATTTTGAATCCATACTTTCTTACGGCAGACATAAATTTGTTTAAATTGTTATCATGTTATGATTTTGTTTTGCCACAAATGACGATAAGTAACACATGAATTTTCATTTGATATATTAACTATCACTCTTTGGAAGAAAGTGATGTTTGTTAGCAAATACAACTCAGATGTATTGTATGAACCATTTTATTGTAAACTAAACAAGTTAAACATGATCGTTAAAAAAAACACAGTTTTCTTTTGGACTGTTCCTTCTTTTTCCAAATCCAGAATCCACACATTCTCTCCGGCCTGCAGCTTTTAAGGGGTCATGAGCCATATCTGTTATCATAGTTATCTTTGTAACTCAATCTTCGCTGGCTGTTCCTCAAACAAAATCTTGTTTCTCCCATAGCAGAGTAGGAGGCGTTGGAACTGTGTCGCGGTGACGGCGGCCCATTAATATTTTGGCCGGAAAGCTTTAGATCGGGTAAAGGTGTATTTCGGTAGATGAGCAGTGCCAGGTACGAATCTTCGTTTTTCTTGAGGACGGATTTTGCTATTTTCACGGCTGCCCCATTAGACTGAGGAAAGTGAGAGAGAGCTCCTAGTAGCGTGTTGGAACCCGCAGGTCTGGGCGAACTGTCATAACTCTGCCTTCTCCACTTCCTAAAATTGTGAGCCCCCTCCGTTCTCACGACTGCTGTAATTCTGTGACCTGAGAAGATAATTTGCATTTTTGTATGATTTCAGAGGATGAGAGGTTCCGGAATGTGGCTATCGAAATAGCCTTGAATAAACATCAGCTATCACAACGAACCATTCCCCATCGCATTTGAACGGATCCATTGATATGTGCTAGGACCGTTGAGGTAATGGAGGCTGCCATCTTGGGCCACCAAACGATCTGGCGGTTTCGGTGTTGGAATTTTGAGACACCCAGATTGCCATTGTGAATTTCATCTAGCTTCTATGGTTGTAGAGTCTCTGGGACAACGAATGTCTGGCCTCTCAGAAGACTTTCGTTCCATACAGAAAGCTCGTCCCGCACATTTTAGTACAATCGTAACTTGAAGTCCAACCTTCAGTTATCATTTTCCTTATTATTTATATTAAGAAGGGATATTCCTGTTGTGCTTGGAAAATTGTATGTAAATTGACCTGCTTTCGGTTACGACCTGTACGTAAGCTTCGAATTCATCTGCGATCATCATCCCCACAGTATTCTGTTCAGGGATCTATGGACAAACAGTCAGCGGAAATCAAAGATTTGTCTGGTCCATAGTTTAGCTCGTAGTAGTATCGCATGAGGTGGAATCTGGGCCGCTGTAATATTGGAGTCAGTTCACTCAAATCAGTGGTTTGAAGAAGTTAAACAAGGGGGTTGTGATCTGTTTGCATGTTTATAGTTTTTCCCGGTAGGAATTATTCTAGACAGTTGCAGGCCCATTCAATCTACAAGGCTTCGCGTTCAATCTTGGAATAACTCCTCTCTGCTGGTTGCAGTGTCCAGGAGCAGTTGTACACAGGCCGCAAGGAGCCAGTTTCACGACATGACTGGATCATAACAGCCCCCAGACCTTTCTAAGATAAGTTGCAGGACAATGTTACAGTCTTGTTTGGGTCATAGAGAGCCAGAATGTTGTCCTGACCTAAAGTGGCTTTTATTTTGTCAAAGCATCGTTGCTAGTCTGCATAAATATCCATTCTTCGTACTCATCAGACCAAACAATGGCTGCACTTTAGGAATGAATATCAGGGTGAATCCAATGGAACCACTCATTCCAACTTCATTACCCGAATGGGAGACGCAAGAACCTGAACCTGCCGAAAGGGGCGAGGAAAGTCTTCAAGTCTCTGGACTTCTACTTATGTTCCACCTACTAAAAGACGTTATTGGTATCTAATTTAGAGAATTATTGAGCTCCCGCTATCCGTCCTAGTTCGTAGTCAACTGTGGATAAAGGCCCCTTATGGTTAGAACGTTATGGTTCTGTTCAGGTAGGTCAACACAGCGCACCATTCGGTTACCTTATCGACTTTCTCTATGAATCTATGACTCTCTCGCTGAACCATCTAATCCAATTCCAATTTGGTTGCCCTTCTGAGCGGTTTGGAAAGTTGCTTCACTGGAACCGTCGTTGCGTATGGCTTACTATCAGCTTTCAATTCAATCTTATATTTCTCTTTTATGCTTCCTAATCCAGTGAACAACTTAGGATAATTACCGAACCATTGAGTTGATGTCGAATCCACCCCAATGTTTTCGATTCTTTGGAAATATAAGTCATTTTGTATAACAATTGTTCTTTATTCTAGATTTCAAAGTTGTTGATGCCATAAAAAATCCTTATCTACTTCAGGGTGCAATTTAATTTTATTATTATTTTTATTTTTTTTTTTTTGTGGAAACTTTTCATAATAAAACTAATCAAGCTTCTTGTATCAATAAGACATCGTTCGGATATGAAGTTAACTGTAGTAAGGACTGTACATATCTCGCATAACTCAAAAACGGTTAGCCATAGAAACTTAAAATTTTGTATTTAGGATTACTGTAAAATCTAGTTGTGAACCTCCTTTTTTGGTCACTGCACGATTACCGGAAGTAGTACTTTACTTGAAGGTCATTATTGATTAACATCAAAAATTATATTAAAATATATTGAAAAACTTCTCAAATTAGGTATATTAGACTTACATATTGATGTAAATAATATAATAAAGTTTGGTTAACATTGGCAGACCAGAAGTGGTACCTAACTTGAAGGTCATATTAGACTTTCATCAAAAATTGTATTAAAATATAATGTAGAACATCTCAAATTTGGTAAATAAGACTTTTATATCAATACGAATATATTTACTAGATTTTGGTTAAAATTGATATGATATTTGGTATCGGTTACTATATTTGCTAAAACGGTTACTGAAAAGAAACTGGTGTATATCCAAGACTCTTATTAATCTCACGCCACTGCAACCGACCACCACCGTAGAAGCTGTAAACAACACATACCGATTTTTCAAATAGAGTAAACACAGTCTACACCGATGACCTTGCGATGGATGATCATTTAGTGGGTATGCAGCCGGATGAAGAATGGTGGAGGACATCCTGATTACCATATTCTATCACAACACAGTTCGAGTTGAGAGGGCTCCTGGTAATTCAGGAATAATAGATAGTGTAAGGCAATCGGCGGTATCCGACTTCTTTATGCTATGAATGGCAAGTTTTCGTAGATTTTTCATAGTAATCAAGCTTATGTTGATTTTGAAATATTGAGGAGTACTCTATCAAAAGTCAATATATCCAGTTTTGGAGTCAAGACAAATTTTCATTGAACATGTTGACTTGAAAGAAGAAAATTTATGATCATAATGACGCTGACTGAAGGTTTTTTAATTAGGGATTGATAAATTATTAGCCACTTCTATAATTTTGTTTTATTGAAAACTAGATTCGAATGTTATACATTCATCTTCAGTTCTAAAAACACACAAAAAATTCAAACATAAGCAATTCGAAATATAGTTTTGTATTATTATACACATTAAATTAGATGTAATATAAATCAGTATTATAAAACATTTATGAATTGTGAATTTAATTAAGAAAATAAATCAAATACATGTTGGTACTCACCAAGGTTTAAATGGATTAAATCAAACAGAAAAGTTTGTACTGGTTTCTTCTATCACTGAACTAACAATAAAAGAAAAGTAGGTAGGATGTTTATAGATAAACGGCTTAAGGGTCGGGGTTTTTCCAGTAAAGCCGGTGAGTAATTGTTTTTTCTTTTATAGATGGAAATAAATTTGAGATTGGACTATTGGAGATATTCATTTGGTCATTTAAGCAAAAATCTGTATTGGATTTGAAGGATTTTATTATTTCCAGTGCATCATATATATTTAATTTCAGGCTGTTTTCAACATGATGTATTAATTTAACTCCTAAGTTTTTGATGAATTTATGTTGTTTTTTTCATTTAAATGAAAAAAAAATTATAGAAATTGCAAATAATTTATCAACCCCTAATTAGATTGATCCTTCTATACCATCATGCGGATATCAACTGAAAGTTTTTTTAACTATTTATCGGCTCAATAAGTGCGTGAACCTTGGCCCTGTCAACTGCCTTTTCGCAGTCATCCTGTTCAGGTTCTCGTCTGTATGATATTCCAGTTGTCCTCAGCCACCGGGTCCTTCCATCTTTCCTTCAGTATTCCGCGAGATCTGACTCCATCTGGAGTTCTCTACTGCAATGATTTGGCTGCTCCCCCATCATCCATCATTACGTACTCTAGCCATTTAATGCGTTGAACTCGCTCGATATGGGATCGTATATGTCGTAGGTCTCTTTGTTTCCCCTTAGGCGGATTCCTGAAGTTTGGTCGAATGTTTGTATTACGGATGCGGTTTGTTCTGTTTTTATCTTAATTTTCCTGAGGAATCCCATCTCTAAAGCCGCGTTCGCACATTCGGCACTCGCCTAGTTCCGAACAACGAATCCCTAGTAGTGTGGATTGGTTACTCGAAGTTGCGTACGCAGGAGAATATATCCCCCTCCCCGAAATGTACCTAAAACTATATTTTTCATACCAACCAACATAAGATTTGTATTTCGAGTAATATTTTTGGTAATTTTACCAATAATTTTTGATCCTATTTTCACGCTTATCCTTAAAACGTATGCCAAATTTGACGATTATAAGCATTTAGATGATTATTTGCCACCTTCCTATTAAATCCCTTCCTTCCCTTCTTCTTCAGAATTGAAAAAAAATTCAGCGTACGTCGCTAATTAGTCGTCTCAAGCCGAGTACGAAAGTTGCGTGCTCGCGCTTTCTCGCTCGGTATCGGTATTTGTAACAAGTTTTAAGGTAAGAGTACACTATTAGTACGCGTATTCTGACAGACGCAATCCTGAACTCGGGACGATTCGGTAAGGTTCGGGACTATATGTTTATGTAATTCAAATAGCGATATCTGGACTCGTTTACTCAGCGACGGGATCCCTTGGACTGCGGTAATATAGGAATCGGGTTACCGAATTATCGCAGCAGGAGTCAGGTTTTATTATGTTTGGTGTCTGAATATATGTTTCGTCTGAAACATGAATTCGCATGAAGAATTGGTACTTTTGGCGCTCACTTTGGATGAGAATGAACCGGAAAAAATCCAGTAAGTTTATAAAATACTTAATTACTTCTTATTATTATATTTTCAGGGAAATAAAATCTTTTTAACTTCATTTCTTTATTTTGTTGCATGTTAAATTACATTAGGCAAAGTTTCGGCACATTTCGCCAACGTTCAAGCCTGTCATCTATAAACAAAAACTATTAAGCATTAATCTTATCTCTTTCAAAAATATCCTAAACAAATATTATTTTGTAAAGTCATATCACAAAACTATGCAACACATGCTTATTATAAACAAAAAAAAATGAAATAATTTAGAAATGGCCATATTAACAATCAGAAAGTATTAACAATACTTTCTATTAACGATTAAATATTAACAATTTAATCTTATTCCACACAGTCGTTAATTAAAAATCATTTTTAAAGGGAGAAGTTGATCGGGGGTGCGGTCAAAGAAATAGGCTACTATAAGTGTGAACTTATATAATTGTGCCTACGTTTCGGCCTAAGTTTTAGGCCATCTTCAGGGCAGCGAGGCGTGTGGTCAAGCGCCAACTTGACCACGCGCAGTTGCGCAGTTGGCGCTTGACCACACGCCTCGCTGCCCTGAAGATGGCCTAAAACTTAGGCCGAAACGTAGGCACAATTATATAAGTTCACACTTATAGTAGCCTATTTCTTTGACCGCACGCCCGATCAACTTCTCCCTTTAAATATAAATATACGGTCAACAATAACTCCCTCCAAAAATCATTTTTCATTAAAACTATTTAATTTTCGCATACGAAGTTCTTGTCATTCGATTTAGTAAAAAAAAATTAACTACACGCTATTCATCAATTTAATTCATTACTATTAATAAGTTTTGACCAAATATTTATAAAATTATAACAATACATAATTATATATCTTAATCACAATACATCTAAAAATGCACTGTGCCCAATGTTTTTTTGTTTACTACTAGGATCTCTCTAATCCATACTCAATTGATCAAAATATTGCATTTTTGCATACCTCACATTTTTATTATATTTTTTAATTTTGATGACTTGTTAAATCATTAATATTGCATATTAACAATATGGTTGCTTTAATTTTTGTGGCTAATGGCATTTACCCTGTTGTTATTCTTGCCATACTTTTTATGATTATTGCTATAAAAATTTTAAATTAAAGACTTGTTCAGTTTGAGTTGTATAGCGAGACGTATCTGTACGTCAAAGGTAAAATGCCATATATAAAATTTTAAAAATTTTAGAAGAGAAAAAAGAAGTTTCAGATCTCACAATATTGTGTTTTGTGGATGATTATCATTCTTTATATTTGAAGCGTTGCATATTTCATTACCCCTTTTAGCTTATATACGATATATTATCTCGAAAATATGGCCAGAATAAAGCGAATACGATAGTAAGATCAAAATTGGATTCACGACAGTTACCTCTGGCGTAGAGATATGTGTTTGAAAAAATGAGTCTAACTAATAGCTGAAACACATAGCAGATATTTATACCGATGGCGAATATTGAATAAAATTGTTTCGGCTCGTATATCTATATCGGTGTGTTCGTCATGGGCCGAATTTTTGTCCATCACCCGTAATGGCAAATAGATGCTCGCCATTTGGTGAATGCCGAATAAATGGTGCAAAGTCAGGATGCTCAGAGAAGGCAGTCCCTACACCTGACTCGGGGGCAGATCGGATTGATTGCCAACACCCTTTAAATTAAAACAAATCATGAAACCTTAAAGAGAACTAGCCGGACAGATTAATGGGAAACGACTCAGTATTCTACAACATAACTTAAATATTGGGCACTGGGATAAGTCTAACCTTCTGAAAATACATATTTTAACCATTAAAAAAAGAAAATAGTGGTATTAATTATTATTAAATGACAATTTTTTTTTTCAGATTCACTGAATGGCTACGACAATAGAAACAGCAACTATGATCATAGAAACAGCAACTACGATCATAGAAACAGCAACCACGATAGTAGAATCAGTGATAATAAACATTCTAAAAGTTCTTATAAAGAAAAAAAAAGAGATGATGCTGTTTGTGCGACCAAGTTACGGAGGATTTTCGCCGGTTGCTGTGCAGAATCAAGTCTCGGCACAAGAGTTAATGATTTGGAATTTAAAGTGAAGCGCTTAGAAAAAATATATTGTACGCAATATTGTCTTGAAAAAATTTAATTTAGCTTACTTCTTTATAATATTTGATTTTTTATATACTAACTATCTCCGTAGTACTACAGACCAATGTGGTCCTATATCTCCTTCGCAAGTTAGCTCCATCTTGTGCGGTCGCTCGCCAGTTGCGTGGGCATTCTGGATGACAGCATCCTCCCTTGTAGAGGTGTGTTTTACTAGCGGCGGAATAGCGTAATGTAAATTGTCGAACATAATACATTGCAGACTGGTATAATGGAAAGTCTATGAAGTGTTTTCTTTGAGATCGAACAACCTAATATGCCGGCACAATCGATCGGTTCTCGGTCGCGGGATATAACTGATTTCAGGAGTATATCGTCATTATTCATTTCCTACACCTCCTCTAATGCCCCGCCTTAAATTAAATAAATTCCTTTTATTATTTTATAAACTAATTAAATCATAATTCAATTTTCTATTATTTTTAAATAAACTGAATTGTCTAAATTGAGTAATCTTTCTAATTACTCAGCTTAAAGTGAGACCAAGTTTCCCCAACAGAAATGATTGGCAGGCAGTTTGACTCGATCTTAAAATGAATAGGCAAATCATCTTTTATGAGATTGACGAGGAACGAGAACTTTAAACGTGTGGATCTGCAGTGATGTTTAAATTTAACATCGTCCTCTACTAAATGTTTTTGAATTAATAATTTGAAAACACTCTCACTTTTTCTTAAAGCAAATACTTCTCTAACAGGATTTCTTTTGTAATTGGCAATAAGATAACTATCAATCTCTTCATCTATACCTCCAATTTGATTTAAGATTTATAATACAGCAAATTTCCTTTACTTTGTTAAGAATGTCATTTTTTATATCTTTTCACGATAAGTTCAAAATACCAAATGATAAGACTGCGAGTTCGGCCTTATTCGGTTCCTAGGCAAACACTATTAACTATTCTGTGAATACAGCCATATACGTTTCATGTACAGATCATGTCATCGATTTCAGTGGCATATGATTTTGAAGGCCCGTGGCAGCCAAGTTTTGACGCCCCCCCTAAACTTTTTACTAC